>JAPPVO010000031.1:84254787-84654787 GCA_030407325.1 Camellia japonica
CTATCTTAGATGAATCTACAGTCACCCCTCTCCCGGATACCACATGGCCTAAGAACTTTATTTCTACCAACCAGAACTTACATTTCCCAAACTTAGCATATAGTTTGTGGGCTCTAAGCAACTCAAGTACCACTCGTAGGTGTCCCTCGTGCTCCTTCGCAGAGGGTGAGTAAATCAAGATGTTATCCACAAAGACGACTACAAAGTGGTTAAAAACTCACGGAAAATTCGGTTCATCAAGTCCATAAACATGGCTGGTGCATTGGTTCGCCCAAAAGGCATCACTAGGAACTCATAATGGCCATACTGTGTACGGAATGCCGTTTTCTGAATATCCTCCTCTTTTACCCTGAACTGGTGATAACTCGATCTTAGGTCTATCTTGGAAAAACAAAAAGACCCTTTTTAACTGATCAAAAAAATCATCTATATGAGGCATTAGCTACTTGTTCTTAACAGTTACCCGATTCAACTTCCGATAATCAATATAAAGTCGCAGCGCATCTTTCTTTTTGGCAAAGAGAGTCGATGCTCCCCAAGGTGAAGTACTAAGGCGGATAAAACCTTTGTCTAATAATTCTTGGAGTTGAATCTTCAACTCACTCAACTCAGCGGGTGCAAATCTATATGGTGCCATAGAAATCGATGTCGTGCCTTAAGTCAATAGAGAACTCAATCTCACGGTGAGACGATAAACTAGTGAGATCCTTAGAAAAGATATCCAGGTATTCACAAACTACCATCGGAAATTCAACTCAGACTTCATCACACTCACTATCTAAGAAGTTTGCAAGAAGACAACTAAACTCACTTCGACCACGTGGATCATACACTGGTGACAAGACTCTATCAGCTCTGTCCCCCATGAAATAAAAACAATCACCGCTCAAGGTACATATAGTAACCCTCTGATGGTAGCAATCTATGACAACCCGATACGATGCAGCGTCAAAACTCGACATGTTAATCAATATGAATATAAAAGGAAGTCGGCGACCGGAAACCTCTATGTCACAACCCCGACACCCTGCTCCAAAACAATCTCACCACCATTTGGTAACTCTACACTGAGAAGAGATGCTAACCGAGCTAACTTTATTCCCAAAGCTGATGCAAATGCAAACGAGATAAATAAATGAGATGCACCCGTATCAATCGACACATTAGCAATGAAATTGCAAAACAAGAAAGTATCTCTCACTACCGAAGGCGCTAGTACTAGGTCTGGCGCGGTAACAGCATACACAAGCCCTATAGGTCTCTGCTCTACTGCTCACCCCTCGGAGCATAAGCGTGATGCACTGATTGAGCCGAATAGGCTCCCTGATTGGCCCTGCGAGGCCTGAACTGATTGTGCAGGCTGGTGGCTCTGTGTCTGCCTCAAACCTGACGCACAGGTGTATCACCCAACTGAGGGCAAAACCTCTTTATGTGCCCTGTCTGCCCACACTGATAACAAGTGAGCGGCTGCCCTCTCCCTTGGCTCTAGCTCTAAGAACGAGCCGTAGGGGTGCAAACCGCTACCCACCTCTCCTCTGCGGGCAAGCTGGAGACTTGTGGCCCAACTGACCACACTTGAAACAAGTGAAATCTCCCTGACCACCTCTCACAGAACTCAAACTTGGCACTGGAAAAGTGGACTTCGACTAAGCTCCCTAGGACTGTTGTGGGTTAGAACCCCTCTACTTCTTACTGTCCTTCTAAACATCCTGACTCTTCTTAGAGCCCCTCATCCGCTCCTCCTCCATTTGCATCACGGTCTCAAGATAAGCCGTTCACTTTACAAGTCGCCCGTAATCTCTAATCATTAAACCGGATACCTTAAAAAGAAGCGTGGTCCTTAACCTTTTCACAAACTCAGCACAGCAGCGTTTCTTTGTCGCCACTAACTCTGGTGAAAACCTAGATAGACTAGTAAATGCGGCCTCAAACTCGGCCACCTGTGTGTTCAACTGCTTAAACTACGAGAATTGCTCCCTCAACTTCTCCTTAATAGTGGAAGGAAAAAACTTGTCCTAGAAGGTATTAACAAAAGCCTCCCAATTCACTCCAATGCACCCACACGCATACTTCCACCACTGACCAGTATCCCCCTTCAACTGGAAGGATGCCAAGGTCACTCTTAGTCCATCGTCCTTGATGCCAAGTATCTCAAACGTCTTTACTATCTGCTCTAGCCACTCATCTGCCTTCAATGGCTCCTTGGGATCACCCAAAAACTCATCCAGGTTGGACCAGAAGAACTCTTGCTTCAGAAAAGATAGCCATGTCTCAACAACATGGGCCTGTACTTTATTCTCAGCCTTGAGAATGTCCATGGATTCTAGCAACGCTCCGGCCATTTCGCGGGCTAAGGCGCCCATGGCCTACTGACCGACTGGTTCAGCTACATTGGCCTGACTAACTCCTTCCTCTTGTGTCGGAATATCATCTAGTATCGGCACCTCCTTCCTTCTAGGCCTACCACGCCTACCACCACAACCATGTTCTAACATCCTAATAAAGGTAACAAAAGTGATTGGCACATTTACAAATGTACCGAAGCTAATTCACTCGCGTCCTAATATGGTAGACAACAGTAATTCATTCCATGTAAGCACGTAGTCACATAAACACATACGAATTTTCTTCCTAGATAATGACCATCCTATAACATTGCCAGAGTTCCAATTAGAAATAACAGTGATCAGGTACTCTTCTAATAGGACTTCTAGAAACCCGTAGACCCAATCAATATCTTAGGAATTAAATCTCATACCCATACAACCACATAAGCATGTTATCACATAGTATATCATATATACTAATATCTCTATCAAGCGAGACAAATCCATTGTGGTAATAACCACTTCTCATGTACCCAAAGTATCAAACTCGGTACGTTTTGATACCAAGTTATAACGCCTCGAAATAAATACAATAAACCATCCAAGACGAATAGTAAATAACAATATCAATCAGAGTATGAAATCCTTCTATTTCGTGAGATTTGATTGTATAAGATGGTGATACATGCGATATACATTCATGAATAGTACATCCTGAATCTACATCATGTGTTACAAAATAGTAAAAATGAAATAAAAGCTAAACAAATAATCATACGCCCTAAAGACTTACATCTTTCCAAGTCAAGGCTTAGATACATTAAAAGTGAGTCTTAAGCTTAACACAAATAAAGCCCTAAGCTTGTACAAAAGTGAATATAAAAGATCAAAACTGAGCCTTCAGCTCCACAGTCCTCCCAAGCTAAGTCCTTGATGGAGGCATATCACCAGCACATGAAAATAGTTTTTCCCAAATAGGGTAAGCCAAAGCTCAGTAGAAATAATCTAACACAATATATGAATCTTGACAAAGATATAAAGGTGAAATGCATATGCAATGCCCATGTCAAAACGGTTTATATTTCTTTCCCGAAATCATGCCATGCTCAATTTATATCAAAATTCTCAAATCATATCCATTACCATAGGAAACAAGGGGATATTCTCAAACCGGTACAACCTTTCACGAATATTTCATCTGTAGGAAACCGTCAAACGGCACCTATGTAAACTAGCCTATGCAAGCGCTACTATTGCCATTTTACGGATATTTCGTCCCCGAGAATCGGCACCTATGTAGACGCTTATTTTTTGGGACTTTTATCCTGAACACACAGGCGAACTTAGTTTGGTGATACACATCTCTTTCCAATTTTCACTTATTTTTCTCAAAATCACATACATTTGCAATATATTAAATGAGCAACAATATTCAATGCACATGGATGAGAAATTAGTTTTAATTCACCTAATCCTCATATAATTCTTACCACAATCAAAGATATCCTCTACCAATAGCCTAAAACAGATGTTTAACTTAGTTTGGTGGTACACATCTTTTTCCAATTTTCACCTATTTTTCTCAAAATCACATACATTTGCAATATATTAAATAAGCAACAATATTCAATGCACATGGATGAGAAATTAGTTTCAATTCACCTAATCCTCATGTAATTCTTACCACAATCAAAGATATCCTTTACCGATAGCCTAAAACAAATGTTTCTAAACAGATATAAAATCTTCAATACAGATAACCTTTCCAAATTTCGAGGTGAGTGATGATACATATCAAACTCCACTATCTATATCAATATCCATCCAATTTCATATTTCCAACATCTATTCCATTTATTTATACAAAATAAATATTTGAGCCATTTAGAGTAAAACCCATTTTGCTTCCAAAAACCCATTCTAAGTATCAAAATCAATAGTTTGATCACAACTCAAACCCATTTCTAACCCCACAAAAATTTTCAATACATCCATTTGAAACCCCTCTTTTGATTTTAAACCAAAACCCTAGGTTTGTTCAAAATCCTCTAAAATCACAAGATTGTTTCATAAAAACAAATAGCTAAGTTAAAAATCACAAAAGAGTGTAGAGAATCCCTACCTCGAATCTAGAAGACCAAGGAGAGAGTGAAGAAACCTCAAGAAAGTCGAAATCCAACTTTATTCGGATAAAAACAAAACTCTAGGTGAGCTCTACCTTTTTAACAAAGGGAGTATGGTAGAGAAATGAGAAGATCTTAGTGTATTTGTAGAGAGAGAGCAAGTTCTAGAGAGAAAGGTCTTAACTTTAGGGTTTTGAAATATTTAAAGAGAGATAGTGATGTAAAAAGTGACGTAAAAAGTGACTTTTACGAATTGATATACGCACAATTCGCTCGAGTACAAGCAGTGACGCTTGAGCATACAGACACAAAAATGATTACCACTCGAATGAAAAAAGTGATGCTCAAACGCCAAGATACAATGAAAAAAGGCGTCACCGCTTGAGCGCAGGAAGTGACGCTCAAGCGTAAGAATGGCCGCTCGAGTGCACGACCGCTCGAGCGTAGGAAACACCGCTTGAGCGTAGAATACACTTTCCCAGTAGTTTTCCAGGCCTGCAAAAATACTGAGAGTTCACAAAGGTCGCTCGAGCGCAAGAAGTGATGCTCGAGTGTAAGAGAAAAATTATAGGCAACAAGGTTTTTTGAAAAACAATGTACCAACCTGTTCCAAGCACAACCAACACAACACGATAGCCAAACTCAAGGAGGGAAAAGATGAATAAGACAAGAACAACCATACAAAACCAAGAATCCCAAATCCAGATTATCAAATGGGTCGGGTCTAAACTAGAATCGTTATAGGTACACAAATCGAGGAGGTCGATTCAATAATCGAAATCAAGGACGACAATCTTTATATGACTCTTCTAGATCTGGTTGTCAAATTTGTGAAAGATTGTCACATCTGGCCTTTGATTGCTAGTATCGTATGGATCCTAATTTTCATCCTCATTTAGCTTCCTCTTCTCATCACCATTCTTCTCAGGCCAATGCTAGGGCATATACTGCATCTGTTCCTTAGAGTTTTCCAGATTCTTCTGCTCCTCCATGATATCTTGACTCCGCAATCACAAATCATTTAACTAATGATTTGTCGAATTTTCATTAGTACCAGTCTTACCAAGGCCAGGAACAAGTTGAAGTTGGTAATGGTTCATCCTTGCCTATTCAGTACATTGGTAATGGTCTCTTACCTACTCTTCAGTTTGCTTTTCATCTTAAAAATCTTCTTCATGTTCCTTTAATTTCAGCAAAGTTACTATCTGTAAATCAACTGACCAACGATCATAATTGTGTTGTCATATTTGTGCTGATACATTTCTTATTTAGGACAAGCACATGAGCCAGGTCCTGCATAAAGGAACTAATGTTAATGGCCTCTATCAATTTATTGCTTCACCTTCTCTGTCATTATCTTCTATTTCTGCACAGGTTCATCAGTCTCCTACTACTACTACTCACATCTTTAACTTCCTTTGGCACCAAAGACTGGGGCATCCTTCATAACAGAAATTACATCATCTAGCTATGCACCTACCAAATAAACATACTCTAAATAAAATGTTGACTTGTACTGATTGTCAGGTGTCTAAAATGCATAAATTAACTTTCAAGTTGTCCAGTACTTCAATTGATTATCCTTTTTCATTAATTCATAGTGATGTATGGAGTCGACTTTATTATAATACTACTACTTTCAAATTTTATGTGTTGTTTATTGATGATTTTAGTCAGTTTACTTGCATTTACCCTTTGCATTACAAGAGTGAGGTCTATGATAAGTTTTTAGCTTTTAAGGCCTATGTTGAAAATCAGTTTCATACTACTCTCAAAATTCATAGGACTAATTGTGGCACTGAATTTTTCAATAAAAATTTTGACTCTTTTTTGACATCCTAAGGCATTATTCATCAAACCAACTATCCTTATACTCAAGCTCAAAATGACATTTTTGAAAGAAAGCGCAGACGCATTACTGACACTGCCATAGCTTTTCTTCACCATTCTTCTCTTCCTTTACTTTACTAGTTTGATGTAATAGTTGTGGCTGTCTTTTTTATCAATCGCAAGCCTACTACTGTACTTCATAATAAATCTTTTCGTGAAGTATTTTTTCATTTCATTCTAGATTTTTCCTATTTTAGATTTTTTGGCTACTAATGTTTTCCATGGCTCAAGCCACACACTACTCATAAATTCCAACCAAAATCTATGTCTTGTGTTTTTTTAGACTATCATCCCGCTATGAAAGGATGTAGATGTCTTGATCCTCTCACTGGTAAAATCCATGTTTCAAGACGTGTGCTTTTTAATGAACATTGTGTTATTTTTTCCAAAAACTTTTATGCTGCTTCTTATTCCTCCTCTCATGTGTCCACTTTTACTTCTTTTTCTGGGGTTCTTTATCTGTTTCACCTTATCTTTCATCTCAATCTACATTTACTTCTTCTTGCACCTCTTCACCTCAATCTACATCTACTTCTTCTTCCAAATCCTCTTCTTAGGCCTTTCTTCTGTGTTCTCCTCCTGCTTCTAACGCAATTCCCATCAATACTCACTATTGATTTACCCATCTCCCCTCCTTCTTTTGCCCTTTTATCTGCTCTTATTTCTCATCCTCATCCAATAATGTAGGCATCCTTTTTGTCTCACTGTGTTTTCTTCTCTTATTCAAACTGAGCCTCTCACTGTTAAAGAAGCTCTTCAGTCTTCTGTTTGGATTACTGTCATGCAAGAAAAATATCAAGTCCTTTAGAATCATGGTACTTGGGATTTGGTTACTCTTCCCTCTCATAAAGTAGCCATTAGCTGCAAATGGGTTTTTAGGATTAAAAGAAATTTAAATGGAACTATTGCTAGGTATAAAGCAAGGTTAGTTGCCAAAGGCTATTTGCAACAAGAAGGTATTGATTTCCAAGAAACATTTAACCATGTGGCCAAACAGCCAACTATCAAAATTCTCTTGTGTTTGGCTCTCCATTTTCAATGGCCTATCAAGCAATTAGACATCTCCAATGCTTTTCTTCATGGGAAATTAAAAGAGGAAGTTTACATTTTGCAACCTCGTGGATTTATTCAAAAATCCACTCAAGTTTGTAAGCTCAAAAAGGCCCTTTATGGTTTTAAACAAGCTCTTAGGGCATGATTCTCTACATTCTCCTCTTTTTTGATCACTCAAGGATTCCATAACAACCATTCTGAGACAGAGTACAAGACCTTGGCTCATGCAGTTGCTGAGTTCACTTGGCTGCTGCAGTTGTTAAGGGATATGTTTCTTCCATCTCTCGGAGTTCCTATTCTTTGGTGTGACAACCTCTTCGCTATGGCCTTAACTTCTAATCCTGTTTTTCACTCTAGGTCCAAGCACATTGAAATTTATTGTCATTTCATTAGAGGGAAAGAGGTGGCTAAACAACTTGATCACCGATATGTTCCAACTGTTGATCAAATTGCTAATGTGTTTACTAAGCCTTTAATCATTTCCAGGTTTCACTATCTTAAGGACAAGCTCTTGGTGCTTCCTTGCCCTAGTAACTTGCAGGGGAATGATAAGATAGTGTAGACGTCCCCGAACGCCCCGGGAGGGATGAGCCCCCCGTTCCGTTCATTTTGGGCTCACTACAATTCAGGACTCAAATTGTCACGGTTCTTAATCTGAACCAAAGAGTCCAAATCCGGCAAATCGTTTTGAGAAAACAGATTTTTTTGAAAGAAGTGCCAAACATGGACTACTTTGCCAGATACAGAGTCGCCACCTAAATATTTTATTTTTGGAGAATTTAGGAAACCCTGACTCGTTGCCTAAGGCCACGTGTCCGTCATCACCAAAGTTGCCTCGGCTCGGGAACTTGGGTACGATTGGGAAAGGTCACTTCGTGAGCACCCCCGCTCGCCCGATCAAAGATCGGCCTTTACTAACCATGATATCTAGTTTTGAAAACATTGTGCGTTCTTATTCCGGTTATTAGCCTAGATTTACTATGTGATGCGCACAGCACACAAGTATAGACTGGATCGCCTGAATTGGAACAAAACATTTCATGTTTATTTTTTAAAGATGGTTTGCTACTCACAAGTAGGCTTAAAATGCAAATTTTGCCACCCTCAGGTGGGCTTAGAAAAGATGGTTTTGCCACTATCTAGTGGGCTTAAAACTCACAGTCGATGAATTGTTCCAATCCAAATAACCCAGCCTTCACCCACAGGCATTTAGGCAGTTATATCACATAAGCAAATAGCCTCATGGTAAGCATGCTATCATGGCAGTCACTCACACGCATGCAAGGATGCTAAAGCATAAAAACTTACTGAGTACTCCCAGCCAAAACAGAAACTACGTTAGAAATCCATGCATGATCCTAACTATACAGGAATGCCTAATGCAACGCATGCAAAAATGCAACTATAGCAGGCTCGGCTATTCTAAACATGGCATATGGAATGCTACAGCTAACATGTATTCAACTTAGAATTGAAATACAAATGCAGTTAGTATGATGTGCCGAGCCCGGTGCATGCAAGACAGATGAATGAATGCAAACATGCTATCATACTGTATGCTAATTGAAACATGCCCTAATCTAACCATTATAAGCTGGTAAATAAAAGGGAGAAAGACGTGGGGTTGGAAGACATACATCACACGCACGCACACTTATTACAACATTGCGCCATCGCTCGGAGGGTCCGAATAAATAATATACAGTCCCAAATGAATAATTTACAGTCTGAATAAGTACAAAATTCCTAATTAATTAACAAATTAATCTAGGAAAGCAGTAATTTAGCATGCAAGCTAGGGACTGCCTTGACTCTGCTCTGGATGATGAATGATGCATGTTCGGGTTGCCTTGCGCGGAAATCCATTGCGATGCCCCAATTAGCCTCTGTTTACAAGTAAGCCCAGAATATTGCACGAAGCTCTAAAAGACTGTCGGTTTCTGATTTGCTGCAACAGAGAGTAAGAAAGGGGCATGGCAATTTATTTTCACATATGTATGCTTGACTACTCTTCAGGGAGCGTAGTCCTCGATCCTCGTGCCACCAATCACGCATATCGATGCATGATGGCCGAGGAGTCGATTTGCATGACTCAATATGGAATGAATGCACATGAAAACATAACAAGGCCTAGACTCCATCATGGATGATCCGGAGTGTCGGTGACTGGGAATTGAGACACGTTCCGTCACTTGAAGTACGAAACGTCCCTCGTTTCCCGTGCTCGGGCTAACTCCTATCCCAAACACAATGCAATATGCATGGCATGCATAAATGCAACTAATATACAACCTAGCATACACAATGTTATAAAATGGCATACACAATGCACGATGTAACACGACATACACGATGTTCTAACATACAACCTAGCATACGCAATGCTATGAATTGAAACAGCATACGCAATGCATGATAGACTTACACCAACATGAGTGGACCTCAGCCACACTCACATCAGCGGCCATGAGATGAAAATGAGACACTCGAGATGCGTGCACGCATGCACGCAAACCGAGGACCGACCCTAAGGCACAAATGCCACTCTAACAAGGCATGGCAAGGCTTGAAATATGGCATTCAAACATGCAATTTCCAGCACTAAATCATGATGCAAAATGATCCCGAAACATGGAAACATGGCACCCGATGCATGGAATAGTCTCGAAACACAAAACTAGGCACATGCATTGGCCTATAGCTATACAAAGCATGCATTATTTGATCATGAAGCATGAAGACAGAACCAAGGTAGTCCCAAAACATGAACATTTCTAGTTCAAAGCATGGCCAAAAGATGCTAGCAAGATGGCCTAAAATAGCATGCGATTTCGACTAGCAAACATGGTTTACATGGCAAGTATATGAAGCGTATGGAATCTCACAAAACCAGCCAAAATCAGTGAACAAAACATGCCAAAATATGCCCAAATAAACATGGAAATGCGGCCAACACATGCACAAATGAGGGGCTCCTTTGGAAGGGCATACAAGGGGTTATTAAGCACATGCAAGATAGACATGAAGCATGACCAAAAAAACTCTGGAAATCAAATATGGTAGTCCCAAAACTCACCAAATTGACCCTGAAATGTGACTTCAAAGCATGCAAGATAGGGTCTCTTTGGAAGGCCAAAATGACCACCAAACAAGTCAAGGTGAGAGGGGGTCACCCCCCTCTGATTTGGAGGCTCAAAATAGTGTGTTAGCCACTGAAAATCCACTGGATTTCAGTGGCTAGAATGCCAAACAAATTATGCAACAAGAGCTTAGGTGTAAGGCTTAAAATATGAGGGAATCAAGCATACAAGGAAGCATGTGACCTCAAATAAGAAAATGCCCTTAATCAAACATGAATATGATGTCAAAACAAGACGTTTTCCAGTTTATAACAAGTCTCAAAAATGAACACAAGTAGGACTAATCTATCATGCAAAAATGGCCCTAAAAGAGAGATTAGAGACAAGGGACAGCAGCTGGCCCCAAATAGCAAAGAGCCCTTCAACAAAGTTGAAAAGGGGCTCAAAATATGGCATTTTACAGTTTACATCAAGTCTCGAAAATGAACACAAGTGAGGCTAAATCAACATGCAAGAAAAATGCCTAAAAGAGGGATAAAGAGACAAGTGGTAGCAGATGACCTCAAACAGAGGAGAGCCCTTCAACAAAGTTGAAGAGGGGCTCAAAAAAAGACATTTTACAGTTTATGACCAAGTCCAAACAGCTCACAAATAAAACTAAAATACCATGCAACAATAGGCCTAAAAGAGAGTTTAAACACAAAGGGTGAGGAGAAGACCTCAAACAGAGAAAGGCCCTTGATCAAACATGGAGATGAGCTCAAAATATGACTATTTACAGTTCAGGTCGGAGCCCAAAAATGCTAGCTACAAAAGCTAAAATAGCATGCAAAATAGGACAAGAAAAGAGGAAGAAGAGACTTACCCTTGTAGCACAAGTCTTCAACAGCTTTTGGTCCAAGAAATGGTGCTCCTAACCTCTGAAAAACAGCCTCAAGTTGCTGGAATGGAGTGTGGAGGTGTTGTGCTATGGGTTGTAGTGTAAATGGTGCAAGGCTTTTAGGGTTTAGAGGGTTGAAGTAGAGAGAGAGGGAGATTTAATGAGGGAGATTTAATGCAAGACCTCCAAACCAATTTTTTTTAACCCTCTAAAATGCAGCTGGAGGTGCTGGTTTTATAGGGAAAGGAGTGGAGGAAAGGGGGGGAAAATCAAATTCAAATTTTCCCCCCAAAAGACCCCCCCTCGGATACAGGATCTGGGGGGAAACAGAGGGTGCAGCTAGAAGGAACCAGGTGAAAGGGTCATGGCCAGCCAGGTTCAGAGGGGTCAGGTGGCCGGCCGGCCACCTCCCCTGGCCGGCCGGCCAGCCAGGGTCAAAAGGTTCAATCACAATTAGTGGCCGGCCACCCCAGAAAAGTGGCCTCCCATGTGTGTACAACGCAGCTATGTGGAGAAAAACCAGGAAATGTAACCCAAGAGAGAGAAAAACCAACTTTTTAGAGGGGTTCAAAAGGGTCAGGAACAATTGCTGGCCGGCCATGTCATATTGAAGGCCTCCCAGGTGTGTACAACACAAATATGTGGTTGAGGGCCAAAGAAAGTGGCCCGGGAATGGTCAACACCAGCTTTCTAGCGAAGAAAACGGGCGACGGAGAGCGATGAAGGAATAAACCTAGTCTTCAGAACAATTGCTGGCCTCCCACCATTCTACAACCTTCCTAGCAATGAAAATAAGGTCTCCACCAAAAATGAACCGAAATGGATGTAAAACGAAGGTTCGGGGGCCAAAACGCGCAGCCCGGGGCCCCGAAAACTGACTGTTAAGCACCAGAGGTGGCGTTTGACCACGAAGTTGGTCTCTCGAGCTACAGTGTCCCTCAAAAGGGAGGAAATAAGATGTATGCCAAAAATCGGAGCAAACAAAGGTGGTTAAGCGGTCCCGAACCGAGGCACACGGCCGACGGCTCCGAAAAACCAGAAACCAGGCTCCAAACGGGAAAAAATGGCCTATGACCACGAAACGTAGCCTATGGCCACTGAGAGATGATCTACGAGACCTCTCCCTCCCTTCAGTAAGAGAAAATGGAGAAAACGGGACCTGGTTCGCAAACCGAGGCAAGGTACAAAAGAGTCCGGAAGTCCAGAGGCAAGACTCGCAGCCGAGACTCCGCAACCTCAGAACGAGCACAATATGCGACATCACCAAGCGCTCAATTGGTGACGTCTGAGTCTTAAGGTCGGTCAAAAATGGGGTGTCTACAGATAGCTAATCAAGAAACAGAGAAACAATCTAAAGAACAAGTGCAGCCTCATGAATTGTCTGTGACACCAATTGCATCACAAGCATGTGTGGTTAGAAGATTGAGCAGATATAGCTATACAAGTTGTGGTGGTTAGGTTAGTCAATTAGAATATTGTTAGAGTGATATCTACGTATATGTGAGTGATGTATTAGCTGAGTATATAAATATTTTGTAAACAGTTGAGTTGGTGTAATGAGAATATGTGATTCAGTCTTTCTGCAGTTTCACAGTGTGCTTCAATTTGATAATTGCCGTTAATTATCACACTTTCCCCCATGACTTGACTTGCCATGTGTCCTTTACATAAATAATCATGTGTCATTTGTGATCTACTGCCATCTTTCATGTACTAGCTTATCGACAGACCTTTGAAAGAAAATTTGATACAAACAACAGGAGGGGTTGAACCCTAAGTTGAGCATGTGGAGTGCAAACCCATTGACCAACTAAGCTAGCCCTTAGGGGTACATGAACTGTCACCTTTATTATTAGAATGTGGAAATTTAGAGACCTACACTAATGAGATTAGGCTAAGATGAAAAAACTTGTAAACATATGACAAACCCTTATTTTTGTAATAATAGACGGAGAAATGGTTATAAACTCCAATGTCCGGGTTCAATTCTCATTGGTGTGTTCTAGACATAACAATGCCTACTATTTATGGATAAATGCAAGTATTTGAAATTTATTTGTAAGATTAAGCTCAAAGGATTGTGCCTTAAAGAGATTCACTGTCATAAAAAATAAATAAATAAATAAACAAAATAAAAAAGTTTGCAAACTTGTCATTTCTAAAAAATGTTTATACATAATTTAGAAATTATATCGATCTTAAACTTTGGCCATGTACTTAAAAACTTGTACATTAATCTAAAAGTTGGATGTAAATTTGGCAGCAGAAGTGTCGAATTAGGCAACTTCCATTACTCTAAAAATTATTACTGAACGGTATCTTTTGTCGCCAAATCTATTTGTTTAGAGATTTTTACATTTTAAGATTCTCAAATATTCCAATTAATGGTTGTGAATATTTTGTGATAGGGAGCTAGAAATATTTGATAACAGAAAATTGGACATATTACTTGTTTTGCATCTAACAACTAGGGCAAACCATCGGGCAAAAAAAAAACATATGAGCTGGAAACAATGAAAAGTTGTCCGGTTGATTTTGGAACTAGAAACCATGTTTGATAGTTCTTGTCTCCTCAATGAAATTCACAAGTCCATCAGTAAGCACAGTGACTTGAAAAGTGTTTGTATCTACAAAGAACAACACACAGTGTTTCTTCACCCCCATGATTTGATTGCTCTTTGATGTGTGGGACACAAATTCATCCATGAATTCCTCATGTAGTTTATATATTGCAATTTATTTAGCATATCCTTTTTGTACTTCCTGCCCCCCATAAAAATAAAAATAAATAAATAAATCCAAATATGGTGACTTGCCATGAAAGGTCTCGATAAATATGACTATACCTGTCCTGTGTACTAAAAAAAATTATATTTTAAAATTTAAAATGTGTGAATCGAATTTATTATGAGTGCCATTTATGCTACATCAAATTTAAATAAGCAATGTTACTAACACAAAAAGTTTACATAGATATTTGTTCAGAATTTGTCATGTGTGTTTCAAATTCTATTTAAATGTAAGGCCTATTATTCATACATCTAATTTATAGATAAAATTGTGTGTTTCAATTATGTGTTTATAGGTTTTCTGAATTTAAGTTTACACCATATATTCAAATATTTTAGAACTGAATTTGAGGATATTTTGGATTTGTTGGAATTGCTACGTGCACCTTCAGCAGGGGACAATGAAACATACATTAGACAACTCACTTACCACTTCATCTGCTTCATTTTCCATCCTCCGAAGCTGTTTGAGTTGTGTATTTGATATTACACATCTTGACTACTTTCCCATGTACCTAAAAAAAGAAATTACACATCTTGACCCTCTTCCATACTTAGCCTCTTTTCTTTTTTCTTTTTTTTTTTTTTTATTATTTAAATTCAATACTTATTAGCCAATTTTTGTTCCTACTTACTCTAATTTTAGATTTTTTAATTCCTTTACAATAACATAGATTTGTGTACATAATGATAGCAATAAAATTTGATGCTTTCATCAACTATTACAAAATCACATATTAACAATTGTGTCACAAGAAGTCTAACACTTCTTTTTTAGGAAGTTATTTGACATTCTTGAGCATTGACTCAATAATTTGAGAATTACAAATTATTTTGTTAGAATTATTTATTTTTCTTCTAAAAAAGGCCGATAATATTTTTCCAAATCCAAAAACGATGAATATCTATTTTAGAGAGTTTGCACCTCATGTTTATAATAAAAAAGAAAACGAAGAAGGGAAGAGACCTTTGAGTCAACTTCAATCCTTCTGGCATCATAATCAAAGCTACAGTGTTGCATTATTTATTTTTATCATGTTTATCATAATCAAAACGATGAATTATTTATTTTTCTTCTAAAAAAGGCCGATAATATTTTTCCAAATCCAAAAACGATGAATATCTATTTTAGAGAGTTTGCACCTCATGTTTATAATAAAAAAGAAAACGAAGAAGGGAAGAGACCTTTGAGTCAACTTCAATCCTTCTGGCATCATAATCAAAGCTACAGTGTTGCACTATTCAGACAGATGGCACTATGGAACTGAGAAATTAATGCACTGATGACAAGTTACAAACTAAAAAAGAAAAGAAAATCATGGAACAAGAACTGCCTTTTGACACACTAGACAACAATTAAGCTAATAAAAAGAAGAGATCATAAGATGGTTTTAAACTACAAAAGTAACAATAATCTACTACCTAGGCTTTGTGTTATACCAGAACATCACTCAGTCCTTCACTCTCTTCTTCAGTTGTTGGTGCACCATTGCTTGTGACCAGGAGCCCATTTGGGGCATTTTGGACTGAAATATTTTGAAACAACCCTAGAATTCAAAAGCTCAACAATGGGAGCATATTTCACACACCGGGGCGTCTTGTACTGGTTTATTGATGCACCATTGCTCAGAGCATAGTCCATGAGCTTATCAAATGTCCCACTCTCCACCATTTTTATCTCTAGAGGCCCGATTGACTTGTCCGATACACGACCTTGCCGGTACACACTGTTCAGTGATTCTTCAATGGTAAGGCAACAATCCTCAAAAACTGATGGAGGAACTAGGGCTTCACTATTACTTAGTTCAACTTCCCAGTATAGGACATAGTGTCCTGGGATGGATGATGTATCGGCATAGCTTGTGTATTCTACGATGGAGGCCTCGAATGGAGAAAGATGGTTAGCTGCATTCTTGACTGCATTTTGAAGCTCAACTTCATCTGTTTTGTCAGAATCAATGCTTAGAACAACATTCTTTCGGCAAATGAAGTTAAATTGAGGTGCCTTGTTCTTGAATCCAGCTACTTGGAGTATGTCTCCAACGCGATAACGATAAAGCCCTGGAATTTAAGAGTATGAGATAGTGTTAACAAAAATGCTAATATTGGAGCGATTTACATTTTGATATGCACGTTTAAGAAATCGAAAAGGGCCAAAACCTTTTCCTTTAATTTCATTAAATTTTTCTTTAGGATGTACAAAAAAAAAAAATAAATAAAAACAATGTAATGAAGTAAAATCTAAATTTACGTTGTCAATTTGAAATGAATTGTTTATGGAATATCTAATTATTAAAAGAAAAAAATTCCAAAAATGTCTTAAATTATAATAATATAAGTTGTACTTCTATCATAGCACGTTGTATAGAATCTAGCCTATCATGTTTTCATTCATGTTCCATGTATTCGAATGTTCATTGGTATAAAATTATTTTTTTCATTTGTCTGAATAGTGAAAGGAAGAAATACATACTTTCTGCAAGGAACATAGAATCTTACCAGCATAAGTGGTGACCACAAGCTCATATTCATTTCCAAGTTTAACATCAACAAGATCAACCAACTTGTGATGTTCATCTGGGTTGAGGGCGGAATCCGACGATGGCTCCGACAGAGTATTAATGACTCCATTTTTCCTATTCACCGGCAAGAACTCGAAATAGGCCATGGTGGGAATAAGGGTATAAGAAACTTCACTTGGCTTTGACAAAGGCCTCATATTCACACCAAAATAACACTCAGAAGAAGCATACATAGTGCACACAAGTGGTAAACCATTACTATAATAATCAAGAGTTTGAATATATTGTGACATTGTTCCGGTCACAATAACATCAATATACTTGGTATTAGGCCATAACCTAGTTATAATCCCTTTCCATGACTCCCTACGACACTCGGCCTCGATGAAATCTGCAAGACAAGGACTCGCTTTGAAAATTTTCATCACGGACTCTCTGACCGAAAGGTCAGTGATTCTGGCATCAATTGTTCCAGTTCGGATATCGTTACAAAGAAATGGCCAATTTTTTTCGAGGAAACGAATGGCACGGATAAACCCAGAAGCAAAGACTGCGCCTACTCGAAGAACTTCAGTGTTTTGGATGAGACCGCAAAGCAATTGAGAGTACATGCTTTGGTAAGAGTCCGAGCAAAGAATCGTTTCGTTTGGGCTTGTATAGTTTGTGTAGGGATCGAAAGGTCGGTTTTTAAAGTAGGAGCTTTTGTAGTAACTGGTTAGGACTGGACGAGCTAGAAGTCCTCCTGGAGTCTTGGCTTCGGATTTGATGAAGAGAAAGTACATTCCTTTGCCTTTGTCTAAACCAGGAACAAACTGGTTCATCACTGGCATCAAAAGGCTGTACAACAATGATCTCCTTTCGAGCTCTTCTTCGATTGTTGGCATCAGTTTTCTCTCTCCACCAGATGTTCCAGAGCTGAACATCAGAAAAAAGGGCTATCGTTAGGGAAAAAAAAAGTAGAAATAGAGAAATAATAAGCAGTGAAACAAACAAACACGCAAACAGTTTGTTGTCGTTTGGTTATAAGTCTACATTTACTGGTAAAGAACGAGTTTTAACACAACCAACTGTTACAAAATCTCTCAATACCATGAAATTATAGAATCTCAAAATTATCCTTAGGATGATCAAAAAGTATCAATTATCAAAGGAGATAAAGTAGACTGAGAGTGTTTGAAAAGCGACTATTTTAGTTAGTGTTTTTATTTTTAATTTAAAAATGTGTAGAAAAATCGAGGAAGCGATACATTTGGGTGTTTTGACTTTCTAATTATTTTAACCAAAAAGCCAACCCTTCAAATATTGGGTCGAATCAGGTTAAATTTGAGACACACAACAGCTTAATGAACAAAACAGGATTAACTCAAAAACTTAAATCAGAATTTTAATCTCAAAGGACTCACCTAGTAAGGAACTCAGAAATGGTTTGAGAACAAAGGATGGGAGAAGTATCACCATTAGCAATTCGATCGATATCTGGCTGCAGATCTTCATATGTGACAACTGGCATCAGCTTCTTGAAACTTTGACGATCCGTTTCACCGTTAAGGCCATGCCTTCGCAAGTACTCCACACCGGCATTACGAGAAAGGATTTCAGCAAGAACCCTCTTCTGAACTTCATCAGCATTACTAGTAACATCTTCAATGAATTGAAGGGCCTTCTTGTTTGTCTCTTCTATGCAATTCTCAACAACAGAGTCTTTTTCAGCAGTTATGTTCTTGTTTGGAGCCTCTGGCATGGTTTCAGTGTGAGATGCAAAGCAAAGAGGAACAAAGAAAGAGAAAGAAATACATAAAAGAAGTGGTAGTAGTGTGGATGCTGTGGAGGAAAGGAGAGGAGACAATGAGATATATATAGAGAAAATGAAGGTGGGTGTAATGTAACCTACTTTTCCTTTTTTTTTTTTAACAGGTGTAATGTAACCCACTTGTGCATACAATAGAGGTCAATCAAACAGTGAAACAACCAAGGGCAAAGTGGTAATAAAAGGCTTATTGTTTTGCTTTGTGTGTTTGGGTTGACCTTTCTACTTTGACAAAACAAATTCAAATTAAAATGGTGTATTCTCATATAAACAAAGCAACGGTACTAACAAAATTACTATAAAAAAATATATATACATTTAGAAAAGTGAATAAATAGACTATAAATCCAAATTTTAGACCTATTTTCTAAATTTAATGATGTGTAAATAGAATGATTAGTTAATAATTAAAGAAAATATAAAATAGATAAATAGCACATGAAAGTGATAGATTGATTGATCATTGAGTTTAAAAGTGGGACTAGTTTTTTGATTTGAATAGCATAACTCTTATTTCTTTGGAAGTGTGATTGATATCTCACTAATTTTAAATTTACACTACATACTTTCAAAGTAAATTAGAGATAAGTTTTATGCTATATAGCATGTTTACACTACATACTTTCAAAGTAAATTAGAGATAAGTTTTTATGCTGTATTGCATTTTTGCAAACCAAATTTTTCTAAGAAAAATAATCTAAAAATGATGGGGTAAATTACAAATACATGGCTTGAGATTTATTTAAAATACAGATTATTCATTATAGTTTAAAAAATTATAAATACCAATTTATCAGATTTTTTTATTTAACAAAATTAGCTGAAAAAATAAAATTTCTAACTGTTTCCTATATAATAATAAAATTACATTAATTATTAATTGAAATAAATTTCTAATATCATTAAAAATTATTAACCGATTTGATTTATTAAAAATTATTAATCACTAAACCAAACCAAACCAAACCAAACCAAGCCTTAAGTCCCATTAAATGGGGTCGGATTTGATTTATTAATGAAGGAGTAATTTGTTATGAGATTATTAATTTCAAGAGACATAATATAATTTTTAAAATCACACGAAGTAAATTGTATTTTAAGCAAATTTTGAAAGTATATTTATAATTTATCAAAATGTTGTATAAGGTGATTTTTGTAAAAAGTACTATATAATTACAATTTTTATACTTGGATACCTTATAAGTTAGTGATATCGGGTTGATCGTATAAAATGACTTTATTCTCTTCTTCTTTTTTTCTTTTTCTTTTTCTTTTTTTCTCTCTCTATTTTCCTATTCATAGTAGCAGTCATGACACTCATAGGGTAGACAACTTTGACTGTTGATATTGATAGGAGAAACAGAAACAAAAAAGTGAGTATTTCATAATATTTAATATGTTATTTAAGGATCATATTGTTACAAATTAAGAATTCATAGTGGTAAAATATAATATTATTGAAGGATCATATTGTCACAAATTAATAATTCATAGTGGTAAAATATATTGTTTTTTAGTTGATGCAAGTAAAATGTTGAATGAAATTCCAAATCCTTTGATTACAGCGCTTAGAACAGATCAGAATACTTGATTATTTATTTTAATAGGAATTGCATTTCTAAACCAAATAGAAACCCAATTCTCCCATTTTCTTATGGAAATTTCATATTCCTTGAATAATATTAGCTATTTAAGAGTTTTAAAAAATTAGGCACACTATATTTGAAATGTTATTTATTTTTCAATAAAGGATTCCTAACGAAACCAAATAGCATTGACACAGGAATTTATTATTAGTAATAAGATTTTCACTTCTTAGAAGATTTTCGTCATTCAAACAGCCAACATTGGTTCATGTAATTTAAGCTAATTGTCACTTTAATTCCTATAATTTTTATTTGAACTCCACATTTTCAATTTTGTTACAATGTGATTATAATCTGTTATGCATTGTTTTAAAATTTTAAATGAAATAAGACCACATGCAAAACAAGGACCAAAGTAAAAAAAAAAAATTTAAAAATAAAAAATTATGAGAACTATCAGTATAAATAAGATTCACATCTAACCAATTTTAAATCTATCTCATCCACCTAATTTTTTTGGCTCATCGTGATACTTTTACACTCGCCTCTCTTTAATTGATGTTTTATTTTGTACCTTATACTTTATTTTTCATCAATAAAGTCTCTTTTTTGCTGATAAAAAAAAAAAATCTCATCCACCTAATTTTTGGAGATAAACTTGAGTGGTCCCTAACATTTTTGAAGGTGATAGGAGGGGCAATACCCGGTAATTAAGAAGAGGAAGTAAGTAGAAAACGAGGATCCACAACTTTGGGGGGTAACATGGTTGCTTGTAGGGTGGGTGCTCCTTGAAATGCAGGCAATCCAAGCCGCTTCCTTAAGTTGGGTTAAAAAGAGTTCTCATTTCCCTTGTGTTTCACGGTTACTATTCCCTCTCCGCCGACACTCTCATTAATTGTCAAATCTTCCAATACATACATTCTTATAACTTCGCACAAATTCACTTGCATATTATTCTTTCATTTTTTTATTTACATTTTACTAATAATAACAATATATATATATATATAATTTTTTTGATAACTCCATATCTAATCTATTAAACCGACTAGCTAGTCTGGAGACTAATCTCACTTTGGAGAGATCCCCGTGTAGAGATTTCAATTAAAGTCAACACAAAAATCTAGTATGAACAGATCCCAAAAAATTATTTATACTTATAAAGTTTTAAATCTAAAATTTTAAAGAAAGTACACCCACACATTGACCACCAAGCCCACCTCTTTATTATATTAAACTAATGCATATATATAGTTGTCATTTTGAAGTAGTAGACTCATGGTTGGTTAACCAAATCATTCTTTATTCGGAAAAATGTATGAATTAGCTTTTCTTACATTGCTTAAAGCAACCTATTTCACACGTTTGTATGTAGAGGGAATACCATAATGTAAGGGGGATGAATGCCAAAACATGTGATTCGATGACTTTCATCACCAGCATATTCTACCCCTTTGAATTTTGAATTTGTCATTGCTTGCTCATTTGAAACTTTGATCAGTTTGATATTAAAATAATAATAATAATAATAAGATGAGAATACGTCTTATCAATTTGACTATGTCTATATATATATATATAATTAAATTATGAAAACATATTAAGAATGTACAGGCTAAGATAATAAGACTTACTTCTAGCGAAAATAATATAAATAATGAGGATACTTCTGATAAAACAATTTAGATATTTGACGCTATTATCAGAACATTTTTTTCATTTCTTAATTCTGCTAGGACAAATTTTATTGAAATGGCAAGCAAAAAAAAAACCCCTTGATTTCAATAAAAGGATATTTTCGTCATTTGACATGACTTTAAGGTTTCTCGCATGGGGGAGCCTACAAATGCACATGCATCTTGTACATCATTAAAAAAATTCTTGTAACCAATAGAAAATGTGAGTGTAGAGAGAAATTCGTGCACCAACTTAAGGGTTCTCACGTTGTGAAAAAACTCTCACAAGGGCCACCTATAAACTTGAGGGTTTACTAGTGAGAAGTTCATATTTATGGGGAATACGACATTAGGTTCGATGATTAATCTTTTTTAGTGATAAGGATATGTCAAAAAAATCACCAATGCTAAAAAATTGGTTAGATAAGTCACTGGCAATGGTAAGGTAGACATATAACATTTGAACAGGTATACAAATCTATATGTATAAGGAAAATGGTTTTTTTAAGAACAATGATTGTGAAAGTTCCAAACTCCCAAACTAATTTTGTTAATTTGTTAATTTTTAAAAAAATAAAAAAAAAATAATCTATTAGTTAGTTCCTTAAGTCAAAAATAAAAAAAAAAAAAGTTCTGATTATCTACAATTTTGAATTTTAAAAATCTTAAGAACAATGATTGTGGAAACTCTAAACTCCCAAACTAATTTTGTTAATTTGTTAATTTAAAAAAAAAAGTTTTAATTACCTGCAATTTTGAATTAAAAAAATTCAAAACAATATGATAAGTCACCCTCACTCTTTCCAAAAATAATGTTGATCAAAACAATTCAAATAAAAAAAAATAAAGACACTAATTATCTATGATTTTGAATTTCAAAATTCAAAATAATATGGTAAGCCACCTTCATTCCACTCTCACATTTTCCAAAAATAGTATAAATCTAAAATTTTAAAAATCCAATCAAATTAAAAATTCAATACAATTCTCTTTTTAAAATATTCAATATTTGATCTTTTTCTAGCCCGGCCAACTCCTCCCCAAATATAATGATGCAATGGTTATTCTCTCTCTTTGTCAATAGTCCAAACTTGTTTCAAGTTTGTTTGTTCGTATTTTTTTTTTTTTTTTTGTAAATTTACATTTTCATGTGAGTATTTTTTTTTTCCAATGTATTTTTTTTCCAACTAAATTGATAATAAATATATAACTGTTAACTATCTTTGTTTTGGGAGTTGATTTGAATTTTTTTTTTTTTTTTTTGGTAGATGTTTGTATATTTTTTATATTGTTGTTATTATTTCTTTTGATATACTCCTATACGTAAATTGATAATATAGTTATGAGTTTTTTTATTATTATTATTATATTTATATTTATATAAAGAGTGATATTTTGTGATGCAGTTGGAGTTCACACATTTTTTTAAGAAAAATATTATCAATCGAGAAAAGTATTTGGAATACATTCATGAGTTTTAAGGAAGTTTTCGTTCAATCCCATTTATTTTTCATTATATTTTTTTCTTCAATTATATAAATTTATTTGTTGTAATATATAAGGAAGACACTCAATTTAAATCCAAATGTAACTAAACTTAATTATGTAACTCTACCATATTTTTTCTTACATTTTTATTTTTTTAATAATTTGAGATATTCATGAATTTAAATTTATTTCTTTGCATATATGTAGTGAGTACAATAAATAAGTAGGATAGTTTCTCTTTTGCAGTAAAAAATCCTTTGCACAAAGGAACATTTGAATCGCAAGATTGGATCTAAAATTCCTTAATAAATATGCAAATAAACTATTTTATTTTCAACTTATAATAGTCTTTACATATAGATAACAAACACCACAACAAAAACATACTTTAGTAGCACTACACTAGTGGCATATTTTTAGAAAATGTCACAAAAAATGATATTTAGTGGCACGTTTTTTAAAAATGCCACAAAACGACAAACATAAAAGGCTCTAGTGACATTTCAATGAACAAGTGTCACAAAACTACAACAAAAACATATTTTAGTGGCACTACACTAGTAGCATATTTTTAGAAAATGCCACAAAAATAATATTTAGTGGCACGTTTTTTAAAAATACCACAAAACGACAAACATAAAAGGCTCTAGTGACATTTCAATGAACAAGTGTCACAAAACTATAACAAAAATACACTTTAGTGACACTATACTAGTGGCATGTTTTTAGAAAATGCCACAAAAATAATATTTGGTGACACATTTAGATAAATGCCACAAAGCCACAAACATATAAGGCTCTAGTGGCATTTCAATAAAGAAATGTCACATCAATTTTATGACATTTTATAAAATAATGACACAAAAAATTATATTCGTGACATTTACCAACAGATGCCACTAAACTTTAGTAGCAATGGCATTTTTTAAAAAATGTCAGGACACTAGGTAGGTGCAAGTTACTTTTTATGGCACTTAGGTGAAAAGTTTCATAAACAAATATTTTATAGCATTTTGAGAAATGCCACTAAGTCAAAAACTTTCCAAGCTTATAATGGCATTTTTGAAAAAACAAAAAATGCCAATATATTTTTAAAATTTTTACAATGCAGTAAATGATTAAAAATAAATAAATTAAACTCAATATACACTATAGGAAAAAGCATATTCGGCAACTAAATTCCTGACCAAAAAAATTTGGTCGCTGAAAGTATAGCTTTCAGCAACCAAAACAGCATTAGTAGCCAAAAGTTTACAATTGGCAACCAAAACTAAGTTTGGTCGCTGATTATATGGGTTTTAGTGACAAAAAAAAATTTAGTAGCCCAAAGTAAAGCTTTTTGGTGACGAAAAAAATTTTAGTAGCCAAAAGTCTATAATTGGCGACTAAAAAATAAGTTTAGTCGCCAAAAGTGGTTATTTTTAGCGCGAGAGAACTAAAATCCTAAAGCGGGAATTAAACTTTTTGGCGACCAAAATTTTGGTAGCTGAAAGTGCATCTTCGTGACCAAATCCGATTTTGGTCGGCAAAAGTTAAGTTTTTTAGCAACTAAAAAATAATTAGTAGCCAAAAGTATAGAATTGGCGACCAAAAAATATTTTTAGTCGCCAAAAATGATCTTTTTTTATTTTACTAGTAAATAGTTTATTTTACATAAATTATGTTCAATAAAATAATTATGTTTATACATATATTTTTATATTAATATAGATGTATGTACTATATAAATAATATATGTGTAGACGTCCCCGAACGCCCCGGGAGGGTTAAGTCCCGTTCTGTTCATATTGGGGTCACTACAATTCAAGGACTCAAATGTCACGGTTCTTAATCTTGAACCAAAGAGTCCAAATCCGGCAAATCGTTTTGAAAACAGATTTTTTTAAAGAAGTGCCAAACATGGACTGCTTCGTCAGATACAGAGTCGCCACCTAAATGTTTTTTAATGGGAAATTTAGGAAACCCTGACTCGGTGCCAAAGGCCACGTGTCCGTCATCACCAAAGTTGCCTCGGCTCAGGAACTTGGGTACGATTGGGGAAGGTCACTTCGTGAGCACCCCCGCTCGCCCGGTCGGAGACCGGCCTCTACTAACCATGATATCTGTTTTTGGAAACCTTGTATGCTCTTGTTCCGGTTATTAGCCTAGGTTACTATGTGATGCTCGCAGCAAATAAGTATAGACTGAGCCGCCTGAATTGGAACAAAACATTTCATGTTTATTTGTTTGAAAATGGTTTGATGGTGCTACCCGCAGGTAGGCTAAGACGTGGATTTGCCACCCTCAGGTGGGCTTAGAAAACATGATTTTGCCACTATCTAGTGGGCTTAAAACATACAGTTGATGATTTGTCCAATCCGAGCAACACAACCTCCACCCACAGGCATTCAAGGCAGTTATATCACATAAGCAGTTAGCCTCATGGCAAGCATGCTATCATGGCAACACTCACACGCATGCAAGGATGCTAAAGCATAAGTACTTACCGAGTACTCCAAGCCAAAACAGAAAATTTATTAGAAATCATGCATGATCCGAAATATGCTGAAATGCCTAATGCAACACATGCAAAAATGCAACTAGAGTAGGCTCGGCTATTCTAAACATGGCATATGAAATGCTACAACTAACACGTACTCGATTTGGAATTGAAATACAAATGCAGTTTGTATGATGCGCCGAGCCCGGTGCGTGCAAAACAGATGAATGATGCAAACATGCTGTCATACTGTATGCTAATTGAAATATGCCCTATATCTAACCAACATAAGCGGGTAAATAAAAGGGAGAAAGACGTGGGATTGGAAGACATACATCACACTCACCCACACTTATTACAATTATGCCCTCGCGCAGAGGGTCCGAATAAATATACAGTCCGAAATGAAAGAATAATACAGTCCGAAATAATATACAGTCCGAATAATATACAAATTAATCTAAGAAAGCTGTAAACTGGCATGCCAGCCAGGGGCTGCCTTAGCTCCGCTCCGGATAATGAAATGATGCATGTTGGGCTGCCTTGCGCGGAAATCCACTGGGATGCCCCAATCAGCCTCTGTTTGCAATGTTTCTCGAAATGCATATCGGACTCCGAAAAGTTGCTGACTCTTGATATGCTGCAACAGAGAGCAGGAAAGGGGCATAGCAATGTATTTCACATATATATGCATGCCTTGATCCTCGTGCTACCAATCACGCATACCGATGCATGATGGCCGAGGAATCGGGTTGCACAACTCAATATAGGGTGCAATGCAGATGGATGCTACAACAAAACCTAACCCCATCATGGGTAATCCGGAGTGTCGGTGACTTGGGAATTGAGACCCGTTCCGTCACTCGGAGTACGAAACGTACCTCGTTTCCCGTGCCCGGGCTAACTCCTATCCCGAACACGATGCAATATGCATGATATGCATGAAATGCAACTAAGATAAAATCCTAACATGCACAATGCTATGAAAATGAGATGCCTCGAAATGCGTGCCCGCGGGCGCGCAAACCGAGGCGATGGTCCCAAGGCATGAAATGGCATACGCGATGCAATTGGACTTACACTAACATGAGTGAGCCTCAGCCACACTCACATAAGAGGCCGTCGGATAAAAATGAGATGCCTCGAAATGCGTGCCCACGGGCGCGCAAACCGAGGCGATGCATACGGAATGCAAAATAACATGGAAATGATATGTAATGAGGCTAAAATGAGATGCCTCGAAGTGCGTGCCCGCGGGCACGCAAAACCAGAAAATGGTATACGGAATGCAATGATGCGAAAATGGCATACAGAATGCAGAATGGACTTATACCAACATGAGAAAGCCTCAGCCACTCTCACACGGGAGGCCGTCGGATAAAAATGAGATGCCTCAAAATGCGTGCCCACGGGCGCGCAAACCGAGGCGATGCATTAAAGCATGAAATGACATACGAAATGCAAATCGGGCTTATACCAACATGAGAGAGCCTCAGCCACACTCACACGGGAGGCCGTCGGATAAAAATGAGATGCCTCGAAATGCGTGCCCACGGGCGCGCAAACCGAGGCGATGCATTAAAGCATGAAATGACATACGAAATGCAAATCGGGCTTATACCAACATGAGAGAGCCTCAGCCACACTCACACGGGAGGCCGATGAATGAAAATGAAGTGCCTCGAAATACGTGCACACAGGCACGCAAATCGAGGCGATGCATTAAAGCATGAAATGACATACGAAATGCAAATCGGGCTTATACCAACATGAGAGAGCCTCAGCCACACTCACACGGGAGGCCGATGAATGAAAATAAAGTGCCTCGAAATACGTGCACACATGCACGCAAACCGAGGCGATGCATTAAATGAAATCGGCCTATGGCATATGGAAAATGTAAATTTCAGCAGCCAAAATGATGCAAAAACAGTCCCCGAATTATAGCAAAATTACACCCGATGCCCGAAATGCAATGTTATGCACCCGAAATGGCCTACAGCTATGCCAAACATGCACAATATGGACACGACATGTAAAGACAGATGCTAGGCAGCCCCTAAAATAGCATTTTTACAGTACAAAACATGGCGAAACAACAATCACAAGTATGGCAAAAATAGCATGCAAAAATGGGGGAAAAGAGGGGAATAATGAAGCAAACGATATATACAATGCTCAAACTGAAAAATACAGTTCTAAAACATTAAAGAGGGACCAAAAATATGCACATTTTCAGTAGATGACATCCTCCAATTCAGTATATAGATATGCTTAACATAGCATGCAAAATAAAGCCAACAAAGGCTATAACATGAGATACCAAAAGGATGCATCAAACAGTCTTGGACCCTTAACAAAATATGAAGAGTAGGAAAAAATAAGACTCTTTCCTAGCCTGATGAAGGCTCAAAACAGAAGCTAAGCAAGCCTAAAAAAGCATGCAATTTTACGGTAAATTGGAGGAATTGTGAAGCAAGTGTAAGATGGAGTTACCAAAAAAGGTTGAGTCCTTCTCCAATGTTGAAGAGGGGCTCAAAATAGGCCCACTCACAATATATTGTATGCTCGAAAACAGATCACTCATGAGCTAAAAATAGCATGCAAGAGTAAGAGTAGAACATGAATTCAAAGCAAGTGGCATGCAGAGCATGAAAACAAGGTTGAGCCCTTCTTCAATGTTGGACAGAGGCTCAAAATAAGCACAATATCAGTTCATGAGATGCTCCAAATCAGATCACAAACAGGCCAAATAAATCATGCAATTTTACGGTAAATATGGAGAATTACAAAGAAAGTGCATGATAGAGAGGCCAAACATGGTTGAGCCCTTCTTCAATGTTGAAGAGGGGCTCAAAGTAGGCCCACTCACAGTTTATATCAGGCTCAAAATCAGATCATTAACATGCTAAAGAATCCATGCAGAATATTGGCATAAAGAGAGGTATTGAAAGAGGTGCATGATAGAGATGCCAAACAAGGTTGAGCCCTTCTACAATGTTGTAGAGGGGCTCAAAATAAGCCTAAAATCAGTAGGGTTCAGAGCCCAAAACAGAGAGAAAGTAGGGTAAAGAATTGATGCAAAAATGTGCTCAAAAGGGGGAAATAGTGACTTACCCTTGAAGATCAAGGTTTTGTTACTTCTTGGCTTCAATTTGTTGCTTCTTAGCCTCTGAAAAATCCTCCTTTGCTGCTGGAATGGAGGTGGTGATGGTGAAGCTTAAGGTTGATGAACAAGTGGGCTAGAAACTTGAAGGTTTTTGGAGCTTTTGGAGAGGGAAATGGAGGCAAATGGAGATGTGCTCTTGAGAAGAAAGTTGCTAACCCTAACAAAGAAGAGGGTCAGCCCCTTAAATGGACCAAAAGGGGGTGTAAAAGGGGAGGGAAATGCACCCAAGCTTTCCCTCCCAAAATATCCCCCGGAGGGCTGAGATATTTTGAAAAATAGCTGGACAGCTGTAAAGTGGTCAAAAGGAGAAAGCAGGCCGGCCAGGTGCTTTTCTTGAAGATGGCCGGCCGGCCACCCCACTGGTCGGCCAGCCACTCCCCATGGCCGGCCGGCCATGGCCAAAAATGAAGTGAACAATTACTGGCCGGCCACCAGATTTTAGGGTCCTCCCAGGTGTGTAGAACAAGGCCCCATGGTTGGAATTTGACAACTCTGGAACAGGAGTCACAACATTGCATTTGAAGGAGAGGCTCAAAAATGAAAATAACAATTACTGGCCGGCCACCATTTTTTAGGGTCCTCCCAGGTTCCCTCATCACAGATATGTGATTGTGGTTGGAAGAAAATGGCCCTAGGGTGTTCAACATTAGCCCGGAAGTGAGCAAAACGGGCGCCGGAGGAGCATAACTGGTTATCTGAGATAATTGCTGGCCTCCCACCCTCCAGTGATCTTCCTGGTGTTAAAACAGAGGTACCTGCCAAAATTGAACGAAAATCGATGCAAAATGAATGCTCGGGGGCCAAACCGCGAGGTTCGGGGCTTGAAAACCGGCTGTAAGCACCGAAAGTAGCATTCAGCCACGAAGTGGGTATCTAAGACCCCAGTGTGCCTCGTCATGATGAAACAGAGGTACCTGCCAAGAACCGGAGAAATCGGAGATGGTCGGGCGGTCCCGAACCGAGGCACACGGCCTGACGGCTCCGAAAACCGGGAACCGGGCTCCGAAATGGGCAAAATGGCCTACGGCCACGAAAAGTAGCCCACGGCCACCGAGAAATAGTCTACAGGACTACTCCCTTCCCTCAGGAAAGAAAACAGAGAAAACCAAGTCTGGTTCGCAAACCGAGACAAGGCACAGAAGAGGATTCGGAAGTTCGGAGGCAGGGCGCACGGCCGCGACTCTGAGACTTCTGAACGAGCACAGTATGCAACATCACCGAGCGCTCAATCAGTGACGTCTGAGTCTTAAGGTCGGTCAAAAATGGGGTGTCTACAATATGTTGCATATATAATCATATGGTGCTATAGAAGTGTAGTGGGAAGAGTGTGGTGTATAAGATTTATGGTGCGGGAGGTTGGCGGTTCGAGTCTCTGCAAGAGCTGATCAAATTGTTCTACAATGAATTATCATCACGAATAGTGCCTACCATGACATTAAAGTGTCACTGAAAGGTTTTAGTCTTGATGGTGTAATGATACTTATAAGTGTCACTAACTCTTTTTTTAATGGCGCTTGATAGTGCCATAAATAATATCTACCATGACATTAAAATGTCATTGAAAGTTTTTAGCCATAATGGTACAGTGGCACTTGCAAGTATCTACCGTGGCACTTATATCTACCGTGGCACCGATAGAAGTGGCACTTGTTCAAAATGTCACAAGACCAAAAAATGTCATTAGAAGAATAGTTTTGTAGCACTTTCAAATGTCACTAGACTAAGAAAATGTTGTAGTGAAAAAGTCAATGTTTTTTACTTGATTATTATATAATAGTCAATTTCATTTACGTTATTGAATATCATGTAATTTTTAAATCGATTGGATTCAATGTGAATACTTCAATAAAAATTTGGTTAATTTCTTATAAATAAAATTATTTTCGACTATGTTGTGTTGAAATTATAAACAATTACATATTCATAATCAAAATTTTAAAACTTAATTTAAATAAATATATTTTATATATTTAAACAAAAATCATAGGTAAGAAAATTTTCTATTATTGTTAAATTTTATATTCAAATGCATAACACATGTCACAGCCAGAGAAATAATCAAGTCATGCGTATTCTATAATTAGTACAATATTATTTAAAACGAATGATTATATTATCATATAACACAAAGTAAAAATAAAATTAATTAATATTTTAAAAAGGAAAGTGATGCTATTTTTTTTTTTTTTTAGTAGCTTCAAAATACAAAAATTACTAGAATTTATAAGTTATAGACACAAAACAAAAATAAAAAATAAAAAATAAAAATGGTAATCCTTTGATTTTTTTATTTTTTGTAATTAAGTAGCTTTAGAATACAAAAATTATTTAGAACACACAAAATAGAGTTAAAATTTATATAATAAGATAACATAATTGCTTATTTTTTAACTACACAAAATTTAAATTTTAAGAAACCATAAGTGGCACTTAAATCTTATCTAACTTTTAACCTACTATCTCAGTTCTTTTTTTAAAAAAAATTTCTTTTTACAAATTTTAAAATATTATAAGTGCTATTTCATTCTTATCCAATTTTTAAACTACTACCATTTACAATTTTTCTATTATTAGAGTTATATTATATTTTATTTTTCTTTTCAAGTTATTTTATCTTATTTTTGAATTTTTAAATTTCAACTTTTTTTTTTCTTTCAATCTTTATTTGATATTTACTGAATTTCTCTCTACCTCATTTTTCTAGGATTTATCTAATGTTCTTTTTCTATTTTTTATAGTTTATCTTCATATTTAAACTTAATTTTTTAATCTTTATCTTATAGTTACAGAATCCACTCTTATTCTTGATTTTCAGTTGAATTTATTTTTTAAAAAATTTATCTAATTTTCACTTTCTATATTCTTATAGTTTATCTTCAAATTTAAACTTATATTTATAGAATTCCACTATTGCTCTTCATTTTTAGTTGAGTTTATCTGATTGAGTGTGTTTCAAAAAATTGATGGGAAAAGCGGGGGAGCTCGAGGGGGGTGCCCCCGAATCCCCCGAAATTGCCTTTTTTGGCAAAAAAAAAAAAAATGCAAGGCAAAGTAAAAAAAAAAAAAAAAACAGTTTACTTAAAATAGAAATTAGGGGGATTAGGGGGATATTTTTAGGGGGATGTAGCATTGTTGAAAATTGAATTAGTGGTGCATACCCATGTAAACATAGTGAGATCACTCAAATATATTGTTTAAATACCCATCTAAATTAATATCATAGTATTTAGTTGTTAATTTTTAACATATTTAACATTATTTATAATTTTTTATTACTTACTTGTACATAACACGAGTTACCACCAATAAATAAAATTTGAATAGATAGACGTCCTTTCAGTCTCAAAAGATAACTTAAGCCTATTGATCCAAACAAATTTAAAATTGACATGTCGGCTAGTTAGCAAAACCAACGAGAAAAAATATAAAGTGGGTGTAGAGAAAAATTTAATTCTTGTACAGTTTCTCACAAGGACCACCTATAAACTTTAGTTAGCAAAACCTAAGTAGAAAAGATAAAATGTGAAGAGAAAATTAATTATTGGACCAACTTAAGGTTTCTCACAATCAAGGAGTTGTTGCTTGTGCGACTAGCTATTTGCTCACCAAATTTCTCTTAAAAGGAGGTTTTGAGTTCCACTCTTAACACTCCATTTAGATCATGAGGTGAGAAAAGAAAAGAAATGATTGTAGTTTCTCACTTAAGTAAGAAAAGAAGAGAAAATATTTATGATTTCTTACTATTCTGTTTAGATGAATAAAAGAAAAAGGAATGCGATTTCTCACCAATCTTGTTTGGATAGAGTAAAGAAAGAAAAAAAAAAAAAAAAGATAGTGTTTTATTTCATTTTACCAAAATAACTTTCCATATTAATAAACAATTTTTCTAGCTTCTTCCATCATAGCATAATTTTGGTATTTTAGAAAAATTTCATTAAACTCATTTCCTTTCTCACTAAATCTCACCATTTTTGGTGAGAAACAAAACAAAATTTTGGTGAGAGTTCTTTTCTCACCATCTCACATCATTTCTCACCTATTTAACCATAGAAACAGTGAAAGAGTTTTCTATTCTCATCATTTCTTTTCTTTTTTCACCAAACCCCTCTATCCAAATAGAGTGTAAGAGTAGAATGGGAGGCAAGATTTAAATGCTTTCAAGGAGAGAATATGCATTCAACACTAAATAAGTATTAATCTAACAACTAATCATTCACTTTTGCTATATATATATATATATATATATGTAAAGCTTCCCACTTCCTGAAATTAAAAAAAAAAAAAATTAAAAATCTCACAAGTACCAGCTACAAACTTTAGTTAACACAACCTAAAAGAAAAGGGTAAGTCACTAGAAGTACCATAAACAAGACCTTTGGGACCACAATAAGGCATTTAAATGTTCAATTAATAGATATTGTAATAATGATGAGTCACTATCATTTGTTACAATGAAGTCTATCATTATCTCACTTAGTTTATTATCTTCTATACAAAGCTTGCGTACTGGAGTTAATCAAAGATTTGTAGGTTGGAGAAAAGGGACACACATTTGTGGGCGGTTGTTTTGTTCCTAATATTTCAATGCAAAGGACATTATTAGGGTCTTTTATCATATTATATTTACTTGCACGTCTCACTCTGTGTATTTTGCAATGTGAGGTTTATAAAAGGGTTTAAATTCTAGAGGACTTTTAAATGTCAATGAAATTCAAGTGGTCTTTGTAGTTTTTCAAGAGAACAAAGTGATGATTTTTTATTTTTTTTTTAAATAATTAGGTGTTGGGTCGACTTATGCACCTCAACTAATTTCAGGATATTAAAATTAATAACTGGATAAACCTTCAATGATCACTTGAAATGACTCAAACTTAAAACCTTACATTTTATTCTCAATCTTTACTAGTTGATTAACCTCTTGGGGTTCAAAGTGATGATATTAATATGAACGTGCTAAAATATTGTAAAAGAGGAAGAGAATTGGAAAATGTGATATGACATTTAAAGTTTACTTTTGGGAATCACATGGACTTTCAATGATAATATAAACATTAGGGGAAAAAAAAATTAAGTAATGAGAAACACATAATTAGGACAAGTAAAGCATGAAAAATTAAGCATAATTTTGTATGGAAATAACTTATTTGTTTCTGGGGGGGGGGGAATCATAGAAAAGAACAAATAAACAATAATTATAAATAGTGCAAGTACACAATAATACAAAATTTACATGATTTACTACAGAACTAAAATTATATTTTAAAAAGTTAGTAAAAAGTTAACTTTTGACTTTTTTAACAAAAAAAAATAACTTTTTGGGTAGTAACTTGGATAAAAAAAACTAGTTTTTTTTGGATAAAAAAGCTAAAAGCTAGCTTTTTGTTAGCTTCCCAAATGCGAATGTCTATGGTCATTATGACAACAAAAAAAAAAAGAGTTACAAGCAGCCTGTAGAGATAACTGCCCCATCAACTACATATACTTGTAATTAGGGTTACTTATCACAATCACGATTGACTAGTTAGTGTCTAATATTTATTAAAATCCACACTACTCAACAACTTTATTGTGGGTTCTCTTCACTTTATCATCAATGGACTTTAATTCTATCTATTCAACTAAAGTATGAAAATCAAGATTCAAAAATTGATCAAATTATATTCGAGGTATTTCTCCACAATTTATTCGATGAGATAGAATTAGGTAATCACCGTACAAATCGTGATTTTTTTGGTGACAAGGATCATTTTCTTTGTTTTTATGCTAGAAAGTGAAGTGTTTAGAGAGAGAGAGAGAGAGAAGAGAGAGAGAGAGAAGTGTTTTTTAAAGCATTGAGAAGAGAAGCAGTAGCAGTAGTAGGGGTAGTTTGTACTTTCCAAATCTTTCTCGATGCACATCATGTTCCTGTACTCTTAATTTCATGCTGTTAATGAAATTTTTCTTTGCTGATCAAAAAAAAAAAAAAAGCATTGAGAAGAGAAATATTGTTGAGGTAGAAAGGAAGGCAAAAATAATAAGCAAAGTGTTTCAATACACGATTAAGGGCTAGACATCTGGCTATAATTTACTATTGTTTGGAGGACTTGTATTTAAACAAAATTTTATTGAAGTAGGTGATGTTAACTAACTTTTGAATTTACAATTGTTCGGAGGACTTGTTGTATTCGAACAAAAATCCAAAATGATGTTGAGTGAACACTTTGATAAAGGAATCTAAATTAGGATTATAAAATCCCTAACCCTCTCTAATACCAAAATTTTGACTCTAGACAGTAACAAAATTTAGACATGTCAAACACCCTCTAGGTCTATTCCTTCTATCATGATCCAAATCTTAACTTATGAGGATTAGAAAAGTCTATGATCTCAAAAAAAAAAGGGACCAGAAAAGGATTAGAATTTTGCATCAATGATGACTCAAATTTCAACGTATGATTGGAAAAGTCTACGGTCCCAAAATAAGGGACCAAAAAATTATCAGAATTCGACATCAATCGCCTATGTTTAATCTAATTTTTATGGGATCACATCATAAACAAATAATAGCCTTAGATTTGAATTATTGTGCAAATTTTTGGTTTTATTTTCTGAATTTATAGACTGAGGATTTGAATTCAAACTGCCCAATAGTACTACCTAATGTCTGACTAACCTGAAAAAATTGTGTGAATGTGTTTATCTTGCTTATTGTTTCAATTATTGTGTGTCTAGAATACTTGTTAATGTATAATTAATTACTTATTTGGTGTCAAAAGTCAGCTAACTAATAACTTACCTTTTTTTTATATATTATTATTCAATATTTTATTAAATTGTATTTCTTGTAGCAGTTATTAAAATTTTCTACTATCAACTGGACCCTTATATGAAGTCATGATGAAAATGTAAATAAATATCGAAAAGAAATTGGTTTCCGTTCAATTCATGTTTTGGAGTGGATGGTCTAGTTCTTACAGTTGTGTGTGTAAAATCTATCAAGTAGATCGTTCATATAAAAAAAATTAAGTTGATCGAACTTTAACGACCACCTGACTGAATCATAGTTCTTATAAAAAAATATAAATAACAAATATGATTTAAAAAATTTACTGTCCAACTTTTTTTTATATACAAATATAAATTGATTGATCATATTTGTTATAAAAAATATATATTAATAGCAAGTATGATTTCAAAAATAATCTGTTAATTTTTTTTTAAGACTTATTGGTGATTAGCCCATTTTCATAGGAATATGACAAAAACAATAAACAAATAAAATAAAATCAAGGATTGATCTTTTATGGAAATAAAGACATTATTAATGAAATTGTTTGGTGAGAAGAATAAATTATTATTTAAATTTTTTTTTTTTCCCTCTTATTTTTACCCAGTATCTCTAGATCTGTCGGACTAACACTAAAAAAGTCGCTAGAAAAATGCCCAAAAAAGTTGTTAAGTAGTTGTCATTGATGGCTGACATCAGCAATTGGTGATGGTGGTGATGATAATATAGACAGATAAAGATATTAGGTAGACAGATAGAAAGCATGTAGACAAATAAAGGGATGACGTATGAACAAATAAGTGGATAAACAAGTGACATGAACAGATAGGTAATGTGGCCAAATAGACATATAGGTATGAATACGGTTTTTCGAATTATTGTCATTTTGATTTCAAAAGAATAAAATTTGGGACTATTGCCCTTCAAAAGTTTTGAAATTAGACTTATGGTCTGAGTTCATTTTTATATAGATAGGACACTTAAGCCTCGTTTGGGAATAGACTTTTTTAGTAACTTTTTGAATTTTTAGCTAAAATATGATGTATAAAAAAAATTAGTATGTTTGGGATGATTTTTTGATTTTTTACAAAAAAATATGCAAAACGTAGAGAGAACAGGGAATCTTTGACTTTTTGGCATAAGTTATTGGCTTTTTGATTTTTTTAATGACTTTGATTTTGAAGCTAAAAAGTGATGTTGCCAAACGAGGCCTAAGGTCAGATGTTTACTTCTGAAATTATTGGGGCAAAAGAACATTGTTTAGCTAAAAGAACACGTGTGTCCAAAAACTTACCTATTTATTCAAATGTAACTTATCTGTACAAATGTCACCTATCTATCCACTTATCTATCTAATATTACCTATCAATCCACTTCACCCCCACAACGACAACTTTTTGATGACTTTTCTATCCAATTTTCTGACGACTTTTTAATATGTATCTGTTAACAAAAATTTAGTTTAAATCCAATCGACAGTGATTAATCGACAAACTAAAACTAACTTTCACAAAAACACAAAAGATCAGATTTGTGGTTCAGTTCTATGCCTTAAACAAGATAAGGACTTCTTTTGAGGTAAATAAAGAAGGATGAAACAAAAGAATAACTGGAATTGTATTAATTAAAATGAATGTCACATTCTACAAGTTATATAAAGTTAAACAAAAACTTGAAAAACACACTGATCAATAGAAAAATAATAACAAATCATCACTGATCTACTCCTAGAATGCTAAGTTGTTACACCTAGATAGAAACTATTCTTATGATCCACGTTGTGTGAGTTGTGTTGGATGTCTTTCTTTGTAGTTCTCTTGACTTATTTATAGGCTCAGTTATATGAGAAAAACAGCAAAGTAATCGAAATTCATGATTTCCTCAACATGCCATAATTTTCTATGATTTTCTCAACATCATCCGTATCCCATGTTTGATAGGAATCACTTTGTAAATTTTATGCTTTGATCTTGTCTTGATTCCTTGATTCAAGCAACTAACTTTTAAATGACCACAATAGCTAACTTTTCTAGCCCTCCATTCAACATGTTATCATGCTACATTATACCACGTTCTTAACATACTTGTCATGTCACGTCAGCATGCCTTTCGACATGGATAATAATAATAATAACAAATGTGTCCAATGTTATTATTTAAAAATAGTCTATAGTTTCAATCGACAAACCATGATCGAACTTTACCATAATTAACAAGTCATAATCGATAAAAAAAAAATATATAGTGTCACCAGTAACCTTACCAGCAAAAAATAAAATAAAATATTAAACCAAATAACAAATATCCATTAATGACCACCAAGAAAAAACAAAGAAAAAGAAAATAGTTTAGTTGATTGTTAAGTCGAGGGAGGGAGGGACATGAAATGTGAAGGGCCATGCTGTAGTGTCACCCAACGAAAATAATAGAGCAGCAGTTGACACATGGTCCCAGTCCGGCACACTCGCCGGCTGTCTCCTAAGAGGGAGAAAGGGTCAACTTCAGTCGTACACGTGTCACACGCCTATCGAGCTGCTTTCGACAGTCAACCCCGCAAAGAAGAAGAAAAAAAATGAGCGTGCGGCCCAGGGGATTATGGCATTGTGCTTGGTGAAAGAGAAGATGATTTTGGAATGTTCACATTACTCTCTTCTTCATCCTCAGATTTGTGTCGGTGTTCCTTTCCTACCCCAAAACAAACCATTTTATAAGGGGGTTTTGTCATCACAAATCCTATACCTCACTAGTTTTTTTTTTTTTTTTATTTTTTTTAATTAACGTATATAAATTATTTTATTTTATTTTTGTTTAAAATTTAAAAAAATACACTGAAAAGAAAAAATAATGAACAAAAATTAATGACCTATTTGTTTTGATTTTCAAAATCTATTTTTAGAAAATAAATAAATAAATAAAATATTTATCATTTTTATATAATTTTACCTTTTGATATAATTCTACATAAATAATTTTTAAAATTTTTAAAATATCTTTTTAATATTTATTTTTGTCAAGCTAGTTTTTATTTTTTCAAAATAATTTCAAAAAATCAAACTAAACATAACCTAAATGTTTATGTCAACTTAACTACAAAAATATTATTTTAATTTATGTGTTATTTAATATACAGTGTGAGTTTGTTGGATGGGTTTAGGATTTTAATATAGTAGTACCTCTTTCCGATGTAACCAAAATATATATATATATATATATATAGTTTTAGTACCCAACTTGGAATTGAATTTTTAGGCCCAACTAATATTATGTAGTTGGTATGCTTATTAATATCTCTAACATTATTACAAATATTAAAAATAAAAATAAAAAAATCCAAAGCAAATGTCCCATGGAAATAATATTCTATTATGTTGTATTAACAAGACTTATTTTGGACTAATTTTGAAAGATGGTAAAAAGTCAATTTTTGGCTTTTAACATATTTTGAATTATATCATCTCTCTATTTTTTTACACGTTTTTTTTAAAAAAAAAGTCAAAAAGATAGTTTTTAACCAACTCTCAACAAGTCTTACTTTCTATTTTCCATTTGTTTAAATGCTTCAATTCTTTTAATGCTACAGTTGAGTTACATTAAAATATTTGTCAATTTCTATTTAATATCTATTAAACTATATTTAATTTGTATTGTGTAACTGAACACTTACGTTTTTTTTTTTTTTTTTTTTTTTTTTTTTTTTTTTTTTTTTTTGAGAACACTTATGTTAGTATGCCTTGGTTTTGTTTTTCTTGAATCAGATTATCACTAAGTTTACTGTTCACTAATACCTTTGTTCAATTTTTTGTTAGATTATGAATCGGAATTTGGTTATTAATAATTACAGTGGTTTGTTACAATTTATTCAATTGTTATTTAGTATTATAGTTTTAGATTTTTTGGTATTTTTCCCTTATTGTAAATTGAATTTTGCTAACTATGTAGATAAATCATAGTAGTTATATATGTAAGCAAATTTATTTATTTGTCAATAATATCTAAAGGGCCCCATGTTAAGCCTTCACTTAAGGCCTTCGAAAACACAGGACCGGCCTTTTTAATATGTATTATCCGATAATAAAATAAATAGTTGATTATGCTCAGTTTAGTTTTCATTAATGGGGTTAGAGGAGTGAATAAAATATATATATATTTCACATAGTTTCACACACCTTTTCCCTTTCCCTTTCCAAATCCCTCCTCAAATCCCCCAACCAAACACACCATTACTAATTAACTTGCCTTGAATCTAACTTTAAGTTTATCAAGTAGAAGATATATACATGACCACTTAATCACTCAATCAGTAAGCAAATTAAAGCAAAATGGTACTTACTAGTCTCTAAACCTTCTTCATGTCTGAGCTCAAAGTTTCTTTGCTAGATTTGCTTCATAATGAGAACTACCAAATTTAATATGAAGACATTTAATATTTCTTCCTTTAATACCATAAATGTAGCAGCTATTGCAAGTAAAACAAGAAAACATAACAAAAACCAAGTAGTTTGTATCGCATGATGAACAGTGTACGAGCATATCCTATTACAAATAACACATTCACCGTGAAAAATAGAACATGATTATGATTAGATTAAAATTGATTATCAAACAATACAGTTTTTGTATACGTAACAAAACATTACGACCACAAATTATGGGAATTAAATTTGTGGTTGATCTGTCACAAATTTGGAAGACGAATCTTAGTACATTTATATTTTATCTTGCTTCCTTGTAATTCCACGGCCTCATGGTTACTTCTCAAATTTTGTAACTCAATTCCACACAAACTACAAATACATCAAGATTATGATTCATCTTTATCCATTTCACTCTACTTCTTTCCTCTTGCCATTCCCCATTCTATTTCATTTTCTGCAATCTGATTTCAGTTTCTGAAAAATACAGAAAATTTGTTTGGCAAATGATTTCTATAAACTATTTTAGGGAACATTCATGAAAACAACCACTTTTTAGGGAGCATAAAAAGGTTGTTTTTTAAATTTTGAAAACTTTTCATTATTTTTTGTTTCTGAAAATAAGGAAAACAAAATAGAAGAAAATGGAAACACAACCAAACAAGCCCTCATGCCTACATGCATGCAATGTATAGAATCCAAGATGTTTGGTGGCCACAACAAATATATCTTAATAACAACTATTGCCTTTGCTATAATCACAAGATAAAAGATAATCAGTTTTACGCGTTTCATATGGGTTGATAATGACAAATCACACATGGCATGTTGCCATGTTGGTTGACAAATCATCCAAACATATTTTTCGACCGGATACAGGAAATGTTAACAGAGTAGAAATTCTTACCAAAGGTATGGCCTGGTGGTGGAAGACATGCCTCCTTTCGGCAAAACAACGTTAAAATATGACCAAGCCTTGTGTCCACTTTAGCCAGTAGCTTAGGAAGTAGTAATAAAATACCACATTCATCAAATTTGTAATGAAGAAAAGGTCGCTTGAACATCAAACTGCATTCCTATTTGCTGATGGGAGCTGAAAATCTGCAGCAACAATGACCAATCGAACTACATTAATCAAATGGAACACTATTTACATTATATTACTTGTTAAAGTTTGTGTCAGTCCTAAATTATAAAGTATTATTTCCATCACATGCAATATGAACTTTTTCCTCCCCCCAAGTACCAGGAGATCATATATTACACCTAAAAGTGTCTGGATATGCTGTTCCTTTCTCTTCTTTCTATGACAAAGGTTTCTTAGTTTTGCATGCTATTTGTAAAAAGGACTGCCCATATTATAAATAAATAATAATAAAATAAAATTATAAAAAGAGGTCAGTTTCCAGGCCAAGCAATCATAATCTCTTGCTTCCTTAGATGAAAACAGATTCTCCTGGATTTACAGACTGTTAACACTATGGCTCCTCATATTTCATATCAAATATAATCTTTAAGTCGTGGACAGTTCATAGTATTATTAACAATCCGATAATAACGAGAGTCGTACAATCAAACGTCAAAGAAACTATAGATATACATCAATTATAGAAGCCTACTCATGGACCAACTTCACACATGATATGTAACATTTCCCAAACATGGAAATGCATGAATCCAACAAAGAAAGATCGATTGAACCTAAAGTCTACTTTTGCTCTGGACAGATCATAGTGATCATACAACAAAAGTTAAGTCATGGTCAATTTTACACTGTAACAAGAATATCTAGAAATCCCACTACTTAAAAAGGATGTTGCAATTCCATATCTTCTGAAGATTTGATCCTTCCAGATTGTTTCATTTTGTTCCCCTCTTATCCAAGATCACGCATTATTTGTGGAGAGTCCATTTATTTGACTTTCAACGTTATCATAATAATAAATAGGATGATTTAATTATGATATCCTTCAACTTAATTTCTTCCCTCCATTTTCATGGATAATGATTTGGCTCCAAATTGGGAAATTGAGACTCATTTTCCCTGTTTGCAAAACTTTGTTCATATCTACCCATTTATATCAACCAATATTAAAACTTTTATCCATCAGATTCCATGCAATTAATACCACTCTTACAAACTGGGGCTAGCCCACTTGACCGGAACCTCTGCAATCACCCTCCCCCAGACTATGGTCTCCCATGCCGCAAAAAAATTAATACCGCTAAGACAGGGGCCAAGGAAACCTGGTTTTGAAATTTTTTTTTTTTTTTTTTTTTTTTTTTTTTTTTTCTCTTCCACTGCCAATTAAATAAAGTACATATTTTCACAATCTAAGTGGATATTTCAGAAGGATAGGATTGTCCACAGAATCATTAAAGGCTAGTGGAAGGCTCTGGCGATAACACCTAGTTTAACAACCAAACAGTTGATTAGTGGTGATGTTGGGAGGGTGTGTACAACCCAAAAAAAAAAAGATGTTGGGAGGATATGATAAAGGTTAGAAGGCATGAAATAATGGATCAAATGAACAAAGTACAACAGTATCTTTTTGGCACCTTAATGTAACTTTAAATACTAGGAAACTTTTACTTCTGATATGGGCTATGAAGTTCATGACCAATCTAAGCCTGTAGTATGAGAGGGACCTTTCTGGCCATCATTTCATGTAGCCCTCCTAGCCAACAGATGGGCCATAATAGCCAACACTAGCTTGGCCACAAAGTACACGCACGAGGCATCTCCATCTTTTAGAATACTATTGTTGTCATATGGAGGGGTCAGTGCCTTCTAAGTTTATTTCTTGGTTTGGATCGTGAATTTGGAAAAGAAAAGGAAAATGTGAATGAAATATAAGCTAAATGTCCTCTCTATTTTCCTCACTTTTTTTCTTTTCCTTTTCAAATCCCTACTCAATTCCATAATCCAAACATAGCCCTACAGAATTATTTTTTATCAACTTTACAAAGAGGGAGGAGGAAGGAGCAAGAGTCCAGCAAAAGTGGGACACATATTTATGTAGGAGTTGAGAAGTGAACATTAGCCCAACAGGGTTATAAAAATGAGGTAGTTTGTTTGGATGGGTTGTAGTGGTCACTATAAAGCTTCCAAATTCCAATAGAGAACAGTAAGAGAGAGAGAGAGAGAGAGAGAGAGAGAGAGAGTGGACCAGACTTGAGTGGAAGAAATGCTGGTTTGTCCAGACTGTGCCAGCTAATATGGACAGATGGTATGCCTAACCCCAGATTAGATAGAAGACAAACTTGCTAATACAAAAGTAAATGGAGATAAGGGCATGGTTATTTACTTTTTTCATTGTGAGAAAGAAACAAAGGGCTTAGAAAACCTTTGATTTTGGGGGAAATGGGTCCCTTGACAAGTGCAACTAAAAAGAGAGGGGTGGTGCATTGTGTCTCCCTGTTATTGATCCACATCACAGATTTTAAGGGAAAGCATGATTGTGTCCTTTGCTTAAGTATCCTTTTGTCTCCTACCAAGGCTTCATGAAAGGGATGAGGATGAACACGTTGACTTGACTATGACAGCTCTCTCTCTATTAATAATTATTGCTGTGATACCCTACTCCCCTATACCTTACTCTACAGCGACATTGAACCCATTATCACAATTTCTTCTACTTCTCCGAAGATTTACTTGTAAATTAATAGGGCATTGGTGAGGTGAAGAGTCACCATAGGGAATTCCATTCTAATTACTATTCACTGCTGCTAGTTTTGAAACAAAAGTAATATGGATGCTTGTTTTGCTAAGCTGATGAGAAAATTCCACAATTTCCCCCCTTTAAAGAACCTTGATATAGGTATCACTATCACAGGTAAAGAGAATGAGGATAAATGACTTAAACAAAGAGGACATGAAATTTAGGGACGAGTGCCATACTCTCCACTATGTGATTACCCGAAAGTTCCATTCTAAAATAAAATTATCAGATATATCTTTTGAAGGAATTATCGCCAAAAAGCCAACAAGATATACCTCATCAGGAATCCCTTTTTTCAGTTGAAAATGAACACTTGAAGGTGTTTCGGAAGTAGGGATTTTATCAACAAAATTGGAAGTCCAGTTGCTGAATTTTTTGGATTGTAAACAGTTGGCATAGATGTTGAAGAGACCACGACAAACAAAAGATGTCTGTGATGAATATAGGACATAGAAGGTGTGAACTCTTCATAAAATTAGCCAACAATAGGAACACCGCTAATACGATGAAGGTCTCATAAGGAAATCCCAAGTTCTCCATAAATCGTGTGAAAGGTGCTGGTATTTGGCAACCCCGCTCTAAAAATCTTTTGAGTAAGTTGATAATTCTGGCATAAAAAAATTGAGATACATAGACCACAAAGTAAATTCCAGAGCTCTTTAGAAGGGCGGGAAACGTGGAAAGGGCGTCATCCAACAAAAAGGTCCATGTAGAAGATTGGAGATGAAAAAGGATGCTACGGACATTAAAAGTCTATCTCATCTTAACCTCTCATTTTTCAAACTTTTTAGAACGATGTTAAATTCAAAGCAAGTAATAGTCTCAATAAAAGGACGGAAGACTAAGGCAGGGAATGAACCGATTGTCTCAGGGTGTCCTTTGTCAATAATCAGGCTACATTATAGAACTCCTGTGTAAACCAGATCTTCAGTGGGCACATGTAGAGGAATGTAGGGGTTTAATCCAGCAGAAGTCACTAATGCGGTGATAGGCTTGTGCCCAATAATTTTAGGTCCTGACATCTAAGGTATTCAAGTGTCTTTTCTATGAGAATGCCCTTTTCCATAAGAATGCCTAAAAAAAAGAGATATACCTAAAATAACTGCGAAAGCCTGTGCAAATAGAGAATAGTTCCTACAAAACAAGTGAGAAGACATGAAATAAAGAAGGGAATTGTCTTTCTCTTTGTTCCAAAAAAAAAGTGTGCCGAATTGTCATGGCTCACGCAGTTAAAATCCACTTGTATGAATCACAAGGAGGCATTTGTTCTAAGAGGCCTTGTTTAAATCTTCAAAAAAAAAATTTGCTGAAAAGAAAAGGCAAGTCTACTAAAAGTATGAGAAATGCAAGGGCTATATATATGTTATTGTTGTAAAAGAAAACAACAACAACAAAAAAATAAAAAAATAAAAAAAAAGAGTTCACATAAAAACCCATCATTAAAAAGTAGTCTAAGAGACCATGCCCAAGAAATGTTCCCATCCGTGATCTAAAGAGGGTCTAGACAAAAATCGCCAAGTTGTCGTGATTCGCATAGTAAAAATTCACCTGCACGAATCAGATAGGCATTTGTTGGTGCATAAATTTCAACCAAATTTATGATAGAGTTCTAGATTCAAGGAGACGAAAAGAGATCAGAGATATTAGAAATCAAAGATCTAAGAAACAGTCAAAACGAAGAAGACTGAGAGAACTCAACAACTAACTGTGAAAAGCAACAAGCATTAGCACTCAACACTCAACGACCAGCACATAATATAATGGTGGGCTATAGGTAAAGGGTTCCTAACCCAACAGTTGTATTTTGTGTAGCCAGGGATTCTAAATCCATAGAATTTCAATAAAGTAATTATTTTTCTTCGTTTTGTTAATTTTTTTTATTCTTCATTAAACGGAAGTGTCATTTGTTTAAAGTGTATAATAATGATCTGCAATATAAATCGAAAATAGGAGCCTATTATTAGATAATAAACATTGTTCAGTCCAAAAAAAAAAAAAAATACTAAACAGTGAACGTTTTGGTTGAAATTTGTGTGCCAACACCACCTTCAACCTAGAGTTGAGGATTGTTGGAATACAAAATATTGTATATTTAGGAGATCCCGTGATTTCTATAAATTACGGTTATTTAGGGATTTAAATTTTAGGATTTGATTATGTAATTATTTAATTCCATTTTCCTGTATCTTATATTGATTATAAATAGACATGGTCTCACCCAAATTAGGGTAAGCCAATATTGTACAACTTTCTTCTTGGTATCAGAGCCAAAGAAACCCTAGCCGCACTTACCCATCACCACAGCCAGCCTCTCCTCCCTTTCCTAGTAGCCGACTCACCTACCCAGCCCCCTTCAACCACCTTACACCACCCGAAACCCTTTCTCTCTCCCTCAGCAGTCCTTTCCAGTCACTGTCAGGGTTCCTACAGCAGCTGACCAGGCTCTGTCCTAGTTTTGTGCAGTTCGGCATACTTCTAGGATGGTCCAGGCTAGTTTCTAACCCTTTTAGGGTTGTGGGTTGCTGATGTGGTAAGCAACATTTGTGTTCCTTATTACTTGGGCTACCAGTTTGTTCGGTAGCATCTCTTTTGTGTGATGCTGCTACTTCGGCTTCGTGGTGTTTCAGAATGTCTGACTTTGTTACACAAACCTAGAGCATTATGCCTCGTTCAGATGTTTCCCTTGCCTCCCATGTTCCGGTTCATCGGATTACTAGTGTGTTGCTTAATGGTCACAACTTTGTTGCTTGGAGTCGGTCTATACGTCTCTACCTTGGGGATAGAGGCAAATCTGGATAGCTTCTGGAAATCGAGACATAACCTCCCGCTGATGATCCTAAGCAGGTTCAATGGGATATTGACAATTACACCTTACTTGGTTGGATGTTCAACTCTATAGAAGAGCGAATCTACAACATGTTCATGTACTATGATACAGTTCGTCGATTGTGGAGTGCTCTTACCCAGATGTACGCACACATGCCCACAATGATGCTAGGATTTTCAAACTCCATCAGGATATTTCACATGCCTCTCAGGAAGCTTTGGGTTTTACCATTGCCGAATTTTTTGGGTACCTTCAGTCTCGCTGGGAGTAGGCACAGTATGAGCCATTGAGTGATTTTCCAGCTGTTGCCACTTCTCTTGTGTCTGCTCGTCTTGCTCGCCAGCACACCTATCAATTTCTGATGGTTTTAAAACCTAAATTTGAGTATCTTCGTATTCAGATTTTGAACACATCACCTATGCCATTCTTATATGAGGCTTTTGCTACTATTGACAGCGAGGAGCATCCTCGTCGATTGATTCAACTAGTGGCTTCGCTTCCTTCCTCCGTTCCTACCTCATCTTCAGTTTCAGATCAGATGGCTCTTGCTACCAAGCTTAGTTCTCGTGCTTCTAGTAGCAAGGTTATTTGCCACCAATGTGGCGCAGCTAGTCATGTCCAAGCACGGTGCTTCAAGCTTCATCTTGAGTTGAAGCAACGCTTTGCAAGGACACGCCCTTCAGGCCCTTCCCATACTGCTGTTATTGCTGACACATCTAGTACTCCTTAGCCGACTCATTCTGTTGATCTTCATCAGCTTCAATCTCAGATTGGTCGCCTTCAAGAACAACTTGGTTCATTCACTACCATGTCTCCAAGTGTCTCTTCCACTGCCACACTCGCTACAAGTACTCCTACAACCTTTCATGTTCGCACTGCACCTACTTGGGTATTGGATTCTGGGGCCAATGATCATATGACTGGTGAGTTTTCTTGTTTATCCTCTCCTGTCTCTACTACCGCTCAGACTATATGTCTTGCTGATGGGTCTATTTTACATATCCAACATAAGGGTGATGTGTCCTTGTCGTCTGATATTACACTTACTTCTGTCTTACATATGCCCCATTTTGCTTATAATCTTCTCTCTATTAGTCGCCTTGCTAAAAACCTTCATTGTGCTGTTATTTCTTACCTACTCATTACTTATTACAAGTCCTGACTTCGAAGAAGATTTTTGGCAGGGGTTTGGAGCGCGACGGGCTATACTACTTCGAGGACCCAACACCTTTCCATGCTACCATTTCTGGCTTGCAAGTAGGGATGTAATCGGTTCGGTACGGTCGGTATTTAGGTAAAAAATTACACCGAACCGATAATGTCGGTTTTATTATTTTGAACACCGATACAGACTGTTTCTCCCATCAAATTTCACCAAACCGAACCGATTGAAACAGTTCGGTTTGGTGCGGTTTAATCGGTTTAGGATTTTTCAAACTTGAGCCACTTTTAAATATAATCATTAATCTATATAAAAATATTAAATTAGTTATTTGTCTGCCATTTCAAACATATCCAATCCATCAATTTAATACATACTTTTCAATTCCTAAATTAACAAAAATAAAAACAAAAAAAAAAAGTTCAAAAATGCTAAGGTTTCAAGAATAATGAGTTAGAGTTAAGATTATATATAATAAGAGTTTACAAACTTAGATTATAAAGATGATAAGGTTAATTAATTAAGGTTAATAATTTATTATACTTATTAATATCATTATATTATTAGATTATATATATATTATAAATACAATATATGTTGAAGCGGTCGGTTTTAGTTTAGATTGGTGCACAAGGTACTTAAATCGATACAGAACCGAAAACTGAAAAAAAATCAAATTTAAAAACCGCACAGACCGATTCTTGTTAAAAAACAGACCAAATATAACCGGTTTGGTCCGGTTCAATCGGTTTGGTCGGTTTTTTCAGTTATTCTTACCACCCTACCTGCAAGCAGCTATGTTACCTGAGTTGCCTTCCTATGTTTTTTCTTTTCAGACTTTAGCCTTGTGGCATGCTCATTTAGGACATGCAAACTTTAATTATTTATGTCTACTTTTTTTGTCACTTAATAAAGCTTGCAAAAATCATCAGTTTCATTGCGTTGTTTGTGAACTACCTAAACATACTCGTACTTCTTATATTCCTCGCATGTATCGCGCCTCCTGTATGTTTGACTTTATTCACTCTGATATCTGGGGTCCTTCTCCTCTTTTGGTTTTTTCTGGGCATCGCTATTATGTGACTTTCATAGATGACCATTCTAGATGTACTTGGGTTTATTTGCTTAAAAAGAAGTCTGATGTGCTTCCACTTTTTATTCAATTTCTACAAATGGTCAAAACCCAATTCCACACCGTTGTACGCAATATTCGTTCTAATAATTAGGGGAAGTACATCTCTGATGCGTTTCGCTCCCAACTTAATTAGCAGGGAATTTTGTAGCAACTCACTTGTACTTACACCCCTGAACAAAATGGGATTGTTGAACGTAAAAACCGTCATATTATGTCTGTTGTCCGGTGTCTTCTTTGTGGGATAAATGTCCCTAAATCCTACTGACATATGGTTGTGCTTACTGCTATTTACCTCATTAATCGGACACCTAGTCGGATTCTTCACGGGTTGGCCCCTTTTCAATTACTTTGTCCAGATACCTTGTTATTTCCTCTTATGCCTCATGTGTTTGGTTGTACTTGTTTTGTTCAAGATCGTAGTCCTACTCGGACCAAGTTAGATAACAGGTCTCTTAAATGCATCTTCTTGGGCTATTCAGCTCTCTCTAAAGGCTATAGGTGTTATGATCCGTTATCTCATCATTTTTATCATTCTACGGATGTTACATTTTGCGAAAATATGCTATTTTTTGGTTCTAACCCTATGTTTCAAGATTCCGCCTCAAGTGCACCGCCTCCTGCTGTGTCATCGAGTGCTCGCCATGTTCCTATCATTGATTCATTTGCTCTGTATCTACACTTGCCAGTCCTCCGCCATTACAAACATACTCTCGTCGCCCTCGTGCTCCGCTCCCTCCAGCATCTTCTTCGCCCTTAGGCGTAGGTACTCCCTCTACTATTCACTCCCCAGTTCATTCTCGTTATCCAACCCGTGAACACCGTCCCCCTAATCGGTTTGGTTGGTTTAGTAGTACTAATCACCCTATTTCCCAATTTTTATGTTATGATGCCCTTTCAGCTTCTCATCGGTCTTTTCTTGGCAAGCTTGAGTCGGTCTCTATCCCGCGGTCTGTGTCTGAGGCTCTCCAGAATCCCAATGGGTTGCAGCTCTACAAACTAAAATGGCTGCTTTGGAGCATAATCACACTTGGGATCTTGTCTCTTTACCTTCTGGTGAGACGACTGTTGGATGCAAGTGGGTTTTTACTGTCAAATACTTGGCTGATGGTACAATAGACCGATATAAGGCTCGTCTTGTTGCTAAGGGCTTTACCCACGTTCCTGGCAAGGATTTTGGGGTTACGTTTGCACCGGTTGCTAAATTGACCACTGTTTGTTTGCTTATTTCCTTGGCTGCCTCTTCTTCTTAGCCCCTTCATCAACTGAATGTCAAGAATGCTTTTCTACATGGGGACTTACTTGAGACGATCTACATGGATCCTCCACCCAGGTTTCAGGCTGAAGGGGAGTATGCTGGCAAGGTCTGTCGTCTGCATAAGTCTCTCTATGGCTTGAAGCAATCTCTTAGTGCATGGTTCCACCGTTTCAGCTCTGTTATCCTATCCATGGATTTTATTCAGTGTCACTCCAACCATACATGCTTCATTCGTCGTCAGCCCAATGGTCAATGTATTATTTTGTTGGTCTATGTGGATGATATCATCCTTACAAGAGATGGCTCCATTGGAATTGCCAAGGTAAAACAAGAGCTTAGTTGAGTATTGACATCAAGGACTTGGGTCCTCTCAAATATTTCTTGGGAATTGAAGTACCTCGTTCTCACAGTGGGATATCATTGTCCCAATAGAAGTATACTTTGGATTTTCTTCGGGACACCGGTATAATGGGGTGCAAGCCTGCACCTACTCCTATGGATCCAAATCTGAAACTTTCGGTTGAGTCTGATGAGTTGCTTTCTGATCTATCTCGTTATTAGAGATTGGTAGAACGTTTAATCTATTTGACTAATACACGACCAGATTTGACATTTGCTGTGAGTGTGATTAGTCAGTTTATGCATTCACCTCGTACTGCTGACCTTGATGTTGTTCACCACATCTTGAGATATCTCAAGTCATGTCCAGGTTTGGATTTATTCTTCAATAGTGGAATTCATATAGGATTATCCTGTTTTACTGATACAGACTATGCAGGTTCATTAACTGACAAACGTTCCACTTCTGGGGTATGCACCTTCCTTGGCATCCATCTTCTATCATGGAAAAGCAAAAAACAAGCGGTTGTTTCTCGATCATCTGCTGAAGCTGAGTACCGAGCCATGGCTCATGGGACATGTGAGTTACTATGGCTTCGGTCCATTCTTACTGAGTTAGGCTTTGAGGAGAATAATTCCTCCAAGCTATTTTGTGACAATAAGTCTGCCATCTTACTTGCCTCTAACTCTGTGCTTCATAAGTGTACTAAGCATATTGAAGTTGATATTCATTTCATCTAGGAAAAGGTTCGAGCTGGCATTGTATGTCCCTCATTTGTTCCATCTTCTGAGTACTGCCGACATCTTCACCAAATCTGTCGGACCATCCCTACTTCGATCTTCCATTGACAAACTAGGTTTGGTTGACATCTTTGATCCAGCTTGAGGAGGAGTGTTGGAATACAGAATATTGTATATTTAGGAGATCCCATGATTTCTATAAATTACGGTTATTTAGGAATTTGATTTTTAGGATTTGATTGTGTAATTATTTAGGGTTGGTTTGGGATGTTCTAAAAAAGTGCACTTTTTGACTTATTGGCTTGTATGGGTTGGGTTTGATGTGATGTGTTAGAGAGGTGATGTGATTTAAATAAGATGATGTGACTTAAATAGGATAATGACTTTTTGACTTTTTGTATTATTTAGTAGATGCCAAACTTGACCTTAATTCCTTTTTTTCGTGTATCTTATATTGATTATAAATAGACATGGTCTCACCCAAATTAGGGTAAGCCAATATTGTACAACTTTCTTCTAGGATGACTAGAAAATAAGCATTTTCGAGACATACAACATGAAAAAAGTCAATGTATGTCTTCAAGATATCTTGTATCATCTTATACTAGTAGGGGCAGTAAGTCTACGTTTGCACAAAAGTGAGGTCCAATAAATTGTTTCATGGGCAGTAAGTCAATGTACAAATTTTTTTGTAAAAATGATAGGCAAGATGATTTCAAATTACATAAAATACATAATTAACCCCGTCTACATTACATGGACCCTTCAAGATGCCAAGAGCCCATATATAATGGGTATGTGTTTGAACTGCCAGCGAAAGAATGTTAACTTGACATAAATTTTAGAGGAAGGACAGAAGGGCATATAGTTCTACCATACAATCCCAGAGAAACTTCATCTTTTTAATCAATTGTTGCAAATGTTTCAAAATGAAATTAAGTACCCAAGATGGCAGACTATGTTCTACAAATAAAAGATCTTTATCCTAATATATGGAAATGCACTCCAACCAAGGTTCTGAAAAGCGGTTGCGGTCGCCGTAACGGTGGCGGTGGCGCGGTTGCGGGGTGTAAAGGCCGTAGCGTAACGGTTGCGGTAACCGGAACTGTGAATTTTTTTATTTTTCGCACAATTTGAAAAAAACTTACCGATATGCACATTTTTTTTTCCACGATCATATTCATTGGGTTTTAAAATAAATATTGATCAATTTTTATAAATTTTTAAGTTTGATCCAATATATTTCATATTTTTAAATCACTATAAACTGAGTTTTTTACATTTTATTTTAATAATTAATGACTTATATTTTACAAAAAATAATCACTAACTATTATATATAAGATAAACAATGACAAAAGTAAGAGAATAAATAAAAGTCTAAATATATATATATATATTAATCAAGCCAAATAGATAATGACCACACTTATTATTATTATTATTATTATTTTCAAACAATATATAAATAGACACACACAAACAAAATAGTTGAGTGATAATAGCTGAATAGAATAGCATAAGTCTTACAACTTTAACAAATCAATAATGTGTTCTTCATCTTCCTTATTCTCTCTCTTTATCTCTTGTTCCTCCATCTTCCCTTTCTCTCTCTATCTCTCTTCCCCCATTTTCAACCCTTTTTTTTTTTTTGTGTTTTTTTTAAAGAAGCAATTCGGAACCGTTACGTAACGGTGCGTAACAGGCCGTTACGGCCGTTACAACCACTATAGCAGCCGCTACGGCCGATACACCTGTGAATCTCAATCACACTGTAAAAGCGGCCGTAACGGGTGGCGGTAACTACCACAACCGTTACGTAACAGCGTTACGTAACGGTTGCGGCCGCTTTTTAAAACCTTGACTCCAACAATATTCATGCCCTTGTCTTTTATGATTCAAATTGAGAAAGCCAACACATGAACCAAATCCATGTAACATAGATATCCATTCTCCTAATAAAGGAGCTAAACAAAATACCCTTTGTATTAGCTTAGGGAAAAGGATGGGATCTGAGGAAGAGAGATATCACTTGTAGGGTTGTGCCTATGAATAAGGCAATAACAATGACCTAAAATTTATTGATCTAGTAGTCTGGTGATGACTATGAAAAACATGACAAGGAAATATTGTTGATTATGAAGGGTCAACAATGAGAATTATCATCTGCTGTTATGGTGGTGATGGTAATGAAAAACAATGTGAACAATGAAATAATGTTGATTATGAAGTATTAACAATGATGACTATTATTATATGCCATTAGTTTTGTAAAACTCTAGTATCAATGATGACAACAAATTTTTTGCACAAAATACTGTGGTTTATTATGGTCCTTCCATTTTAAACAAAAAGGGTCAACAATGAGAATTATCATCTGCTGTTGTGGCGGTCTTGATAATGAAAAACAATGCGAACAATGAAATAATGTTGATTATGAAGTATTAACAATGATGACTATTATTATATGCCATTAGTTTTGTAAAACTTCAGTTTCAATGATGACAACAAATCTTTTGTACAAAATATTGTGGTTTGTTATGGTCCTTTCATTTTAAACAAAGACAAACATTATTGTGTCTCATAATTTCAAAATTCCCACAACCACATCATTTCAGATGGATTTTCTTTTCTATATAAAAATTTGCTTGTGGAAGTGCACTTGTGGTTCACTAGCTCATTTCATACTTGCCAAATAACTTGATATACATGCTTGAGCCCATGTCCTATCAGCTTAAACTATTGGGACAATTATAATTTAACATGGTATCATAGCTCTGGTTCTAGGAATTCCTAAGTTCAAGTCTTGTAACCTGAATTTGTTTCCTGCTATGTTTGTTATTGTGCACTTTGTCTGTCTGTGTTTATGCACCATGTTCAATTTCTATGTTCATCGTATCTAATCAGGTATCAAAAATCTGGTTCTAGGAAAGCTTGGGTCAAGTCTCATAATTTGCATTTGATCCTTTTATGTTTGTAATTGTGCACTCTATATTGTGTGTGTTTCAGCACCATGGTCAATTTCTCTGTTCATCCATTTGGGTCTTCATATGCAGACAAGGTCGCATGTTATGGGGTGTTAGATAGCATGATACGTATTGTTGGGCTCATTTAAGCTTTTGGACAATTGGGTGACTTGATAATTCAAAACAGCAGAAATCATAACAATGGAACTACCTATCGGGTTCATTATATTTCCCCTGTACATTTTCAGATATGTGCTAGGGTTATGCAACGCTTGCATATTTGACCCCGCATCAAATATTTACCATGGTATCAAATTATGATGTGGGTTGAAGGCATATGAAAACATTTTAAGTTCATTTATATTATAGATGTAGCCCAAAACAAGGCACAAATGCCTATCCAAATGCTTGAAGAAGGGTAGCACCAACTCATAAGCATTAAGAGTTGCAAAAGAGACTGCTTTGTATACCTTGATATTGCAATTTCCTATATTATTTAGCTCCACCAACAAAACAGCATTGATCTTGTGATTTCCCTTTCAGAGGGTCAACAAGGAACAGCTTGGCTTCAATGACAGTGGTATGGCACTTTAAAGAATTGTTATAGACATGACCTCAAAAAAAAAGCCACCTGTCCTTCATACTCCAAAAGCATTTGCCCACAACACGTGCCTCCATCTAGCACCCACGATGTTTATAGAAGGATCAATTTCATCTCTATGCAACTCATGATTCCTTAGCTCTCTATTATTTCCTATAACTCCCTCTCCTAAGGCCACCTCAGCCATCACCTAACCCTCCTCCAGTGATCCCACACCTCCTACATGTCTAAAACATTTCAAAAGGCTCACACAACCAACCTGCTCACCTCCAATCATCGAAAGGCATAAACCAGGAAACAAGACTGTTACTTATATCAAGCACTACTCTTCCATGCCAAAAGGACTAATATAGCATCTGAATTTATGCAATCAGGAGGTTCCCTCAAATATAGGATTTCAATTGAACAAAAAACAACTTATAAGTGAAATGACATGGATTCACAAACCACATTCAAAACATGCTTGGAAAAAACAATGTGACAGTGACAGCCAATTCCTAAGCAACAAAAATTGAGGTCCTTTGGCAAGGTAGTGTCCTTTTTAGCGCAAAACTAAGGAGTCACCTTCTGCAAAACAGAGAATTAATAATAATTTGTTGTTTAGAAGCGAAGGACTTCCCATTGGGACAAGCAGCACAACTATCGCAACCCAGAACTCATTCTATCCCCTCAATTCCGGCCAAACATTAAACAAACCTACCAGAAATGCTTTCATTTTTCTTTTTCTAGGAAAAACTCAACAGCAATGTTAATTAAGTGCAAAGACAATATATTCAATTCAACCCCCAAATTTCTCCTCTAAGAGAAAGTTAAAGCAGAGTGTTGATCTAGACACACTATTAAGTGGATACATATAAATTATAAAGACGTAAAAATCTGAAGTTCTAAAAAACATAGCAACAAGAAGCAGTTATATTGTCAAAGATACAGGATAAAATAGGTGCAGAAATCTTAAAATCAGAATTAAAGAAAAATAATAGCTAGTGTCTTATTTTTATTTGTAAGTCAATCTTCCGATGGAAAATGCTGCCTATAGGACATTTATAATTAGAAAGGATCTCTGGTTAAAGAAAAAGTAAACCAAATACCTCTAGGATTTCTCCCCAAATTTCATTAAAAGAAATCATTATAATATTTATCTTGGTCAGCAATCTTAATTGTTTGCAAACAAATAAATCAATCAAAACACCCAAGGCACCTAAACATCCATTTGTGGTTTAAGTCCCCATCATATTGTAATATGCATGACATATTCACATGTCGAAGTTCACTAAGTTAACTGTCAGAATTTGCATATGTCGAACTGGTTGTGTAGTTGTTTGTTTTTTAAGGAATACTAACCCATATAAGTTTCAGAAAATAATTGATAATCCTAAAGAATTCAAACCCAAATATGCAACAGGTTGTGTTGCTCAGTGTAAATCCTTAAAAAAGTTTATTGAACTTCACATGTGCATTATATTTTGGAGTCTACATTGTTACAACCCACATAGATCAATGCAGCATATTGGCATATTCAAACAACAAATCATATATTATTCAAATTTCAAGTAACAAAAACCCAATTAAAACGCAAGGACGCTGACCCCAGAAACAGGAAAAGAAGAGAGAGACGTGGTAATACCAAAGTGCATAGAACACCCAATCAGCATTTCCATAAGGATTCCTGGCCCCATTCTCCCTGGCTTCATCCTCCTTGTAGTCAATGATAAGGTAGCTGATATGAATCACCCACTTCCATGGCTCCATGAATCAGAAGATTTATGTTTGGTGAGTGACTATAATGCTCACCAGTGTGAGGTATTTAGCAACTGTTGAGAAATTTCCTTTTTTGTTACCATAAAATGACTGACAAAGTTCAATTAAAAAAATGAAAAACATCCCAATACACTGAATGAAAAATAAAGAGCAATAATTTTGATACTCATTTAGACATGATAGAAACTAGATACTTGACTATCTCAATGATTCTCTTCATAGGAAAGTAATGGACTTCAATAGAACTCCAAAACAGCAATGTGAAATAATGTAGAACAAGAAGCTGGAGAGTTCATGGAACAAATGGATTGTCAATAATCAAATAAGAGGTCACATTAGGGCAGAAACTTAATTTGTGGATGAACTCAAAATCCTTTCAAATTTGGTAGCCTGATTAGAAATGATGCTTTAAATCAAACTCATCACCGTCCTCAACGGTGATGCACAGTGGAATTGACCTAAGTAGTAGTTTTTTTGTTGGATTAGGACTTCTCTTATTATTAATAATCATGAAAGCCTTTAAGTAAGAGAACTTTATCAATATTACTCAATTTCTCTTTGAGAATTCTTCTCTTCCTCGTGGATTCAGAGTTTTCTATTAGTGAATTCAGGATCTTTCTTCTACCAGAATGATATCTAATGTTGTGTTAATTCCATTGCATCATGAAAGCTAATTGGCTTGACAAAGTTTATCCTAAACTTTGTTGTTTTTTTTAACTTTTCTCATTTGAAGTAGCCAAACCTTTCATAGGATAATCCAGAAATGCTTTAGCAATTCTACTACAAATTTTCATGTCAAGATTTATGGTTCTTATCACAAAGATTTATGACAAGGAAAAGAGTGAAACTTTTTAACTTGTTATTTCTAGTCTTGAGACTTCTGAACAAAAAGTAGGGCCTTTCGTTTTCTTTGTTTTTTATTTTTTTTTTAATTTTATTTTATTTTATCAACAACAAAAAAGATTTTTTTTCATTTTTGCTGTATGTGTTTACAAAAATAAAAACAATGTTTTTTTTAAATACCATTCGTTTTCATTTTCTGCAAAAATATCGAAAACAACTTTTTGGTGTTTCCTAAATAATAGATTCTTTCTAAAATTTTCTCGAAAATAGTTTTCAAGACAGTTCACCAAACAAGGTTTCTTTTTGTTTTCCAAAAATTAAAATTGAAAACATAAAGTGAAAAAGATACTAAAGTGGCCCAACAAACTTGTCTCCAAAGAATTTGCTCAATGAATTACTAGAAAGAAAATACAAATAAAACCTCACACAATTGATTTGAATTCAAATTCTCACTCCCATAATACGAGTTTCTCCAATGGGCTAAGAAAGCGAGACAATAACACTGCTAACTAAAATACATGTAATTTTGATATCCAGTGCATGTAATTTGCTGTTGCTTAATTAGTTTTGTAGCTAGCTTTGTTGCTTACTGTGGCACATCCACAAACTTTTTATGTTCTCTTTTTTTAATCATATTTTAATATTCATCTAAGTGAATCCAAATCTTATTAAGCATACAATTTAACTACACTATTTAAACTAACAAACACTTAATCCACAAAATAGGGCCCACTTTTATCACTTTTGTGTCATATAACTGATTTTCTAACATTCAATTTTGGAGAGCCCAGACTCCCAATTTGATTTCAATTAATTTTCAAATCTTCCTCAGTACGACAACTACACTGATGAAGAAGCTCAAACATCTTCATGATCAATTCAACCAATACATACATTTATGAAACACAATTATAGCAGACATCAAGCATCATAATAACATAATTCACAATCGATTAATCAAGCTTTGGCGCAAAATGAGAATCGACAGACCAATTCTTAACAGTCCTAGTATCAATTTTCGAAAAGCAAAAACAAAAAAGTTGAAGAAATAGAAACAATGATAAGAAAAGCATGAACCTGATATAGCTACGGAGATAATACAAAGAGAATCGGAGATTGGTCGCCCTCTGTTCTGCAACTCCGGAGGAGATTTTATGCCTTCCCGCCCCTTAGGCCGATCACTGATTCAAGTTGGGAAAACGAACATATATTTTGGTTCTATTACACCAAAAAAAAAAAAAAAAAATTAGAATAAAGATTGACATCTCGATATCTATCATTATTAAAAAAAAAATTATTATGTAAGAATAATTTCGGTTTAATTATTTAAAATTTGAAAAATATTTGAGAATTCTAAAATGGAAAAAGATTTGGACCTCGAATCCAAGGTCCCCGAATCTCCCGAATGGCTGAAACGACGTCGTTTCAGCCATTCAAATTTTTTTTTTTTTTTTTTCTTTTCTTCCGCCATTTTCTTCTTCTTCCTCCATTTTCTTCTTCTTCTTCGGTCTGAAGCAGAGACAGAGAGGGAAAGGGAGAGAAAGAGAAGAGAGAAAGAGAGAGAGGGAAGACAGGTCGCCGGTCGCCGATCGCGTCGCCGCGCCTCCGCCTCCATCGCCGATCGCCGCCTCTGCTCGTCGCCGCGCCTCCGCCTCTGCTCGTCGCCGTGCCTCCTCCCTCCTCCCCCTTCTTCTTCTTCGTCTTCTTCCTCCATTTTTAGGGCCCCCTCCAGTCTTCCCTCCTCTCCCCCTCCCCCTCTCCCTCCCCCTCCTCCTTCTTCGTCTTCCTTCTTCTGACCTGCAAAAGAAAAAAACGGGGATTCGGGGGATTCGGGGGACCTCGGATTCGAGGTCCCAATCGCGATTCTTCTAAAATATGAGGGTCGTCTCATCTATTGATGTGGTGTTTTGAGGGTGGTCTCATCTATTGATGTGATGTTTTAATTTTAATTTTTTTTAAAACTCCAAAATTAAAGAAATATATCATTATTGTTAAAATTTTATATTACTTTCACTATCATTTTATAATTTTTTTAACTATGTTTCAAAATAACCTAAATAAGAACAAAGTTATCGTAGAAAATAATATCATTTGGTTCGAATTTTTAAATCCAAACGCATTGACTTTATTTGGTAGTGTATTTCCAAACAAAATAAATTTATTCAAATTTAAAAGTTTGAGCTATAATAGCGTTAAACAGGTTAAATATTCATTTTTATGTATAAAAAAAAACACAAATATCAAGATTTTTATATTTATCTGAATATTTATCTCTCTTTTGATAGGTTGTTTTAAAAAACGGTTTTCATTATTATCCTCATCCATTGTTTGATTTTATTCATCTTTTTTTTTTTTTATTTGCAAGGATAAAAAACAATAATGTTGGTGAAAATTGTGAGTTTTAAGGGTAGTTTAGAATTTCATAGTGAACAAGAAGAAAAAGAGAAAACAATTAAAATTTGAGGAAGAATATGAAGAATATGTATATGTGATTATAGTATATTATGAGAAAAAAATAATATTTTACTTTAGAATTTAATATGTTTTAAGATCATTCATATATATATTATTAAAAGTAGTACTTGTCAATTTTTCTCTCTCTCTTCTATGTAGCACATCTCTCTCTTTCTATTATTATTAAAACATCACATCAATATATCTTTTCACCAATTTTTTTTTATAAATTTAATATTTAAAACACTTCTACTTGATAATTACCCATCAATAAAATTTAATAAAATTATATATACTAAAAATACTTTACCAATTAATTTTATTATACTTTTTTCACTTTTTTTAAATAAAATATTTAAATTATTTCTTATTTTTATGCCTATCTTATTTATAATATTAATTATATTAAATTTCTCAAATAATTAGAATCACTTTTAATTTTATAACACTATTTCTAATATCAAGTTATAATTTAAGATCATATAAATTCATTTTATATATTTATTGAAGTTACATTTTTAAGCATGAAAGGTTAAAATTATCAAATGAATGTTTATTTTATTGTGTTATAACTTAATATAATTTAAAATTATTATATATATATATATATATATATATTTAATTTATATTTTTATAGTATGATAGAGCTAAAATTAATAAAATATACACAAATAGTTTATTTAAAATTATTATTTGTGTTGATTTAAATAAACTTTTATGAAATGATAGGACTAGAATTATCAAAATAAATAAATAAATAAGTACTGTTTATCTTTAACTTTTTTCTCTCTCCTAGGTAGCGCATTTTCCTTTTTTTTCTTTTTTTATTAAAATTTCATATCAATATACCCCGTACCAAAGTTCTTTCCAAAATTTAATATTTAAAAGATTTCTACTTAATTTAAATTATCTATAAACAAAACTTAATAAAATTATACATACAAATATTTTAACAATTAATTTTATTCTACTTTTTTCACTTTTTTTAAAAATTAAATATTAAAAATTTTATTTTTATGACCATATATAATGTTTTTGTAAAGATTTGCTGGTTTGTAAATCTTCCAAAATTTTCACAAAAATAATGTTGTATAAATTAAAAAACTTATAAATTATTAAAATGAGTGACCTATCATATTATTAAAATGAGTTTTACAAATTTCAAATTTTATTATTGCTTTTCATATTAATTAGTAAGCAAAAATTGTAAGATTTATTAATAGGTCTGATTAACAACTGGCTACTAAGAATTTATTACTAATTAAATAATGCAAAAAAAAAATTATAATCTCCATACACATTACAAGTATTTACATATGTTTAATGTATTTTAAAATAGACTTCTATCTGTATATTAACAATAACTGCCATCCCATGAACAAGGCCGGTTAATTTTTCGGAGTCTAAGAGCATCCCTAGCAGACGCCCTAAATCATCTTCTTACCTATTTTAGAGGGTTGGAGCTCCCTTATATTACCACATCAGCTCCTTTATGAGTCACCCTAAACTAATATTTGTGTGTGTGCTATTTTCTAACCACATTGCCAAACAGGTACTCAGCTGGAGAACATCGGCAGAATAGATGACGCCCAAATGACTTATCACAGAAAGAAAAAGACTCCGGCGGTGGTTCGTCCACCCGGGGGCACTCCGACGATCAAGTCATCTCTCAAAGATAGCAAAAGTGCTCAACTCCCTATTCAGAATACAAAAAATGTTCCTTCGACCCACGATAGTGCCTTATTTTTATAATCAACACTGGCATGATCCCTATAGAAGCCTAGCTTTACTGAACTCTGGCTCAATGCCTATCCAGGACTCTCAAATAGATAAAGATAAACTCCCTAAGAGCTTTATCCTTATCCAGGCTGAAATCTTCTCCCATTCTAGGACTCTTGTAACTTATCCGCTCATCTCGGATTCCGGTTTCTCCGCAGATAACCTCGGCCTAGCCGAGATTACCTCGGCGTCAAATCAAAGACACGTGGCACCTCTGCTAGCACTTCGGTGTCACCTTCGCCACGTGTTGCTATCCATAAAATATGTCCTCACAACTGCCCCCTAAGTTCTATTACCTCGACATCCTGAGGTGATGGAACCTATATCATTTCTTCCATTTAGCACGTCGGCTAAGCTGGCTCTATCTTTTACTGCCGAGGTCATCACCCGTCGGCTCCTCATGATCAAGACTTGTAGTCAGTTTTCATCAATGCTTTAAAACCAACAACTTAGTTTGTTCAAGTTTATTTAGCCGAGATCATCCTCTCAGCCGAGGTTTTTGTTTCATTAAACCAAGAACTCCAACAGTTTTCACAAGCGTATGAGCTGTCACGCACAGTATTTCAACCGTTTTTGCCACGCGTTTCTTCCCTATTGAGCCGTACCTGACACGTGCCATTAAGTCGCGTCGCTTCTGCGTGTGCCGCCTGACAGGCACGTCATCCAAGGCACACTCAATACCATTTTGCCGCCTTTTCCATGTTTTGACGAAAATCCTTTCCCTCTTTACGTCTTTTCACTTTACATCTTTGATTTTGCACAAATTTTCTCTCTCTAAGCCTCTTTCTCCCAAACCACCATTATCGTCTTCTCAAAGCTCTCTACAACTACTCCGTTTGTCTCCTTCGGCAAAACACTCACTGTCTTGCTACTCGTACCACCTGCATTCAACTCCAGCGTATCTCACACCGGCTCCATTTTCTTCGGTGAGTTACTATTTTTCCCTTCTTTAGTCTTTAATACTCTGTTGCCTCTACTTACTTGCCATGACGAACACATTCATGTTCTTCAGTCTCTGTCTTCATCATTTGCAATTTCATGTTTATTCAATCTACTTTTGATTCATGACCTTTGTGCACACATCGTTCATACACTTGTTTATTTTGCCACTGTTCTTGGCCTTGTTCACCTGTACAAACATTACTCAGTGTTCTTTGAATTCTTGCTCGTTTTCTTAAGTCTGAATCACGTTCTTGTTTTCTGTTTTCTTGCTGTTTTTTCCAGATTCTTGCCTTTAACCCTCCTGTTTTAGTAACTCTAGGATTGTGATTTGCTTTAAAACCCCAAACTCTAGGAAAAATTGAAACAAATTCCATTTAGATCCTCAAAAACCCTTGCCCCAGCATACGTTTAGGTTTTGTCGAGGTCCTTTAAACCTTAGAAAAACAATACTTCCTTCTGAAATCTGACACTTCGTCCCTCTAGCCGACATCATGGGTATGTTCAAGTGGAGGGTAAACACCCCAACTAAGTTAGAATACTTTAGGCAGGAGTTTGCCATCCCTGCCGACGTTCATCTTAGGTTGGCTGGGGAGGAAGACTACATCATGCCCACAATCGACTCCATGTCTTTCCCAGTGGTAGCCTTTATTGAGTGTAGTCTTAGGCTTCCACTCGATATTCTCTTCCGAGAAGTCCTCCATTATTATAAACTGAACCCAATGTAGCTAGCCATTAACTCTTACCGAGGTATCAATAGTATAATTGCCTTAGCCAAAAGAGAGAATGCTAGGGTTACCCTCGTCGACATCCAGTACTGCTACACCATGTGTGGCCTTAAGTTAGAAAAAGGTTACATCTACTACCTTAAGCCGAGGTCGACGGAATACAAACTCATTGCCGACCTCCCAGACTCAAACAAGGGTGCTAGAAACGATTACTTCATCGTCTCGAGCAACTGGAAGTTTCAACCAGATGATGACCTTCACCTCTATCCCCTAAGCCGAACAGTTTTCAGAAAGGAAGATGGTAAGAGCTAAGTGTTACCTCTACTTGCTTTCAAGTCTTCTACTTTGATATTTTTGTATGCTCTAATCTCTGTTTGTTTTTGTTTTGTAGCTCTTCCTCAGCCCCCGAAGGACTTCCAAAAAAACTTCTATCCTAGTAAAGATTTCAAGAGGCTGCTGGACTTACCTGTTAATCAGCGCAAGGCTCCTCTACTTCTGAATTTTATCCCAACCTACAGATCAACTTTGCCCGACGTCCCCAAAAAGAGCAAGTCCCCTCCTTCTGCCACAACTTCTTCACCTCGGCCAAATCAAGGATCAACCTCTGCTCCAGCAGACCAGCCATCTACTTCAGCTCCTCAATTGATTCTACTCTCTTAGCACCAACGCCGACGTCGAGCACCATTTTTTGCTTCAGCAGGCAGGACCCATAGCCGAAAATGCCAAAGCACTGAGGCGTCCTCTTACGATCTAGCCAACCCACCAATAGCTTTACCAGCAATCCGCCTTGGCACTAGAGTTACTGTTGCCATCTCCTCCAACGAAATGGGTCGCAAGAAGGTAGTTGCTGATGATCTTCTGGCCGATATCCCAAATGCCACTACCCTCCAATCTCCATCTTCGCAATCTCAGCCAAAACCAAAGCTAAAAAGGCTAAAGAAAGCCCAAGCCAAGGCAACGGTAACTCAGATTGACACTGAGGACACCTTGCCGATTTCAAAGCTGGCCGAAGGCGAGAAGACCTCCTCCGCCGCCGAGAAGAGACCCGCCGAGGCCGAGCCATCCGAATCTACTAAGTCAAAGAGGCCGAGATCGGACTCTGCGGCCACCTCGGGTTCTCTCAAATCCGATGGCCCCTGGGCCCCCTCAATCACAATAGAGGACAAGCTAGTCAGAGCTGGTGACAGCGCCGATGACCTCGAAGTCGGCGTTGCCCTCTCTACTGCCTTGTTTCTTCCCAAAGACCTTGATCGTAATGTCGAAGTCAGCGAATATGAGAATTTCGCTGTAATGTTGCAGCACTCTGTAAAAGTAAGCCCCTAACACTTAATAATCTCCATACTCTGTTTTTCCATACTTAGAGTTTTATTAACTTTTGTTTTGTCCATTTCTTCTAGGCAATCCAGCACGCCCATTCCTTCGCGATGCAAGCTTTTGACATCAAGAAGGAGTTGGTCAACAAGACCAAAGAGGCTGCAAGGTTGCTGAAAACCATCAACAAAGCCAAGGCCAAGGTGAAGACGCTCATAGATTAGGCCAAGGCAGCCAAACAAGCCCAAGAAGAGGCCGAGGAGAAGGCAGGGGCTGCTAAGGCCATCGCTGAGGTCCTCGAGGCTGAAAAGAAAGAGGCCGAAGCAAAGACCGCTGAGGCCCAGGCCGAACTCATTGCTGCCTTGGCCACAAAAGAAGCCGAGATCAAAACGGCGGATGAGAAGGCGTATGCCGAAGGGGCGGCCGACGTCAAAGAAAACTACAAGAAGCAAGTGAAGTAGGCATGCAACAAGGCTTTCACTCTTGGTTGGATGGCTGCTTTAAAAGAGTTGGTTGTCCTTAAGGATTCTCCTCTCAAGAATGCTAGCAACCTCGTCCTGCCATTCCTTCCCTCTCCAAGCTAGTCCGAAGACGAAGCTGAGTCCGAGGATTAGGCTGAGGCCGAGAAGAACGAAGAAGCTGTTGGGGCCAAGTCCCCAACTCTGAATGAACAAGTCTTGGACTTGACTCAGGATGAGGAAGATGAGGTCTCCAAAGACGCTACCCCTAAGAAGACAACATCTGACGCGCCTATCATCGAGAAGAGCATCGATCAGACTCTTCAAGAGATTGATGCCGAGCTTGCGGCTGAAAAGGCTGCCGAGAAGAGTTCTCAGATGTCTTCCAAGCCCCAAACCGATCCAGCTGATGATGCCTAATAGTCTAATCTTGACGCTTTTCCGTTGTACTTAGTACTTTTTTCTTTTTGAACAATGTTTAGCTCTTATTTGGCTGATGTGCCTTTTTGTAATCTGAACAATTTCTCTTTAGTGTCAAGCCAAAGTGCCTTCTTTCCTTGAATGCATTCTCTAATTTCTTCTTTCAATGTGATTTGTATGTTTGTATGCTTTATTGCTTCCATACTTAGAATTTTTTGCATGTCTTCAAGATACATCTTAACTGTGTAATATCTTCGGGGAGAAATACCTCAGATATACTTATTGACTGTTTATGTCGGATTGACACTTGAAAAACATTGTAAGAAAGTTTTCACAAGTGTTTATCTAAAACATGCCACTTCATTTTATTTCTGTCTTCCATTATTTTCGAAGTCTTGGTAACATGGTAATCTCGGCAAATGCGCAGATACTTTTTAAAAATAACTTTGGCTTAACTTCAACTTTGTAAATTGTTCTTAAAATTTCAACAAGTGTTAAACTAATTTTTAGCATGTAAATTCCGACTTCCAAGTATTATTCTCCAACTCTCTGCCCCCTAATGTGAATTTAAGTTTCACTTATGTTCACATTAAATATGGACCTATGATCTTGTCACCGAAATCTGATTCGAATAGAGATTGGCCGAGGTTATCAACCTCAGTCTCTGTTAATCTGACTGATATATACTTAGTGCCATTCGAAGATTTTAATTTTGCCGAAGTAGCAAATCTAGGTGAATTCAACTTAGTTCAACTCTATTATATACAAGTATAATTCAACTCTGCCATGTAATAAGTCTAAGCCTTTTGTCATGTTTCAAGTAGAAACATCGCCGACTTAGTTCAACTCTATTATATGCAAGTATAATTCAACTTTGTCATATAATAAGTCTAAGTCATTCGTCATGTTTCAATCAGAAACATCGCCGACTTAGTTCAACTCTATTATATACAAGTATAATTCAATTCTGTCATATAATAAGTCTAAGTCATTCGTCATGTTTCAATTAGAAACATCGCTGAGTGTCTGATCAATCCTTTTACACAAGTTTGAAATCAAAAATTGAGCTAAAATTTTATTAATTACTTCAGCTAAAATCAGAAAAATTTAGGAACAAAAGGAGATCTTAATGATAAAAAAAACTTCAGGTTGCAAGTATTCCAAGATCTTGGCAACTCTTTGCCTTCATTGTCTTCAAGCCGATATGCCCCATTGCCCAGGACCAAAATGACTCTATAAGATCCTTCCTAATTTGGGTCAAGCTTGCCCTCTCTAGGATCTTTTTTGTTGCCGATGACCTTTCTCAGGATGAGGTCCCCAACTTGAAACTCTCGTGGGTTGACCTTTTTGTTATAAGCCTTGGCAAGCTGCTACTAGTTTGCCCCCAGCTGAATTGCTACTTTCTCCCTTCTTTCTTCTAACAAGTCCAGATCTCGGGCTAAAAATGCATCATTAGTCCCATTCTCTACTCCCTGGGATGCCGATTTCTAGTGGAATTACTGCCTCTGTGCCATAAGCCATGGCAAATTGGGATTCCCTAGTTGATATTCTCGGCGTAGTCCGATATGCGTAGAATACACTGGGCAACTTATCCACCACTTTCCCTTTGCTGTTTCGAGCCTCTTCTTGATCCCATCCAAGATAACTTTGTTGGATACTTTTACTTGTCCATTGCTTTAAGGAAAACTTGGGATTGAATAGTAATTCTTGATCTTGTATTTTGCATAGAAGCTTTTGATTAGCTTACTGTTAAACTGCGTTCCATTGTCTGTTATTATTGCTCTTGGGATCCCAAACCTGATGATGATGTTCTTCCATATGAAGTTCTTTACATCAATGTCCCGAATCTTTGCAAGGGGTTCAGCTTCAACCCACTTGGTGAAGTAATCTGTTGCCACTAGCAGGAACTTCCTTTGTCCAGTTGCTTGAGGCAGTTGTCCAACAAGATCCATGCCCATTAGGCAAATAGCCAAGGGCTGGACACCGGGTTCAAGTCTGCTACTGGTTGGTGTATCAAAGGTGTAAACCTCTGACACTTCTCACACTTTCTGACGTAGGCTTCAGCATCTTTCTGCATATAGGGCCACCAGTACCCTTGGGTAATGGCCCTATGAGCAAGTGACCTGCCCCCCGTGTGGCTTCCACATACTCCTTCATGTATCTCATAAAAGAAGTCTTCAACTTGTGAAGGATGTACACATCTCAAAAGGGGTCCAGTAAAAGATCTTTTGTAGAGATGTCATTCTGCTATCAGACTGAATCTTGCCGACTTTAGTCTGATCTTGTGTGCTTCTTTATGATCATCTGGCAGTTTTCCCTCTTTAAGGAATACTATTATTGTGTCCATCTAGCTTGATCTCATCTCCACACACATTGCTTCATGCTCCGTGTTCAGTGGTTCTACACTTAGACCTGGCAAGTAGTCAACTATTATTGTCCTTGCCTCTCCTGATTTTATTGCACTAGCCAGGTTAGCCAAGGCATCAACATGGTTGTTGTCATCTCGGCCGACTTGCTGTAGTTGGCAATTTTGGAACAATGCCATTAGTCTGCCTACCTCCTTTACATAGGCCATCATCCTTTCATCTCGGGCTGCATATTCGCCTGTTGTCTGGTTGACGATAAGTTGGGAGTCACAGAAGACCATTACCTCGTCGGCTTCCATTGTTGCTGCCAATTTTAATCATGCGATCAGTGCTTCATACTCTGCTTCGTTGTTTGAAGCCTTAAACCCCAAATGAATGGATTGTTCCAGCATCTGCCCATTTGGTGATACTAGCACTACTCCTTCCCCCGCTTCTTATCGTTTTGAACTTCCATCGACAAACAGGCGGAAGGAGTCGATGACATAAATACTGCAGGGCCTGAGTTTCTCTTCTTTCCTTGGTTTTGCTGTCCCCAGCTGGGTTTCTCTTTGTTCATCTGGACATCGCATACCTCAACTCAACGGAGCCCGATGTACGATGACGCCTGGTGTGAACTCGGCTACGAAGTCAGCCAAAACTTAGCCTTTGATTGTTGTTCTGGATCTGAATTCCAAGTCATATTAGCCTAACACCACTGCCCATCTGGCTATCCCGCCTGTCAAATCTCCTTGCTACAATAGGGACTTCAAAGGATACTCAATTAATACCACAATCTTGTGGGCTTGAAAGTAATGATTCAACTTCTTGGAGGCCATTACCAAAGCTAGTGTTAGCTTTTCCAAAGGTAGATATCTGGTCTCTACATTTGCTAGGGTTTTACTCACGTAGTAAACTGCCCTTTGTTCTCCCTTATCTTCCCTGATTATCACTGCACTTACTGCATGTTCTAAGATTACTATGTATAAGAACAGCTCTTCTCCAGGTACTGAATTTGAGAGAACTGGAGCTGTGGTCAAGTATTTCTTTAAGTCGGCCAAGGCGACTTCACACTTCTCTGTCCATAAGAAGTCTATGGCTTTCTTTACTAAACTGAAGAAAGGTTTCCATTTATCAAAACTTCTACTTATGAATCTGTTTAGAACTGCAGCCCTTCTAGTCAGCATCTGTACTTGTTTTGCCGACGTTGGGCTCTCTAACTCCAGAATGGCTTTGATTTGATCTGGGCTTGCCTCAATGCCCTTTCTGGTGACCAAGTATCCCAGGAATTTTCCTAACCCAACTCCAAATGCACACTTCGATGCATTGAGTCAGAGCCGAAATGTCTTTAGGATGTCAAAGACTGTCTTTCGGTCGGCCAAATGATCTTCAGGTTTCTTGGTCTTTACGACCATATCATCAATGTATACCTCCACAGTTTTGCCAATTAGGTGTCTGAACATCTTAGTCACCAATCTCTGGTAAGTTGCTCCTGCATTTTTCAACCCAAAAGGCATCACTCTGTAGTAACACAGCCCTTTTGGGGTGATAAACGCAGTCTTCTCCTCATCTAGGGGATACATGGCTATCTGATGATACCCCATGTAAGCGTCTGGGAAGCTCATCCTTCCATGCCCTGAAGTGGTATCCACCAGTTAGTCAATCTTGGGTAGTGGGAAACTGTCTTTGGGACAGGCTTTGTTCAGGCTGGTGAAGTCCACGCAGACCCTCCATTTCCCATTCTTTTTCTTCACAACCACTGTGTTTAATAACCATGTCGGGTAATTTACCTCTCAAATGGCTCTGGCCTCTAGAAGTTTGTCTACTTCATCTTCTACTGCCTCAACATCCATCAACGGCGGCCTTCTTGCTCACTGGATGACCGTTTAGCCGACCTGTCCACATTCAGTTTATGGCAAGTGACCTTGGGGTCAATGCCATGCATCTCGTACGGCGTCCAAGCAAACACCTCCAGGTTTGCTCTCAAGAATGCTTCCAACTCCCTCTCCTCTTCCTCGACCAAGCCTGAGCCAAGGAGGAAGAAGCGTTCTTCGTCCCCTTGCTGGACTAAGATCTTCTTCAGGGCTTCCTCACTTTTCTCGACTGGTTCTTTGCCGACGTCTTCAAGGACCTCCCTGTCCTCGTCTTCAATTTCTGCTGGTTCTGCCTCTCGTATGTTGCAGGTGGATTTCATTGCTGCCATGGAGCAATTTTTTGCCTGCACTTGATCCCGTCTGACCTCATCAATTCCATGTTCTATTGAGAACAGCAACAGTTGATGCAATGTTGAGGAAACAGCCCCCATTGCATGTAGCCATGGCTTTCCCAGGATAACATTGTAAGGGGAGGGAGTGTCAATTATTGTGAACTCAGTTATTACCTTCTTGGTGCCATCCTGCACCTCCAAACTTACTACTTCTAGGGGCCACGTCGGCGTTCCATTGAACCCGACCATTGGACCATTGGATTGTTCCAGATCATCTTGGTGAAGGCCAAGCTCCTTATAACATCTGACATACATGATGTCACAAGAGCTGCCCTGGTCGATCAGAATTCGTTTTACCTGGTACTCTCCGATCTGGAGGGATATTACCAAGGTATCGTTGTGTGGATGCTGCACCATCTCTAGGTCATCTTCAATAAAGGACACCACTGGTCCCTGGCACCCATCTGCCCTAGGTCTCTTCTGCCAGACCTGGTACACATGTTGTAAGTGTATTACCCTCTGAGTTTCCCTACGCATCTCATTTTCATTGACCTTTGAGTGGATCACATTGATTACTCGAGGTCCTCCTGCTTGCAGTTGCGGTGCTGGTGGAGTGGTGCTGCCGATGCTGAGGCAGTCTTGCTTGCTCTTCTTGCTTGCTCTTCCTTTGTCCTGGTTTCATCTACCAGGTCCCTTAGATGACCCTGTCTTACCAGGTCTTCTAGATGTGCCTTTAGGGCTCTGCACCCCTGAGTCAGATGCCCATTCTCATTGTGGTAGGCACAGTGCTTCCCCATACTTCTTCCCATAAACTCGCCAGGAGTTTTCTCTGGTGCCCTATAATACGATTGGTTCCTGATCCTCTCTAGAACTTTGTAGACCGGAATCCAGAATACGGTAGTGACTACCTGTGTAGCCCTCAATCCCATCTCTTGCTTATTGTATCCATTATTACCTCGGCCTCGCTTCGGCGAGCTATGCTTCTCTTGTTTGGATGCCTTTGTTCCCGACATGTCCTCCTCGGCTCTAGCATACTTCTCTATCCTGGCCATTAGTTCCTCCATACTTTTTGGCAATGTCTTTGCCAGTGATTTTCGAAGTAGGCAATCATCTTTCAGGCCGTTCTTAAAAGACACGACCGTCACCTCTTGGTTGCATTCTGGTATTCGGTTGAACACCTCATAATACCTTTTGGCATAGGCCCTAAGGCTTTCATCCTCGCCAATTCTTAGAGCCATCAAGGCGTCTACCCTTAATGGCTGTAGTTTGTTTGTTACAAACCTGGCCATGAATATATCGGCCAGGCCCTCCCAGCTTTTCACAGTTCCTTTTGGCAACTTGTGAAACCAATCTAATGCAATTTCCCCAAAGGATGAGGGGAACACTTTACAGAGCAACGGTTTGTTCACGGTATATAGTGCCATTGAGTTCAGGTACAAGCCGACATGAAAGTTAGGGTCGGACTTACCGTCGTATATCTGCAATCTCGGCATGTGGAACCTCATCGGGGCCTCAAATTTTTTCAATTTTACCGAAAACGATGTTCTTGGCTTGACCGGAGAGGTTACCTCGGCATCTTGTCGTTTCCTCTGGAGGTAGTCCCTCAGATCCTCCTTGGTCCATCTAGGAGCTCGGCTATCAAGGGATTTTAGCCTTTTCGGTACGCTACTCCCTTTATCATTATGTGTCCTCTTGGACCTCTCTCCATTGGTTGCATCAAAAAAAAGCTCCTTCCCTTGAACATGCTGATGTTCTTTGGTATAGGCCTCTTTAGTACGATGCGTCTTCCGGGAATCTCCCTTTATTGACTCTCCTCGCCCGACCTCCCTTGAAGGCCGGTGAAAACATTCATTGGTCCTATCGTGTCGAGGTACGGTAAGAATCGTCCTTTGCCCCCCTGTCTGGGCATCTTTTCTGGCCACTGGAATCGGCGTATCTTGTAATGGAAACGGTGGTTGCATGACGTCGTTTTGCATCATGAAATTGACGACCGATTGCAGGTCTGCCAATTTGTTCGCCATTCCCTTCATCTCGTCGTCCCTCTGTAGGCACCTATCTTTCCATACCTGGAGGTTGTGCTCATTATAGTACCCGCCTCGGTCTGATTTCTTTGGCACGTCGCCCTCCTTGCCGACATCTTCCTCTCTGGGATTTTGATCTCAAGTTTCTTCGTTGTAGTTATCTTCCTCCATGTTAGGGTCAATGTGCTTACCACTCCCAGTAGGAATGTCGTCTCCAACCTTTTCTTTCTGTCCATCGTTGGCCATCTATTCTCCTATCTTTCCTACAGACGGCGCCAAATTGTGTATGCTATTTTCTGACCACACTGCCAAACAAGTACTCAGTTGGAGAACACCGAGAGAATAGATGACGCCCAAACGACCTGTCACAGAAAGAAAAAGACTCCGGCGGTGGTTCGTCCACTCGGGGGCACTCTAACGATCAAGTCAGTTATCTTTCAAAGATAATAAAAGTGCTTAACTCCCTATTCAGAAAACAAAAAGTGTACCTTCGACCCACGATGGTGCCTTATTTTTATAATCAACACTGACATGATCCCTGTAGAAGCCTAGCTTTACTGAACTCTGGCTCAATGCCTATCCAGGACTCTCAAATAGATAAAGATAAACTCTCTAAGAGTTTTATCCTTATCCAGGCTGAAATCCTCTCCCATTCTAGGACTATTGTAACTTATCTGCTCATCTCGAATTCCAGTTTCTCCGCAAATAACCTCGACCTAGCCAAGATTACCTCAGCGTAAAATCAGGGGCACGTGGCACCTCGGCTGGCACTTCGGTGTCACCTTGGCCACGTGTTGTTATCTAGAAAATATGTCCCCACAATTTGCTACAGTGACTCCCTACAAATAGGAAGTCACTGTAGCTCCCTCATATCTGACAGTGGTCGTCCACCCGGATGTCCCAGATAAGTGATCTGGCCAAAACTTGTTTCGCCGGTCGTCCATCTGGATGTTTGACCGGTCGACCTCCTGAACGTCCGGTCGATTGACCAGCCGGTCAACTGCTCCCTTCACTGTTTTGCTCTGTCTATCCTCAAATAAGCCAAATAATTGAAGCTTATATATAACATGTATTGTATAGATATACTTGTGGAGAGAGAGAGAGAGAGCCTGGGTACATAGTGATAAAGTTTCATAAAGGGAGAGAACCTGGAATAGATTGAGAGAGAGAGAGAACCTAGGTACACAAGCTCATTGTGATCCATTATCATCTCGCGCTTGTTTGGTAAGTTCATAAAGGTCTGTTTTTTTTCATTAGAGGGCTGTTTCAAAAGAAAAATGGAATAGAAAGCCCATTTTTGCATCAATTTAAAAAGAAATAAAGTGGACTCAGATGGGTGAACACCATCCCAGTTTAGAAAATCCAAGAAGAAGATGAAAAAGTAAAAGAATAGTGAAATAATATTTTAGGGAAAGAATAGGGAGTGTGTTGGAGGAAGTAAATAAAAAAGTTATTCCTAAAATAGGGAATGAATTTTTTAATAATATTTTAGGATAAAATTTAAGGTAGTTGTTGGGGATGCTCTAAGGTGAACCATTAAAATGGGGACCCTTTATATATAATGACAAAAAAAAAAAAATTATGTAGGAAATGAAAAGTATTTATATTACTATAATTTACTTACATACGAAAAAAAAACATGGAAAATCATTATATATTACTCTTCTTAGATACAAAAGTACTAATTAAGATAACACCCACAAACAGAATTCACCAACAATTGAAGAGAATATTTGATCCAAGCAAAACAAAAGCATCACAAAGTTTAAATTAAATAGAAATCAACAAAATTATCTTACAAAAATTAAATTTAAAAAATAGGACAAATTAGATTTAGGGCACAAATCAAAATTAAGCAAGTCCGCAAATAAATAAAATAGCAATGAAATCAAAAATTAAAGAAAAGAGATACTAAAATTAATAAGACAAGTCCTCAAACAATTTTTTTTTTTTTTGTTTTTAATATTGAATTTACAAAAATAATTAGGGCACAGGCAAAAAGAAAGAGAGTGAGAGTGAGAGTGAGAGTGAGAGAATAGTATTCGATTATTGATGCTTTGCTGGTTGCTCGTCGAACCTTCGCTAGTAGAACTATCTGAACTTGTTTCTTCATTGCCATTAGCTTCGGTCTCTCACAATTTCCTGGAGAGATTCAAACAATTGGTCGTTTGTTATGCGAGTATAATTTATGTATTAAGAAAATTGATTATTTGTATGTATGTGTATTTTTTTTGCTTCTTTATTAGTTCTGTGAATTATCTTAGTAGTTTTTTTATATGGAAAATTATTCTAGTATTTGTTTTATATTTATCTATTGAGAAAAACTATAGGCCATAATTTTTTTTATAAATTCAAAAAAAATATTAAAGACTCATAAATTCACCCAAAATGATATGGTAAGATAATTGAAGTATACATCATTGAGTGTATAACAAATCAAAAAATAATACATATCATACCACATAATGCAATCATACATCTAATAATTTAGGAAAAATTATTTATAAGTTCTATTAAGGAGACTTTACTACGTATGGTCCTACTAAAAAACTTATGTTCCCATAATAAGTTCTGTGAGAAGTTTGTTGACACATTTACTTTCAATATTAGTTGTTAATATCATAAATAATAGTAAACCATATATAGAAAATTGAATATTACCATAGATCATATCTATATAAACGTAACGTAACGTGACACCTATATAAACGTAACGTGACACCTGTATGTAACGTGACACTTACATAAACGTAACGTGACACCTACATAAATGTAACGTAACACTTATGATCTATGGCAACATTCAATTTCCTATATAGGAAATTGAATGTTACCATAGATCATATCTACATAAACGTAACGTAACGTAACACCTACATAAACGTAACGTGACACCTATGATTTATGACAACATTCAATTTCTTATATAAGAAATTGAATGTTACCATAGATCATATTTATATGAAACGTAATGTGACACCAACATAAACCAACAACATTTTCACATTCAATTTAAAAAAATAAAAACTCATTAAATTTGCGAAACATAACGTGACACGTTACGTTACGTTTATATAAGTGTCACGTTACGTTTATGTAGGTGTCACGTTACGTTACGTTTATGTAAGTGTCACGTTACGTTACGTTTATGTAGGTGTCACGTTACTTTACGTTTATGTAGGTGTCACGTTACGTTACATTTATGTAGGATCTTGTGGAATACATTCTTATCTAAATAGGACTTGAGACTCTATAAGAAATTACACAGGACTTAGGCTAGTATAAGTGTCTGAAAAAGGACTTATAAATAAGTCTCCTAATAATTTATTCTATTTAATTTTATAAAATAATATTTTAATTTTTAAAAAATTATCAAAATACAAAACTAAAATATATTATAATAATAACTCGTGTGATGCACATACCTTTTAAACTAGTGTATATATATATATATTTTAGATTCAAGCACAATTGAACTTTATTAATTTATATTACAATTTTCAAATTTGAAACTTCTTTATTTGTTTTGATTGACCATTTCTAAGATTGACAAAATAGGGACGTAATTTTGAAAAATCTGGGGCCCAATTAGTTGACGAAGACCACGGACACCCATGAATTTAAGTTTTTTCTAGACAAGTCAAAAAATGACTCTTCACCAACGAAGCTGGAAAAGGTCTGATCGTCCATGGCTTCAATTAGAAAGGTAGAAAAATCGAAAAAATTGACTAAATCAGTTGAATCGGACCAAATCAATTATATTTAGTATATTTTTTAATAAGTGTGATTTTTAAATTTGATTTTTTTCAATTATCAGTTCGGTATCAATTTAAGTATTTTATGTACCAATCTAAATCGAAACTGACTGCTTCAACATATATTATATTTATAATATATATATAATCTAATAATATAATGATATTAATAAATTATTAATCTTAATTAATTAACATTATCATCTTTATAACTTAAGTTTGTAAACTCTTATGCTATATAATCTTAAGTCTAACTTATTATTTTTGACACCTTAATATTTTCAATTTTTTTTTTTTTTTTGGTTTTTATTTTTGTTAAGTTAGGAATTGAAAAGTATGTATTAAATGGATGGATTAGATATGTTTGAAATGGTAGACAAATAACTAATTTAATATTTTTATATAGATTAATGATTATATTTAAAAGTGGCTCAAGTTTAAAAAATCATAAACTGATTAAACTGCACCAAATCGAACCGTTTCAATCGGTTCAGTTCGATGCGGTTTGATAGGAGAAGCGGTCTGTATCGGTGTTCAAAATAATAAAACCGACATTATCGGTTCAGTGTAATTTTTTACTTAAATACCGACCGTATCGAACCGATTACATCCTTAACTTCAATCATAAATATAGGAATTTATGTTATCCACCCTTAAAAAAAAAAAAAGGTTAATTATACTAATATTTTGATGTTAAAATAAAATACAATAAGTTTTATAATCTTAATATAATTATATTGAGTTACTTTGTAATTTTAATTGATATAACTATTAAATTTTTTTTCATCGATAATTTATTAGTTATATGAATAAAAAAGTAATAATCATTGTGCTTGGTTTTAATTTTCTGAATTCAATTTTTTAAAAAATGAGTTTTTTGTTCTTCGCATTTTTTTATTTTTAGTGAATATTTAAAATTTTAAGCATTTTTTTATTTTTTAAACGCACCTTACTTATCCAAAAAGTAAAATATTTGTAAAACAAATATTTTAAAAAATTAATAAATACACAAGAATATGAAAAATGTATTGAATTTTTGTATTTTGTTTTTATATTTTTTCGCATAGTGTTTTTTTTTTTTAAAAAAAAATCACAAATATTATAGTTTTTAAGTGTATTTATGTTATGTGTATTTAAAAATTAGAAAAATTGTTTAAATATTAAAAAAATTCAGTGAAAACAAATAAAAAATAAGAAGTTTTAATTTTCTGAAAAGTGAATTCAGAAAACTCAAATCAAACAAGCTGATTATCATTTCTTTTACATGTAAATGTATATTTTATGTGGGGACATAATTTTTAACATATCCATGTGGCATGACCTCGAGCTGAGGTTCTACATGGCGAGTTGTGATTGCTCGAGGTATGGAAACAATCAATATCTAGTAAAAGATATTTGGTGAAAGACATAAGTCCTAATAAATGAATGACTATTAGGCTTAGTGTGTAAGACTTTTCGAGAAATTAGTCGTAACCCAACTAAGGGAGATGAATCCTAAATAATGTGTTATTCTTAAAGGAAATATGATTGACATGGAAACAACTACTAGGAGGAGACAAAACACTTTCATATAAAGGTAGGTATCCCAACGGAGGTATGTGCATTGATGTGTGAATTAAAGCATTCAAGTTATTTGTTCGTTATCTCTTTTGTGAGTTGTTACTAACTTTATCATCAAAGTGCCCTCCCGATTGACAAACAACCGGGTTAGTTCTTATCTCAATCTTGCAGGTGTGGATCTTAGCAACAGCTACGTGCTCTTTGATTTTGTTTCTAGAATTTCAATAGGAAGATTAGAGTTTTGGTTGTGTGGTCAAATTTTGGCACACACAATTTGGTATCATTTGTGGGAACGAAGTTAAACTAGATGGATCTTAAAGCTATGCATGGCCAAATGGGTGTTAATTTGAAGAGTGAGTCTTTGGAGCATGTTCAATCCACTGGAAACAACAGAGCAAACAACAATGCAAACAATAATGCGGAGAACATCACAAATAACAACGTGAATGGTGGAGGTAGAGTCCCTATGGAGGATGACGCCTCTAGAAGGAACAATGGTAGGGGGCAGAAGCACCCTCGTGGTGAATATTATGCTGAAGATGACCTTCAAGTCTGAAAGGATCGAGTTGCTCGAAAAGATGTAGAACTAAAGAGCATGGAAACTAGGATGACCAATATGGAGGCCACGATGGACATCGTTGTGCAGAACAGGAATAATGGGCAAGCTACCTCAACACTTTCTAGGAAGGTAAAAAAATGGTGCCAATGGCAACTTGGCAAGAGGAGACAAAGAATCGTTGAGACAAGGGTCGAAGGCAATATTTCAGCAGGATCAACACGAAAGAAACGATGGTTCCAGAAGACAAGAGCGATCAAGAGCCAATGTTGGCTCGAAACAACAGAATGTATTAGGCCGACTAGTCTAGTCCAAGAGACATAAGAAGGTGATGGATCATAGAGGATCCAAGAGACATAATCAAGGTGTCGAGAGCATATACCTCGAGTGGTAACGAACTGAAAAGGCTTAAGTCTTTAGAAGCAACCCCATAACTCCATTCTCTCAGGAACTAGAGATTTGGGAGGCATCAAGTAGATTCCCGATACTGGAGTTCCAAATATACGATGGTGCCTCGGATCCAAAAGTACATATTGTTAGACAATCTTCACTGTATTTGAAAAATAGATTAAAGAAAGGAGAGAGACTATTTGATTACAAAAATCAAAACAGTATATATATATATATTAAGAAAAGCAAATTCGTATTTTGTTACAAAAACAAAACCAGAATTTGAAAAAAGAAAAAATTAAAAAAAAAAAAAAACAGAAAAGTAATCGAATTACTTACAGTATTATTTTTGTTAGATATTTAGATCAATTCCAGTGTTGAACACTGTCTCCTTAAGACAAATTCATCCTCTCTTGGGTCCTAACAGATTATGGACGTCTATCTCCCAAGATGAAATAATCTATAACAAACAGTAACAACACTACAAACTGTTTGCACAACGAACACACTTTGTGTTTATACTCTTTCTCACAAGAAAATTAAATGCAGCAAAATGTAAAGAGCAATAGCAGAATTAAAACAAAAAAAAAAAGTTGAGTGCAAAATCCAAATGAAGGACTGACTATTTATAGGTGCACTGGTGGCTTTTCAGATTTGAATCCAATAGGCAACAAACCTGTTTGAACAAGTATGGTACCTGTTCGGTACTGTTTGAACAAGTAAGGAACTTGTTTGGTTTGAATTTAAATAGATACTAAATCTGTTTGGGTTGAATTTAAATAGATATAAACCTATTTGGGAGAAGGAAAAAATCTGGACACCATTTCGGAATTAATTTCGATATTCAAATTCCAAAAAAGGTAAAAATTTAATCTTAGAAAAACTAAATTCAAAAATATAAGCATTGGGTCGGACAAGCCCAACCCAATCTTACACCACGCACCCGTACCCGCACCCAAGCTCGCTACCTGACTGCGTGTGTGTTTGTTTTGGATCCAATGGGTCTAGTCCACTTTGCCCATAACCTCTGCTTTCCACAAAACTTGGGTACCTCTTGGGGTCCTCTCCAAGTTCCAAACCCAAGGCTTATAGACCCACACAAAGTTTGTCTACCAAAGCAATATAAGACAAACCTTAATTCCAACCTTTATGGAAAATTTCACCAAAAGCACCATTTCTATGAAGTTCACTTTGGTTTCAATTTTCCATTAACTTGATAATGGTTTTGAGCAACCAAATATACTATGTAAATCACAACACAACATAAAACGCGATACCACCAATACCCGCTATAACCGGTACTTGGGACCTAGTTAAATTATAGTCCAAAGTTAACGAAAAATTCTGTTTTTGTACAGAATTTCCTCAACCATTCTTACACATATTAGACTGTACTTGAACACGATGGCATTGTAGGGAGGAAACGACCCACTATTGTGCAAAGTTTTCCCATCCACCCTTAGGGAGAAAGCTTCAAATTGGTGCAGAGAGCTAGAACCTGGAACATTGAAGACTTGGAGCAATTTGTCCGAGTTGTTTATTGCTCGATTACACAACTCTTGCGAGTGGACTCTGTGATGGCAATGCAAAGGGAGCCTAAGGAAACCTTTAGGGCATATGTCAAAAGATATTAGAAGATGTATAATAGAACTACACGATGCAACAAAAAGCTAGCCGTAGTTTTGTTTAAAAATGGACTAGCAGTAGATAGCGGAATACGACAATCCTTAGCCAAGAAACTACCAACAACCATAGAAGAATTGATGGTCAGGATTGAGAAATATCCAAAAGTCGAAGAGAAGATGCCCAAGCAGAGAAATGATTCATCGAGAAGAAGCAGCTTGTAGAGAATAGACGATTATTACATAGTATTTTAACATTGTATAATGTATTTGATATTATCATTTTGATACCAATAAAAAAAATATATATTCAATTTTTCTTATTCTTTTTTCAAATACCAACCATTAAGATACTCTCTAGCTTCATCATGAGTGGATCTATGATTGTATAATGTATTTGACATTGTCATTTTGATAACAACAATTTTTTTTATTCAAATTTTCTTTTTTTCTTTTCTTTCTCTTTTCTTTTCTTTTTTGTTTTTGATTCAAATTCCAACCATTAAGATGCTCTCTAGCTTCATCATTGGTAGTGATAGAGAGCTCTAACACTAGAGCTCTAATATGAGCTTTAATGAAGTGTCAAATCAAAAATAAAAAAATATTAAGTCAAAACATCACATTATCATATGAGACTAACGTTAAAATTTTATTAGAGCCCTAAACATTATTGTTCATCATTAGTGGATCTATGATTCCATTGCAAGTCTCCATCAGTCATGGGTCGTGCTTGGATCAGTTATTGTGTGAATTGAATTGAATTGATCAAAATTTTAACTCTAGGTCCTTTGAATCGTGCAAGGACATACTAATGTCTATTTTATTTACTTATTTATTTATTTTTTAAAATAACTTAAATTTTAGGATGGAGCACCGATAATTTTAAATAGTGATTTTATGAATTATTTAGTTTTATTTATTTTTTTGTTAGATTAAAGATCTCATTTTAGTATAAATTACATAAAAGGTCAAGTATAACGTTCATGTATTATATGTTGAAGGGCAAATGTGAATTTTCTCATAATATTGATATTACTAAACATAATACTTCAGAAAAATTTCTTAGTGTATTTTTTTAAAATGTAATACTTTAATGTAACATTTCAATATAATATACTAAAAAATTTCTTTATGTACTTTTTCTAAACGTAATAACCGAACATTCTAAAAAAATTCATTAATGTACTTTTTTCAAACATAATACTCTAATTAATATAACATACAAAAACACTCATTATTGTACTTTTCCTAAACGTGACGTTCCAATATAAAACAATGTAACACATTAAAAAATTTCTTAACGTACTTTTTTCAAACATGACAACGTAATATTCCAAAAAAATTCTTTAGTGTATTTTTTTACAAATGTAACACTTCAATCAATGTAACATACGAAAACTTTTTAGTGTAATTTTCAAAACTTAGCACTCTAATGTAATACTCCAATGTAATACCAAAAAAATCACAACAACAGATATGTAGATTTTCACGCTCGACAACCAACACTTCAGCCACTAATCCCCACAAAAAAATCTTTCACACCGCACATTTCCATTTCCATCTAAAAAACGAATCATAAAATTGAAAAAAATGAATCACAAAAATACATTTACTTAAACTTAGATGGCACAAAATCAAATAAATACAACTTTTCAAAACAAAAAAAAAAAAAACTCTTAGAATTAAATGGATCAACATTTTCCTATATGGAATATATGGATAAATTTTCCTAAATTTAATCTCAATGACATGAATTATTTCGTATCAATTGTTAATTTGTATTAACAATTTTTATTTTGTTTGGTATAAATTTTTATTTTGTTAGATAGACTCCTTTATAATTATTGCTTAGCTTACCTTAATAGAAATTTATAATGTTCAAATTTTTTTTTTATTAATTTGTATACAAATTAAAACCTATAACACACTTTTGCTATTTCATTATGAGTGAATTCAAAAAAAATATTTTAAAGATTTCACTATTTATTTTTAGCACATTGAGATATGAAAATGTAACAAAATAGAGCAAAAGTGTTATCATGTAATGAATTATGCATATGTATAACCAAAAAATCAAATACCCAGTTATCTTCTTTCAATCTCTACAGCATATGTATGTAATTTTCCTAATGAAGAAAAAGAAAACCAATCAAAAACAACATGTGATTTTCCTTATTGTTGGAGAATAAAAAGCAGAGGAACAATTTACAGAACCATGAACAAAAAACGACGTCGTCCCCCTCGCTTCTCCTTGTCAAAAAAAAGTCAAAATGTTAACCTTGTCAATATCAATTCCGATCAAACCCAACCAGTCTTCATCTCCTGATTGAGAGCTCGCTCGAGCCAAGCCTCTGACTCCTCCATCAACTCAGGACTCAATCTGAACATCAAAACACAAAACTCCATCTGATTGAGAGACCCATCACCGTCCACGTCACCTTCTGTGACCATGCTCATCAGCTCATCGTCCCTCAAGTCTTGCAAGCCGAGAAGAGCCGAGTTCTTCTTCAAGCTGTCGAAAGTGATGACCCCTCTATCCCTATCCATCAAGAGCCGAAACCCATTACACAGCTCTCTTATCAGTCCCTCTCCTCCCAATTTTCCCGCCATAATCGGCAACAAATCTTCAAACTCAGTGGTATTAGTCTTTTGCCCTGCCATTACTGACTGTATTTTTAGAGAGAGAAAGTACAGAGGAAGAGAGAGAGAGAAGGGTTGTTTGTGATGGATTGAGGAAAGAGAACAAGAGGGAATAGATATATATGTATAGATGGGGAATAAGAAGGAGATTCTAGGAAGGAGTTGAAAAGGAGGGACCCAGTGGATGACAACCCATATACAGAAGTTTATGAACTGGTCTCTCTGCTTTGGGTTCCTTCTGAATTGCTTGTGTGTTTCGCAGAAGAAGCCTGTCAGGGGTATGACCGTCATTTTCTTGATTTTGTTATTATCTTTTTATGTTGTAAATAACTTTTTTTTTTAAATTTTTGTGTTTCTTTGACTTGATCAACTCTGATGTTGTCTATGAGGATTGGTTTCAAATTAGTGTGGATCATTTTTCACATTCACATGGTAATTGTCTATGAGGATTGGTTTCAAATTGAGTGTGGATCATTTTTCACATTCACATGGTAATGGTGAATAATGTCGGCTTTGGTTGGGACTTGGGTCGGCAGGCTTGATCTGAATTGTTTGGCATGTCTTTTTAAGTGTAACATTTTATAGTTTATTAATATTTAATAAAAAAATATTAAATATGTATATATATTTTTTATTCTTATGCTTAAATATGTATATATATTTTTTATTAAAAAAATTTAAATTACTTTAGTACATGTATTTTAAAATTTAGGGGTGAGCATGGTTCGGATTTGATCGGATTGGGGTAAAACCAGAACCAATCCGTTATTTACGGTTGCTGAAAAATTGGAACCAATCCAATCCGTTTAAATCATGGAACCAATCCGAACCAATCCATTTAAATACGGATTGGATCGGTTTAGGACCACGGATTCACATAATTAAACAACGAATATATATATATATATATATATACTTTAATTTCATAAAAATATAAACATAGCGCTATATTAGTTCTACAATAGCAATATGTTTTTTTATAATAGCGACATACTGTTCTAGAATTTAAAGAATCATAAAAAAACTAGTTTCACCATAAGTATTTAGACCATTACAAATTAAAACTAAAAACTAACTAACAAAAGTAATAAAAGAAGATATTATACGATTTTAGGTTTGAGTTTAGATTTGATATAGAATAAGAGAAGATACTATGGGGGAAGATGTATAATAAAAATATAGACTATTTATATACGGTCCGGATCGGTTCCAATCCGGAACCGTAGAGTTCAATCCGGAACCAATCCGTAGACTACGGATTTTTAATTCTTCAATTCGGAACCGAACCGCGGATTCAAAAAACCAATTCAAATCTATCAGATTGGACTGGACTGGATCGAATTACGAATTTTACGGATTCCTTACTCAGCCCTATTAAAATCTACTTTGACAACATGTGAAAGGATTTAGCTTAAGGTAGTTGTCGAGAAGAGATGTTGATTGAAGGTGGTTTTGATGATTGGAGATGGTTATCAATTGCCAAAGGAGATGGTTATCCATTGCCACAAGTGATGGACCAGGTCATTTCTAGCGTTGGGTGATTGTTGATGGAAAGTGGCGATTGAAGGTAACTACTGTCAATCAGACATTTTGGGTGTTTGGAAAGTTGATTTTTTTATAAATTTTTAGTTGTAGGATATTATTAGAGAAATTTTTTTTGTGTTTGGAAAGATAGTTGAATTTTTTTTTGTAGTTAGAATTATTTTGAGAAGATGGTTATAATTAATTTTTTGGTAAAAAGCTGCTAATAAACAGCTTATAAGCAGATTTTTTAATCCACTTCCCAAAATAAGCTTTAAATGTGATATTTGTGAGAGAAAAAATAAAATGATTATGGAATTCGATATGATATTTTGTTTGGATTAATTTTTTTTGATTTTATAAAACTTTTATCTTGTAATGAAAAAATCAAAAAAAAATCCAAAAACCTAATTGCCAAGCACCGCCTTGTTTTGGAGAGGAAATAGTTCATAGAAGCTGATGGGATCGGTGGTTAAAGGGGGCCAGTGATAGTGGTAACAGAAAATGCGAGGTGACGGATGTGGTGGCTAGTCATGATAATGAATAATAGAGGCAGAAATAATCAGATATTTTGTACAAGAGGAGCCAAAACATATGCATAAAAAAAAATATTGAGTTAATTTTGATACATTATTAATTAAACATAATTTCTTATATAAACATTGTGAAATAAGTATTTCATGATAAAACTAAATAAATCAGACAAATAGTTTTTCGAATTTTTAGAAGTTTGGAACTATTGACTAGATTTCACTATACAATCAGTTAAACTATTATTTTAGGCTATTTTATTGATTGACATAACTAATATATGGAAAATAATTTGGAGCCCTAAAAAGAGGCCCCCTAATCCCCATAATTTCCTGTTTTGGCAATTGTTTTTTTTTTTTTTTTTTTTCTTACTTAATATGAAAATTAGGGGGATTAGGGGGCTCTTTTTAGGGGATGTAACAAGGTTGTAAATAAAAAGTGAAAAATGTTTACGATCATTAAAAATGATTCTTAAATTTACACTTAATAACGTTAAATGTTACATATTAGTTGATTTGCTTAAAAATCAATCAATTAAGACTTAATTCCTGCCATGTTATTATAGATAAATTTAGAGGTAAAATTTTAAGTTTTCTAACATTACTTATAAAAAGGTATACATACCATTTGATTTTTAAAATAAAAAGTGACATGTACCTATTGTATTAATAAAATCAATTCAATAAAATTGATGCTATTATTTAAAATGTAAAATAATTAGAAATCATTTTATTATACATTGTGAAATACTAATAAAATAGAAAGTTAGTAAACTATTAAGAAGGGTAAATTACACTTTGTCTCCCTTAAAGTTTCACCCATTTTCCACTTTGGTCCTTTAAGTTTAATTTTTCTTACTTTGGCCCTTCATATTTGCAATCCTTCCCATTTTGGCCCTTTAAGTTTAATTTTTCCCATTTTGGCCGTTTATGTTTGCAATCCATCCTACTTTGGCCCTTCATATTTGCAATCCTTCCAATTTTATTCCTAAACTAACTTCCATCTAAAAAACTAATAGAATCTGCCATATCGCTAACACATCAGCTCTATGTGTGATGTAAAAATTCATTAAAGACGCAAAAAATAAAAAATAGAAAACAAAAAAATTAGAATTTTTTTTTAGTCTTTAGTGAACTTTTTTTTTTCAAATTTATTCATAAACATTATTACATTATAGATGCATCTAGATTTGATGCAGTTAAAAAAATAAAAACAAATTTAACTAACAAAAGAAAAAAGTTTACTAAAGATGAAAAAAATGAAATATACTAACTCAAACACCTGTATTGTCAATTTTGAAATGAAAAATTTACTATCGTTTTTTTTTTTCATCTTTAGTGAATTTTTTTTTCTTTTTTTAGTTAAATTTGTTTTTATTTTTTTAGCTGCATCTAATCTATATGCATTTATAATGTAATAATATTTATGAATAAATTTGAAAAAAAAAGTTCACTAAAGAACTAAAAAAAATTCCAATTTTTTTGTTTTTTATTTTTTGTATAAATTACTGGAAGTTGAACCGGGTAACTGTTAAGAACAAGTACCCAATGCCTCGTATAGACGATCTGTTTGATCAGTTGAAAGGGTCTTGTTGCTTCTCTAAGATAGATATGAGATCGGGTTATCATCAGTTGAGGGTAAGGGGGGAGGATATCCTGAAAACGGCATTTCGTAAGCGGTATGGCCATTACGAGTTTCTAGTGATGCCTTTTGGGCTAACTAATGCTCCAGTGGTGTTTATGGATTTGATGAATCGAATCTTCCGTGAGTTCTTAGATCGTTTTGTGGTCGTGTTCGTGGATGACATCTTAATTTATTCACCCTCTGAGGAGGAACACGAGAAACATTTGCGAGTAGTGCTTGAATCACTTAGAGCCCACAAACTGTATGCTAAGTTTGAGAAGTGTGAATTCTGGTTGAAAAAGATTAAGTTCTTAGGCCATGTGGTATCCGAAAAAGGGGTGACTGTCGATTCATCCAAGATAGAGGCAGTGCAAGATTGGGTACAAACTAAGAATGCTTTTGAGATCCGTAGTTTCTTGGGGTTGGCTCGGTATTATCGGAGATTTGTGAAGGATTTCTCTAGATTAGCTTCATCATTAACTAGACTGACGAGAAAGGGGGTTAACTTTCTGTGGAATGAGACCTGTGAGAAGTCATTCTAAGAGCTTAAAGTTAGACTTACCACTACTCCAGTCTTGATTATTTTGGAGAGGAGTTTGGGTTATTCAGTTTATTGTGACGCTTCACAGGAAGGTTTGGATTGTGTTTTGATGCAAGAGGGGAATGTAATAGCCTATGGCTCACGGCAGTTGAAAACACATGAGAGGAACTACCCTACTTATGACCTAGAGTTAGCAGCAGCGGTTTTTGCCTTTAAGATTTGGAGGCAGTATCTGTATGGTGAGAGATTTGAGGTGTTTTTTTATCATAAGAGTCTGAAATATCTGTTTATGCAGAAGGATTTAAATTTGAGGCAGAGGAGGTAGATGAAGTTCATAGAGGATTATGATTTTGAGCTGCATTATCATCCCAAGAACCCCAATATCGTGGCCGATGCATTGAGTAGGAAATCTATTAGCAACGTAGCTTGTATTGCCATCTAGGAATGGGAGATGTTGGGTGCTCTTGGGGAGTTTGACTTGCATCTTGGCAAGTCCAATGAATCTGCGACTTTGTTCATAGTAATTGTCCAACCTACACTTGTGAACCGAGTGTTGGAAGCATAGAGGGGTGATCTTGAGGTAAAAACCCTCCGGGAGAAGATCTCCAGTGGGAAAGTGGAGAGGGTCTTAAGTGTATATCCCGACCAGAGTATGAGATACTGATGTAGAACAAGTAGCCGAAGACTTCTTGGAACAATTGGACCGACAAAAGGAAAGAAAGATGTAGAACAAAATTCTATAATTTTTATATTTCTTAATTTTATTATTTAGAATTAGGTTTTTGACTAGGATTTTAAATAGTTTAGAACTTTTAGTCTCTTAGGTTTCCTAGTTCTATTAGGTTTCTTAATTTGTGTTGATTTAAGTTTCTTAGTTTATTTTGGAATCACTTTTCCTACAAGTATTAGGTTTAGTCTATTATAAATAAGCCTACAAGCATATGTAATTGTCATTCATTCAATAATATTTTTAAGAACTTTTCTTTTATCTTCCTTGTGGATTCAAGGGTGTTCTTGTGGATTCAAGAATTCTCGTCTACTAGAACGATATCTAGTCCCGTGTGATTTATTCCGCTGCGTCAAGTGGTATCAGAGCAAGGATTCACCTGGCTCAATGGCACAAGACAGAGTAGATCATGCAAACCCTACTGGCGGTGATCGTGGGGTCGAGGCCCTGTGGGTAGCATATGAGAAACAGCAAGAGCAGTTGAACGAAATTCGTGATCTGCTTATTAGCCTGAATCTCAATGCCAACAACAGGCCACCAGTGGTTGATAGGGTCCGTGCTGAGGGAGTTGCCCAAGGCCAACCTGTTAACCAGAACAGAGTGCGCACCGAAGGATTTGCCCGAGGTCAACCTGTTCAGAATGCTCCTAGACGTCCCCTTCGTTGTCCATCTGATAGTGAGGAGGAGTCTGAACCAGAGTTTGAACCACTTCCAGCCAACTATCAACCCCGAAGGCAACAACAACAAGGGTTCGATGAGTACCGAATGAAGATAGATCTTCCCCAGTTCAATGGAAATCTACATATTGAGGATTTTCTTGACTGGCTTTCGGAAGTGGAGCGATTTTTTGGGATGATGGATGTTCCAGAATCAAAGATGGTGAAATTGGTGGCGTACAAACTAAAGGGAGGTGCTGCGGTATGGTGGGATCAATTGCAGAAAAATAGGCATCGACAAGGAAAAGAATCTGTACGGACTTGGCGTCGGATGAAACAACTCCTCCAAGATAGATTTTTACCACCAGATTATGATCAATACTTGTTTCAGTTGTACCAAAATTGCAACCAAGGAAGCCGATCTGTATTTGATTATACAACTGAATTTTGCCGACTTTCAGATCGTAATAATCTGAATGAGACCGAAGGACAGCGTGTAGCCCGGTATCTCAATGGGTTAAAATTAACCATTCGAGAGAAGATGGGGCTATCAGTAGTGTGGACTGTGGATGAAGCACATAATATGGCTCTCAAAGCCGAACTAATGGAGCGCAAGACAACCTATTCTGGATATCGTCGGAACTTTCCTGATTCATCGTTTCCCACTAGGGAAAAAGGAAAAGGGGTTGGCCAACCAACAGTTCCAGTAAATCAGCAGAGGGGTACCGCTGGTGGAGGAGGAAACCAGATGACTGGATCAAGTAGCAGAGAGGTACCTCGAAACACAAATCCTTATGCCAAACCAACAACGGATAAGTGTTATAGATGTGGTACACCTGGCCATCGCTCTAATGTCTGCCCAGAAAGAAGGACTGCTAATTTAGTTGAAGAAGAAGATGAAATTGGAGATAATGGAGATGCAGAACAGGAGGGTGATCAGTATGAAGGTGCTGAACTTGCCAGAGAAGAAGGAGAACGAGTCAACTGTGTAGTTCAAAGGGTTCTATTTACACCAAAAACTGAGGACCTCAGTCAACGTCACAGTATTTTTCGCTCTTGTTGTACCATAAATCAAAAGGTGTGTGACCTTATTGTGGACAGTGGAAGTTGTGAAAATTTTGTGGCTAAACGATTGGTAACACACCTGAACTTGTCTCCTGAACCACACCCCTCTCCTACAGTATTGGCTGGATCAAAAAAGGACCTGCTGTCAAGATAACCGAAGTATGTAAGGTACCTATTTCTATTGGCAAACATTATAAATCCGATGTATTATGTGATGTGGTTGATATGGATGCTAGTCATGTATTACTTGGAAGACCTTGGCAATTTGATGTGGATATTACATTTAGAGGGCGAGACAACACTTATGTGTTCAATTGGGGGTCTCATAAAATCGCTATGAGTCCCTTAAAGCAACACACAGTGCCTCCGAAAGTCGAAGCGAAGTCTTTCCTCACTATAACCAATTCAGAGGCCGAGTTTGTGGCAGATGCGAAAACTTCACAAGAGTTATATGCTATGGTTGTGAAAACAATGGTACCTGTGGCCAAGGAGAACACAGTCACACCAATCCCTCAGAAAATTCAACCATTATTGGAGGAATTCCAAGAGCTTACTGCTGACGAGTTGCCAGATGAACTTCCACCCATGAGGGACATTCAACATCAGATTGATTTCATACCAGGAGCAAGTCTGCCAAACCTACCACACTATAGAATGAGTCCAAAAGAGGGTGAGATCCTGCGGGAGAAAGTCGAAGAATTGCTGCGAAAGGGACTTATTCGTGAAAGCCTAAGTCCATGTGCTGTTCCGGCATTATTAACGCCAAAGAAAGATGGAAGTTGGCGAATGTGTGTAGACAGCCGAGCCATTAACAAGATTACCATCAAGTATAGATTTCCCATTCCCCGATTAGATGACATGTTGGACATGCTAGAAGGATCAAAGTGGTTTTCAAAGATCGATCTGCGAAGTGGGTACCATCAAATTCGAATCCGTCCTGGGGATGAATGGAAAACAGCATTCAAGACTAAGGATGGTTTGTATGAATGGTTGGTTATGCCATTCGGCCTTTCTAATGCTCCCAGCACTTTCATGCGAGTGATGCATCAAGTATTACGACCTTTCACTGGGAAATTTGTCGTGGTTTATTTTGATGACATATTAATCTACAGTAAATCAGAGGAGGACCACATGGCCCATTTACGAGAGGTGTTGACAGCACTGGAGGTAAGCAAGTTGTACATTAACCTTAAGAAGTGCAGTTTCCTTACAAGTAGTTTGTTGTTCTTGGGTTATGTGGTTAGTTCAGATGGCATTCATGTGGATCAAGAGAAGGTTCGAGCCATCCAAGAGTGGCCAACACCCAAGACTGTTAGTGATGTTCGGAGTTTCCATGGATTGGCTACGTTTTATAGGCGTTTCATTCGAAGTTTCAGCACTATTGTGGCACCAATAACAGAGTGCATGAAAAAGGAAAATTCCTATGGGATGATGATACAGAAGAGAGCTTTTTGCTAATCAAAGAGAAGTTGTGCACTGCACCAGTGCTAGCTTTGCCCAGTTTTGAGAAGATTTTTGAGGTAGAGTGTGATGCCAGTGGTGTGGGCATTGGGGCTGTCCTATCTCAAGAACATAAACCAGTGGCCTTTTTCAGTGAAAAATTAAGTGAAGCTCGGCAAAAGTGGAGCACTTACGACCAAGAATTTTATGCAGTGGTTCGAGCATTGAAGCATTGGGAACACTACCTGATACAGAGAGAGTTTGTGTTGTATACTGATCATCAAGCCTTAAAGTTTATCAACAGCCAGAAGCACCTAGATAACATGCATGTAAGATGGTCTACTTTCCTTCAGAAATTTCCTTTTACTATTCGCCACAAATCAGGGGTTTTGAATCGAGTCGCGGATGCCTTGAGTCGACGGGCTAGTTTATTAGTCACGTTGACACATGAGATTGTGGGTTTTGAGTTCCTGAAAGAACTTTATCCTGATGATGATGACTTCAAGGAGATATGGGCAAAGTGTATTCAAAGACAACCAGTCACTGATTTCCACATCACTGATGGCTATCTATTTCGCGGAAATCGCTTATGCATTCCCCGTAGCTCTTTGCGAGAGAAATTAATTCGAGATCTCCATGGTAGTGGCTTAAGTGGACATTTGGGCAGGGACAAGACTATCGCAAGTATGGAAGAACGATATTTCTGGCCTCAGTTAAAGCGAGATGTTGGCAATTTTGTGAGGAAGTGCTACATTTGTCAAGTATCCAAAGGGCAGTCTCAGAATACTGGTCTCTATATGCCTCTACCTGTTCCTAACAGCATATGGGAAGACTTGTCGATGGACTTTGTGTTAGGACTCCCTCGTACCCAACGTGGAGTTGATTCTGTGTTCGTAGTGGTTGACAGGTTTTCAAAGATGGCGCATTTTATTCCTTGTCGAAAGACTTCAGACGCCTCTCATGTGGCTCGATTATTCTTTCGAGAAGTAGTTCGTTTGCATGGAGTCCCTCAATCCATTACCTCAGATCGTGATGTCAAGTTCCTTAGCCACTTCTGGGTGACTTTATGGAAGATATTTAACACAGCCTTGAATCGTAGTTCAACCGCGCATCCTCAAACTGATGGTCAAACAGAGGTGACTAATAGGACTTTGGGCAATTTGGTTCGCAGCATTTGTGGAGACAAACCAAAGCAATGGGATCTTGCTTTGCCTCAAGCAGAATTCGCATATAATAGCGCAGTTCACAGTGCCACAGGAAAGTCACCATTCTCTCTGGTGTATGTCACGCCTCCAAAACATGCAGTTGATTTGCTCCGTTTGCCTCGGGGTCCAGAAGTGAGTACTGCCGCCGAAACCATGGCCAAACAAGCCCAAGCAGTACAAGAAGAAGTACGACAGAAGTTGGAGGAAACAAATACCAAATATAAGGCAGCTGCAGACAACCATCGGCGCTCCAAACTGTTCAAGGAAGGAAATTTGGTAATGGTGTATTTGCGCAAAGACAGATTTCCAGTTGGCACATACAACAAATTGAAGCCTCGCAAGTATGGTCCATATAGGGTGTTGAAGAAAATCAATGACAATGCTTATGTGATTGAGCTACCAGATGACATGAAGATTTCCAAGACTTTTAATGTAGCTGATTTATATGAGTATCATGCTGAAGAACCCCTCTATCCAGAATCGAACTCGAGGTCGAGTTCTCTCCGAGAAGAAGGGACTGATGTAGAACAAGTAGCCGAAGACTTCTTGGAACAATTGGACCGACAAAAGGAAAGAAAGATGTAGAACAAAATTCTATAATTTTTATATTTCTTAATTTTATTATTTAGAATTAGGTTTTTGACTAGGATTTTAAATAGTTTAGAACTTTTAGTCTCTTAGGTTTCCTAGTTCTATTAGGTTTCTTAATTTGTGTTGATTTAAGTTTCTTAGTTTATTTTGGAATCACTTTTCCTACAAGTATTAGGTTTAGTCTATTATAAATAAGCCTACAAGCATATGTAATTGTCATTCATTCAATAATATTTTTAAGAACTTTTCTTTTATCTTCCTTGTGGATTCAAGGGTGTTCTTGTGGATTCAAGAATTCTCGTCTACTAGAACGATATCTAGTCCCGTGTGATTTATTCCGCTGCGTCAGATACCGTGACCGCTTGTTCATGTCGGAGTCTTGCCAAGAGGAAGTACTCCGAGAGTTTCATCACTCACGCCTTGCGGTGCATCCGGGAGGCACAAAAATGTATTATGACCTTAGTCGCCAATTTTGGTGGAGAGGTATGAAGAAGGATGTAGCTGTGTTTGTAAAGAAATGTCTTACTTGTTAGCAAGTGAAGGCTGAGCATCAGAGACCAGCGGGTTTATTACAACCCTTGCCTATAGCCGAGTGGAAGTGAGAGCATGTCACGATGGATTTTGTTGTGGGTCTTCCGAGAACTCAATGAGGGTAGTGATGCCATTTAGGTGGTAGTTGACCGGTTAACCAAGTCTGCACAATTTATACTTATCTGTGTGAGTGATTCTCGCCGACCTGTATATTATGGACATAATGAAGTTGCACGGAGTCCCTGTGACGATTGTTTCGGATAGAGATCTGCGTTTCATAGCTCAGTTGTGGCAGAGTTTGCAGAGTGCCTTGGACACTTGACTGACTTTTAACATAGCGTATCACCCTCAGACTGACGGGCAGTCCGAGCGTACTATTCAGATCCTTGAAGATATGCTTCGAGGTTGTGTCCTTGACTTCAAGGGGTTGTGAGAGAGGCACTTGCCCTTAGTGGAGTTTGCCTATAATAACAGTTTCCAATCGAGTATTGGCATGGCACCATTTGAGGGCTTGTATGGCCGACAGTGTAGATCTCCAGTGTGTTGGGCCGAGGTGGGTGATACACCTCTGTTGGGTCTAGAGTTGGTACGGGAGACGATGGAGAAAGTGGCACTTATCTGTATGAGGTTGGTTACGGCTCAGAGTCATCAGAAAAGTTATGCCGACAGAAGGAGGAGACCCTTGTTTTTTGAGATGGTGTAACATGCCCGGGGGGGTACCCGCGCGCGTTAAACAGTTCGAACTCTCGAGATCTCTTTGATCTAGTCTCATGAGTGCAATGTGAAACATAGACGAGAGTCCAGATTTGGCAACTTTTATTGAAAATCTATTTTATTGCAATTTTGTCAAAAATGGACTGCGTCATCAGATTCAGAGTCGCCACATAATATTTTGGGAAATTAGAAACCCATGACTCGTGCCAAGGCCACTGTTCGTCGTAACCAAGGATGCTTGGCTCGGAACCTTAGGTATGAGAGGGGAAGGTCAATAATGAGCACCCCCACTCACCCGATCGAAAGATCGGCCTCTACTAAACCATGATATGACTTTTATTTTTTTATATGTTCATGTTCTGATTATTTTAGTAAATCCTAAAATTTACTATGTGAAGCATACAAGTATAGACTAGTTTGCTCAAATTGGAACAATTCAATTTCATGTTTGTTTGTCGAAAGGGTTTGAATTTGCCACTTGACAAAGTGGGCTTAAAGTTTGTGAATTTGCCACTGCAAAGTGGGCTTAAAACGTACATTTATTGAATTATTCCAATTCAAATAACAAGCCTTCATCCACAAGCATTCATACAGTTATATCAAGTAAGCAAGTAGCCTCATGGTAGAATACTAACACATAGTAAGAAAAACACACACAAATGGGATGCTAAAGCATAAAAACTCACAAATTGACCGACGTCCCTCGAACAACTACAGAACAAAGTTAGTAAAATATGCATGATCTTATATACAGAATCCTAATGCAATTCACTCATGAGATGCACTAAAGATTCGGCTTCTAAACTATGGCATGTGAATCATCTCAATAACATAAGGTAGGTAGCGCATAGAATCACAGAAGAATTGATTAAATCCACACATGTAAATGTAGTCGAATCTTAATGCATGAGACATGAATGTAAAGCATGGATATGCATGGCATGTCAGATATATACATATGCACAGTTAGGGAAAGCGATTAAAGAATGGGATAGAAAGAAGCGGGGTGGGGGAATTATTACAACACTTTGAATATTACAAATCCAAATGAGGGAGAGAGGAGAGAAAAATAAAATGAAACCTCACAAAACACTCAAAATCAAAATAAAAATTTTAAAACCCCCAACCACTCATCAATTATCAAAGATCCGTGTGTCTTCAATCTAATCCAACCCATGTACTCGTCTTCAATGAAGGGCCCCACGTCATCAGCATCAACGCATGATCTCAAATGATTTTATAATTACAACACGTGTCACTAACAAAGAATTTTCTCAAATTCATATAACCAGCCCATGTGCATTCACTTAGCAAACTCATGTTTAAACAAAATTACCGTGGGCCCATTCACCCCAAGACCAAGATGCTCAAACAAAATAGTTGTTTTAGCCTCAAAACTTCTTTAATCTCAAAGCTTCACCTCCCAATTCACACCCACTTTAGAATAACTCACAAATCTTATCAAATCCTATCATCATCCCACGTGATAGAAGACAACTTTGCAGGTGGTAATTCTGCTCAATGTGGGTGAATTTCCCATACTCAACTTCATGCGCCAATTGCTGCGTGTAGACAGCGCAACATCCTCACCAAACAACCACCCACCATCGGCATTTGAGTTGGAGAACCCAGCACCAGCCACGCCTCATTGCAAAACCCGACCAGCACCACTAGAGAAGGAGTAAACCTAGAGAACACAGTGACTGTATCGACCGACACCGCTCAGCACCAAACATCAGAGAGAGAGAGAGTTGACGAGTTGTGTCCAAATTAAGAGAGCTTGTCTGTTGTCCCTTGAGAGAGAGAGAGATCCGAAGTGCTGGGTTATGTATGGATGTGTCTATGGTCCGAGAGAAAGAAGAGATAGGGAGAGAAAAAGTGCTGTGTATGTATGTTGTTGTCTCGATGTCTCAATCTGCATGCATGTGCCTCCGTCAATGCCGTGGGTGTGTGTGTATGGGTATGGTGTCTTAGATAGAGAGAGCAGCCTAGGAATCTAAAGAGAGAAGAAAGCTGGGTTTGGTGTGTGTCGTGTGTGTGTGTCTCCTCGAGCTGCTACTGTGTTTCTCTTTCTGTGTAGAGAGAGAGATGCATGCCGAGAGGAAGAAGAGGTGCCGAGAGGGAGCAGAAGCAGCTCTGAACAGCCACCACGTTCCCTTTGTACCGTGTGTGTGTGTCTCCTATGTGTATGGTGGGTATGGTGTATGTATAGTGTGTTGTATATGGTGTGCATGGAGTGATATGTGTGTGTGTATGCCGTGTATTGTGTGTGCTGGGTGTGTGTGCTATGTGTCTCAGTCTTCTCTTTTCTTTTTTTCTTTTTTTCTTCATGGCTTTGTTCCTTCTCTCTCCCAAAATCTGTGTGTGTGCTTTCAACCCAAAAATCAAAAGAGCTCTCTCCTCCTCTCAACCCATTTTCTCTCTAAACCATATCACTCATGAACATCACTCACATGAACACCACCGGGAGAGAGGCTAGTGCTGTGTTGTTTTTAGCCCCAACTCTCTCTTCTTTTTACAAAAATATTCCCTATGTCCCTCTTTGAAAATCATTGTCCACCACCACCCTTTTTTTTTTTTTTTTTTTTTTTTAGCTGTCTACTCTCTCCACCATAATAATTCTCCAACCACTCTTCTACCCAAAACATAACCCATCATTCTGACCATTTTTTTTATTTTTATTTTTCATTTTTTTTAATTATTTTCTATTTTTCAAAATTAGCTAAAATGTACCACTTTATATAACACCACCTAAAAATATATACACACATAAAATTATAAAATACTACAAATTAATAATTTGGCTAAAATGGGTGAGGTTTGGGATTAAAACTTCAATCTGATTTTTTTGGCTGAGAAATTCATAAAATGACATATTCCAATTTATATCATGGGGTATTCAAAAGAAAGTGCCCCAAGTCTTAGGGCCAGTCAAAATGGGGTGTCTACAGGTGGGAGACCATGTATTCTTGAAGATATCGCCTAGGCGGGGTTTGATGAGATTTGAGAAGAGTGAGAAGTTGTCCCCTCGGTTTATTAGGCCCTTTTAGATCCTTGAGCGGATCTTAGAGGTAGCTTACCGTTTGGCGTTACCGCCACAACTTTTCGGGGTTCATAATGTGTTTCATGTTAGTATGCTTCGGAAGTATGAGCCAGATCCATCGCACGTATTGGATTGGACCGACTTAGAGATAGACGAAGATGCCTCGTATGAGCAGAGACCGGTGAGAGTTTTGGATAGACGGGACCAAGTCTTGCGAGGTAAGACAATTCCTTTGGTAAAGGTATTGTGGAAACATCACAGGGTCAAGGAAGTAACTTGGAAGCGTGAATTAGAAGTCCGAGAGAAATATCCGAACTTATTTGTTGATGCTTGAATGTGTAGTGAGATTTTGATTATGCTAATGAAATGTAAATGCATTGTATATGTTTTAAAACACGGGAACATTGTATATGTTGTGGGGTGTTTCGGAAACATGGATTCAATAGAAGCATTGCATATGTTTTGAGAATATGAAATATGACGTGTTGTATCACTTTTGGAAGCATCGTGTATGTTGTGTAAATTTTGAAAACATGGATCTTGATTTAAACATTGTAAATGTTTTGAAAAATTGTGAGTTGCACTTTCAATACGGGACTCGTGTACCGAGTTGATGAGAATGGATGACCGGAGAGTGGGTCATGGTATTGAACTTGTTGGAATAACGTTGCTGTGAATGGTTTAATAATGATTTTGAACTTAATTTGAAATTTCGGGGATGAAATTCCTTAAGGGGGAAGGTTACAGCGATTCCGGTTTTGACCCGTCACTAGTGGTGTTCCGGACTCGGGTTTGTATGGGTTTGGATGGTTATTCACGTCTTGTTTCCCTTGTCTTCCCTCTATTTAGGTTATCAAGTTGTAGTTGTGTGTGTAGAATAGGTTGGTTGCTTATTTTTTCAAACCTTTGTTGCCCAGATTTTGGCTCCTCTGCTCGAGTGGGTATTCTTGCGCTTGAGCGGGCTTCTCGGTTTTTCCTCATCCGCTCGAGCAACCATTCTTGCGCTCGAGCGGGATTTGTAAACTCCCAATACCTTGCAGGTCTGGAAATTTACTGGGAGTGTGATTTCTACGCTCGAGCGGCGTTTCCTACGCTCAAGCGGTTGGGCGCTCGAGCTGTCCTTTTTGTGCTCGAGTGTTGGTTTGTTGTCTGCAAAACTACTCGATGTGTGTATTCTATGCTCGAGCGAGACTTCTTGCGCTTGCGTGGAACAACTTATTGTGTCTGACGCTCGAGCGTCAACTCCTCCACTCGAGCGGACTGTGCGTATATCAGATCGCGAAAATGACATTCTATATCACTTTTTCATTCTTCTCTCTCACTAAAACTTTCCAAAAACCTAGATCTTCACACTCTTTCTCTAAAACACTCTCTCTCTCTCTCTCTCTCTCTCTCTCTACATTTTGATCTAGATCCTTTGGGTTCTCTACCCTAGTGCCTTTGAGAAAAAGGTAGAGTGTCTCTAGATCTTTACTTTGATCCGAACAAAGTTGGGTTTGAGCATCTTTGGAGTTCCACCCTTGCTTGGCTCGTCTTCTCTTCTTGAGGTAGGGATTTTTCTACACTTCCATATGACTTTTTGCGTAGTTATTTGTCATTGTGTAACAATGGTGAGATTTGGGGTTAATTTGAACAAACCTAGGGTTTAGGTGTGAAATGGAAAGAGGGGTTTTTGGTGAATGTGAAATAAATGGGCATGGGGTTTGAAAATGAAATTATATTGTGCCAAAATTGTTAATTTTGAAACTTGGGTTGATGTTTGGAAAAAGGGGGAAATTTTGCCCTAATTGAATCAAATTGTTATTTTGTACAAATAATTGAAATTGACATTGAAAATGTGAAATTGGATGATTATTATCTCACACCTTGGGAAAATTTTGAATAAACTATCTGTCGTGAGATCAAATAACTGTATTGGGCTATCGGTGGAGGATGGCTATGATTGTTATAGAAATTGCATGAGGATTAGGTGAATTGAAACTAATCCATTATTGGTTGTCATTGAATATGATCATGTTTTAAATACATTGTATATGTATGATTGTTTGAAAAGAGAAAGGGGATGTACTCTATGTATGATTATGTGTTTAAATACATTATATATGTATGATTGTTTGGGAGGAGAAATGAGATATACTCCATTGTTTAAGAGGAGAAAGGGGATGGATTCCATTGAAATTAAGTTGGCCGGAGTGTCCTGAGTGAAAGTCCCGAAATTATACATGGGTACCAATCCCGCGGACGAAATATCCGTAAAATGGCAGATTGAAGTGTTTATGTATTAATTGTATGATTGGAAAACCATTGAGTGGTAATCTCAGTTGGATTATTGAAAGATAATGAATTGATTCATGAGGTGAGAAAAATAAATGAACTTGAAATGAATTGAAAGGACATGGATTAAGGTTGAATCTAGTACATTATGATTCTTATGAAAATGTGAATGTTTTCTCGCAGGCAATGTTTATGTATATTGCACTTATATCTTTGCTAAACCTCATATATAGTGTTAGATGATTCCTACTAGGCTGTGGCTCACCTTATTTGGGAAAAACATTTTCAAGTGTTGGTGATATACCTCCGTCAAGGCAATAGCTTAGAGGAACTTTTGAGAGCAAGAACTTCTTTGTTTTGTTTTATTCCTTTACAGCCGAGGGCTTTAGTTGTATGAGCTAATCTCTTTTTTGTTGTAACCAAGCCAAGACTTGGAAAGGTGTAAGTCTATAGGACATTTATTTATGTTAAACTCTTTTGTACTATTAATATTATGAAAGGAAAGAACATTACACTCTGATTCATGCAGTTGTTTATATATTTTTTGGTTGAACTTATGGTTATATTTTTGGAGACGTTACAGTACTTTTTTTCTCCTCTAATAATCTATATAATCTAGGGAACTCCTCCTTCAAACATAGATTGTTCACTTATCATCCCAAAACTGAATTCTTCCCCCATTTCCTATTACTAATTTAAGATTTGATAAGTAAAACTCAACCAGAGCAGGTTTGAGTGCAGTAAGTTGACGAGCATCATACCAAATTCTGGACATTGAAACATGATCTGGAATATTTGGAACCCAACTACCCCCAACCATACCATACTTACAACACACAATTTGTTTCCCAAGAGCTCTATCTTGTTTCCCAAACCTCCACCACCATTTGAGTAAAAGACAATCATTGACTTCTCTCAGGTTTCTAACCCCCAAACCCCTTTGATCTTTGTTTGCTGATGTCTCCTTCCAATTTACCATGTGAACTTTCTTCTTAGTTTCAGTATCATCCCACAAAAATGCTGCCTAAAGCTTGTCAATCTGCTTAGCCAGACCCATAGGTAGTTTAAAAATTGATAAAAAGTAGGATGGTAAACTAGAAACATCTGACTTAATTAGTGTTAATCTACTAACAAAGGAGAGCATTTTCCTTTTCCATGAAACCAATTTCTTCTTTACTTTCTCAATCACTGGTTGCCAGGTACTCTTCCTTTTTGGATTTGCTCCAAGAGGTATGCCCAAATAATTAATAGGGAGTTTTTGGCTATGGCAATTAAGAATTGAGGCAAAATCATTGATTACCTCATCACTCACTCCAACCCCACACACCACACTCTTAGGAAAGTTAATTTTTAAACCAGACATTACCTTAAAACATCTTAAAATTCTCTTGACATTCACTAATTCCACCCTGTCAGCCTCACAAAAAATAATAGTATCATCTGCAAATTGCGAATGAGAGAACTTCAACTCATTAGGCCCCACACATGCACCTTTATATGTCCCAACTTCATTGCCCTTCTAATCAGCAAGTTTAATCCTTCAGCAACCATGTTGAACAAGAATGGTGATAATGGATCACCCTCCCTAAGCCCTTTTTGACATGTGAATTTAGCAGATGGAGCTAAAGATATGCATTGTAAGTAGGATGGTAAACCAATTTTTTTTTTTCTTGAAAAATATTATTTCACTAGAATTTGTATGCAAAATTTTACCCTAAAATGATGTGATAGTGTCATTTGTATAATAAAAAAACATGTCAATGGACTCTTTATTATAAAGTCATAGATCAAAATCCAACCAAATCATTATTAATATTTTTTTATATTGATTTTATATTTGTACATCACTACTCTTTTTTTATTTTTTACTTTTAATATTTTGAAACATCATAATATGTGTTAATTGACAATTGGTGTAGAGCATTACTTCAAAATCACCTAATAATTTTTTCTTTAATATTTTTATTTGTAGTTGATTTTGTTTAAAAATATCAATTCAAAAAATATTTACATAAACAAATATCTATTTAATTTTGTTTGAATTGATTTTTGTTTAATTCTGTTATTATAAAAGCATCTACAGTTGTCTATATTAAAGTGAAGTTACGGCCATAATTACAACACTATAAAAAAAAAATATTACATTTAATCTATTTTTTCAAAGCTATTAAATATGCATAAATATGCACATTTTATTATGGAAAACAATTACTAGTGATGTGTGTTTACCAATTTAAAAAATATTTACATAAACAAATTGGTTAAGTGACTCTTCAATTTGTGTTGATTAATATAAATTTAATATGACTTAAAAATAAAGTTAAATTTAAAAAAAAAATTAAAATGCCCTTACATTTTACAGTCAACTTAAATTTATCGCACTCTATCATTTGACAAACTAAATTTTACTAATATGAGAATATATTTTCTAATATACTTACTGAAATAAATATAAAAATTTAAATATTTCATTTCAATTTTTTTGCCACATCACCTTAAAAATAAAGAGAGATAGAAGATGAGTGGGCGAGAGGAAGAAAGACAAAAAAAGATAAGTTTATTATATCATTTGACAAATAGCGATATAATGAATTATAATTACGAATTTCGTTGATAATGTAATTATGCTTAACCGAAAGTATAATTTTTTTTATTTATTTTAAAAAATTTATTTGTTTTAATTTTACTAATACTTAGGACAAACATTAATAGCAATTAAAAATAAAATAAAATAAAAATTATGTAACTCATGCCATGTTTGGGATATTATCTTTTTGATAAAAAGTCAATAAACTAAAGAGTTTTAAAATGTCCTTGGCATGTACCAACAAAAAAAAGTTCAAAAATCTTTATACCAGTTTGAAAAGATTAAACAATTCTTCTAAGTGGGTGCATAGGTGTTTACACAAATAAAAATATTTGTATTTTTCCATACAATTAAAAAAACTCATAGTAAATACTGAAAGGGGAGTTTTTGCCGAACAAATGGGCCGAGTTAAACCAACGCAAGCCATAGTGTCGGGTTGAGCAAAACCACAGGCCTCGTTGTTATGCTGAGTTAGGCCAGGCTTGGGCTGTGGGTACGGACCGAAGAGCAAGGCCTGCATCTTACAGAGGGCCGAGCTAGACGAGAGGTTTGGGCTGCAAGTGAGGACCAAGTTAACTGAAGATGGGCTGCGGTCTAGGGGCGAGCTAATAACTGTAAGGTCATGAAAGGGATCGACCGATCTAAGAACCGAATGCCCTCGTGGGATTGACCGAGCCTCGAAGCTAGCTGGGAAATCTACCAGCCCAGCTCGGAACAAGGTTGTCTTGAGCTAGCACTTTGAGGATGACACAAGTGATTACTCGGCTGGGGTGCTTCACGTGGTCCAAGGGCATAAGGAGAGGAATCCGCTCTGAGTACACATCAATAACATTTGGCGGTTTGGCCAATACTGTTTGGTAGTATTGACACGTACATGTGGAAGAAAAGAAAATGGCAGTACAGCCATGCATCCAGCAAAGGATGATAGAAGTAGTGCGCTCACAATCTTGGATCAAAAGGCCAACCTAGATAAAGGGCGCGACCAAACTCTGTGAAGGGTAAGCAAACTTTAGCCACATTCTCCTCTCTCTCTCTCTCTCTCTCTCTCTCTCTCCCTCCATTCCTTCTTTTTCCTCAAGGGAACTAACTTGACCGTCGGAAGGGTTTTTCGGCAAACCACCCGCCAGGTAGCTCACCTTTATTATGTTCACAGTGAGTCAGAGTTCATTCAGAGCAAAACGAGCTTGGTAGCATGCCTTACAGAAGGCGATGAATATTTCTCCCCCACACAATTGGCGCTGTCTATGGGAAATTCAACAGACAAAACCTTGCCCTCTAAGCTTTTCTGATCACTTTCTATGGTGAATAACAACGACATTCCGCTATCCGCCGTCGATGGCATTATGCTAGAGTCTGTTCGGAGATGCGACAACTTGCCCATCGTTCAGACTATGGTTGGACTGGAGACCTCCACACGAGGATTACACGGAGACGCGCGAGATAAACACGCAAGGAGTTTAGGGCATTCGCAGAGCCCTAAAGGGCGCCGACAAAGATGTGGGTCTCACACTCAGCATTTGGAAAGCAAGCTGAAGACCAGGACGCCATTATCTGCAAGATAGCGGTGGAGATGGAAGCCATGAAGTGCCAGTTGAAGGAAAAGGGCGTCGCTGGAGCGAGAAACCACAATGAGCGCGCCCAGTCCTATCATTCTGGTAGTCGAAGTAAACAACTAACTCCTTTACTTTCCATCTTGAGGAGTTTCAGAGCCGAGGACTCCGTCGTACTAGCAAAAATGTCTCGCACTTGGGACAACAATTACCATCCCTCGCGTCCATCGACGTCTTCGAGATATTCATATTTCGCTTAACCAGAAAATCTGAGAGACGTCTTAGAGGAGTGAGTACGTCGGCGGGAGGTTCAGAGGTGCCGGTGTTACAATGGTTGGCTCCATGAGGTTAAGCAAGTGAGAGGTCGTAATGCCGCTACCGCAACTCTTGGTAGCACATGTGCCAATAGATACGGATTTGGCGAGGCTGAGCGCTACCTTTTTTTTCCTTGAGATAGAGAACACGCCACTTCCCGCCAACTTCCACCAGCCAAAATTCACGCTCTATGACAAAAAAATTGATAATACACGTTAGCCATTTTCGACAAGTCATGGTTGGGCATAGATGGAACGATGCCCTGATGTGTCTTATTTTCCTGTCAAGTTTAGGTAAACTGGACCTAAAATGGTTCAAGAGGTTATCGGCGGAGAGCGTCGAGAGATTGTAACAGTTAGCCGAGGCATTCGTCACTAGATTCAAAATGAACACCTAGATGCCAAAAGAAGTCGATCATCTTTTGGGCATGAAAATGAAATGGGAAATTCATTGAAGGCATACAATGCCAAATACTGGGAAACCTACAATGAGATAGTTGATTGCCCCACAAACTTGGCAATCGCTCAGTATAAGTGCAGTCTTCCAGTCGAACATAGGTTGAGATACTCGCTGACAATGAATTAACCCACAACAATAGAAATGTTAATGTAAAGGATCAACGAACACATCTGAGTTGAAGATGACCTAGACATAGCTATCGAGAAGACAAATCAAGTAGTGGCAGACAAAAGAGTTGCAGGGAAGGTCCACGCAATTGGACAAGACGATAACCGCCATAACAACCGTAAAAGGGAGTAAAACTGCGGTGCTAACCGCAATAATCGGGATAAAGGTCGCAACAATGGCCAGGCTAACAACCTACGTGATGCAAATGATGATACCAAGAGAAAGTTGAAAGCCCGGACTAGCATCACTACGGTCTTCATGATACTGATCTGTTGCATATTGAATGAAATCTGTGACAAGGAATATGTTCGGTAGCTGGCCAAGTTGAGGGATGCCCAGAGAGGGCTCAATTTGAGATACCGTTGCATTTTTCATAATAAAAGAGGGCACCAAATAGAAGATTGCATGCCGCTCAAACTACACTTAGAAAAGTTAGTGGTTACAGGGCATTTGGATTACTACGTTGATGAAGGGGTCAAGGCAGCTCCTCAAGAGCAGACCTTGCCAAATAGCCCGACAATCGAAGACGTCCCTCCTCAAGGAGTGATCGATTGAAACGATTTGGAGAGATCGGTTTTGGAAGACGTCGGTAAGAAGACCGAGGAAAAAAGGCATAAAACTCGCAGGATATAAATGGCCGATCTATTCCCAAAACGTGGAACACTGCCAATCTGAAATTTTATTTTTAGTTCTATTTTTGTAACCCTTTCCACTATTAATGTAATGAAACAAGTAGACCATTTTCTTGAAAATTAATGTATTTTCGCCCATCGACCAAATTTAGCGTGGTCCAAGGGGCAACTGATGATCATTTCGATGGAAAGATCAGACTTACCGGGCATATTATGCTCGACAAGATAAAAGTTAGTGTTTTGTTCAACTTTGAAATTCCTTATTGAGCGGATTTTGCTCGGTAAGAGTTTGTTGATGGTTTTGATCAACTTTGGAATTCCTTATCGTGTTGATTTTCTTCTATAAGATAAAAGCTGGTGTTTTGTTAAACTTTAAAATTCGTTGCCAAACTATTATTGCTCGCCAAGAAGCAAGTTGTTGAGCTAACTTTGCTTGCCAACTTTGAAATTCCTTGCCGAGATGATTTTGCTCACCAAGAACAAGTTACCTAGCTGAATTTGTTCGCCAACTTTGAAATTCCTTGCCGAGCTGATTTTGCTCGCTAAGAAGCAAGTTGTCAAGCTGAATTTTCTCGCCAACTTTGAAATTCCTTGTCGAGCTAGTTTTGTTTGCCAAGAAGTAAATTGCCGAGCTGATTTTGCTCACCAACTTCAAAATTCTTTGTGGCGCAAATTTTGTTTCTAAAGAAATCTTGCCGAGTTGACTTTGCTCGCCAAATTTAAAATTCCTTGCCAAGCTGATTTTGCTTGCCAAGAAATAAGTTGCCAAGCTGATTTTTCTTGCCAACTTTAGAATTCCTTATTGAGTAAATTTTGCTCGCCAAGAAGTCTTGTCAAGTTAACTTTGTACGCTAACTTTGAAATTCCTTGCCGAGCTGATTTTGCTCGCCAAAAAGTTTTGCCGAGCTAATTTTGCTCACTAAGAAGTAAGTTGTCGAGTTAATTTTGCTCGCTAACTTTAGAAGTAAGTTGCGAGCAGATTTTGGTTGCCAAAAAGTCTTACCAAATTGATTTTGCTCGCTAAGAAGTCTTGCCGAACTAACTTTGCTCACCAAATTTGAAATTCTTGCCGAGATGATTTTGCTCTCCAAGAAGCCTTGCCAAGTAGATTTTGCTCGCCAACTTTGAAATTCCTTGCCGAGATGATTTTTCCCCCCAAGAAGTCTTGCAGAGCAGACTTTGCTTGTCAACTTTGAAATTCCTTGCCAACCTAATTTTGCTTGCCAACTTTAGAATTCGTTGTTGAGCTGATCTTGCTCGCCAATAAGTAATTTTCGAGCTAAGCTGATTTTGCTCACCAACGTTCGGTGAAATAATGATGATTTGTTCCGTTGAAGAGAATTATATCTGAGTAGTGGACACGGTCCATAGATAATCCATTTAGCCTGGGTCACTTCTTTGCCTTTGTAAGTTAAGGCAGGGGCCTAGACTGGGGGGAAATTGTAGGGTCGATCTCAATAGCTTGATATTTGTCCATACTGCACGGTCAACATCATGCATCGTTTGCTCGGCTAACACTTGCATGCCGTTTGCATGGTTGACATCCAAGCTCTGTTTGCCCGATTAATGTCCAAGCACCTTTTGTCCAGTCTAACTTGTTAAAGGTCCGTTTTGCATAGTCCATCTATAAGGTCCATTTGCAAGGTCGCAAGAGTCAAGCCTAGCAAAGTCCGTTTGCTAGGTCCGTTTGCAAGGTTGCCAGAGTTAAGCCTAGCAAAGTCCGTTTGCAAGATCCATTTGCATGGTCTGTTTTCAAGGTCGCTAGAGTTAAGCCTAGCAAAGGCGAGCCCATGACATCAAGTGTCCAGGCAGAGTGGTTTGTGACCAAGCAATAACTCATAACCGAGATAACGATGAAGCAAATCAAATTAATGCCAAAAAAGAGTTTGAATGAGCTCTGCTTGCCCAACTCTACCGACCAATCACTAAGATCAAGATACGTAGTTAACCATTCTATTCTTGGCTAAGAGCAATTTATCCTCCGAATAAAAGGACTAAACAACTGAGCATGGCAATAAAGGCATGGCCTACCGGAGCATTACCGAGCAAGTTATGAAATCAACAACGTTAGACGACACCAAGACTTAGAAGAAGATGAATAGCGAAAGGCTTGGAGTATATGTATCGTCTATATATAGGTGGAGGGAAAAAAAATGCACATTTTGAAATTTGGGGACTTGTGCGGACACTAGGATGGTTTCACGGAGTCGATGAAGGCATGACACGTGTCTAGGATGTGATGGGGTGTCAGCGTGGTAGGTGAAAAGGTCAGACAGTTATAGGATTAGATCAGCCAAACTCAAGAATCGGATAGGAGTTTAGCTTGATAAAGAGAGGTAATCCCAGTCATACTGAAGCAGACGGAATTAAGGGGCAATTGAGAGGGGAGTTTATGCCAAACAAATGGGCCATAGTGTCAGGCCGAGCAAAACCACATGCCTCGTTGTTGTGCCGAGTTAAGCTAGGCTTAGGTCGCAGGTACGAAGCTAGCCGATGTAGGATCAAATTAGGGCAGGACCTACGTCTTTACAGTGGGCTGAGCTATACGAGAGGTTTGGGATGTAAGTGAGGACCGGGTTGACCGAATATGGGTTGCGATTTAGAGCTGAGTTAGTAAGGAGGCTGATCGGTCTAAGAGCAGAATGCCCGCATCAGATTAACCGAGCATCGAAGTTGGCCAGGAAATTGACCAGCCCAGCTGTAGCTTGCTTTTCGTGCTCCTCAGAGAGGTTTAGTCTCCTCGGATACGATAGCCCTACAATTCAGACTCTCGTGGTTCTGAATCTGGTTTCACAAGTATAATGTGAAATAGATTAAACAAATGAGAGTCCAAATCTAGCAAATCTTAGAAAATTCATTTATCATCAGAGATGCCAGAAATGGATTGCATTTCCAGATTTCAGAGTTACCACCTAAATATTTTTGGAAAATTTAGAAAACCCGTGACCCCATGCCAAAGGCCACTTGTCCATCATCACTAAAGTGTCTCGACTCGGGAACTTAAGTATGATAGGGGAAGCTCATGAACTGAGCACCCCACTCACCCGATCAAAAATCGGCCTCTACTAATCATGATGTGATTTTTATGTACATTATATGCTCTTGTTCTGATTATTAATGCTAACTCACTAGGTGAAGCACACAAATATAGACTAAGTCACTCACGTTGAAATGTTTTGATTTCATGTTTGTTTTGAAAAGGTGTTTTGAATATGTGCTACTTGAAAAAGCAAGCTCATATGTACATTAATCCAAATCATTTCAACTTAAGCGAAAAAGTCTTCATCCACAGGCATTCAAGAGATATATCAACTAAGCACGTAACCTCATGGTAATATGCTTGATATGGCAACACAAACATACATGCAATATGCTAAAGCAAAAATGCTCACCTAGTACTCAACCGAGGCAAGCCAAAAAAGATAAAATAATTAGAAAAATGCATGCTCTAATATGCACGTGACTAATACAACACATACAAGATGCAACTAATAGGTTCGGTTTGTTAACATGACATATGGCTCAACTCAAATAGCGCACGTATTCAATTAAATAGGAAATAACAAGAAGTTTAGAATGATGAACCGAACCCAATCTATGCAAAATAGATACAAGGCATGGCAATGATATATAAATGTAAAACATGACGTTATATGTAGCCATCGTAAGCAAGTAAATAAAAGGGAGAAAGAAATAGGGGTTAGAAGACATACACAATATTAAAAGTTTGACCTCATGCAAGAGGGTCTGAATGTCCAAATTTAACCTAATTATTACAATACTAGATTAACTAATTTAGCTAGCTATTACAAATAACGAAATTTAATTAGCTATTACGATTTCAAACGAATCTAATTAATTTAAACATACTACATCAAAGCATTAATGTTAAAGGACCACGGAAAATGAAGCGTCGTACGCGTACAAATGAGAACGCCCTCCCGGAAACCTCTTTGTTTTGTTGTCAAAAATTGTTTTGCTTGCAGTCAAAAAATTAATCTGTTTTTGCCCCAACTTCTGCTCTGTTCTGCTATGAAAATGACAATGCCTGTATAAAATAGGATGGCTGGCCGGCCTTAGAAAGTGGTCAGTTAGGCATAAAGGTGGCCGGCTGGCTACTGTTTTTGAGTACTGCCCTGCTGCCATAGAAATGAAACAGAGCAAAAACAGAGTGTTTCCATGAGATGTTTGTCTTTTCTGCCTCTCCCTATCATGAAACTGATCAATCGAAAAGTAGACTCGATTCATAAGCCATCAATTGTTGCAAAGTTGTTACATGATGATCCATGAATCGATAGGATAAAAACTTAATAAGTGGAAATAAAAGACTAACAACACCTCCTCCTTATCATGGAGTTACCTCAAGGAAAGGGGTGGACATTGACTCTCGAATCACTAAACATCAGTACAAAGTATGTAATGATTCAAGACTCAATGGGTTTAATATAACGCTCGATTGAACCCAACCCAATTTTATTACCATTTTTACTTTTTTTTTAGTCCAATTTTAACCTCTTTTACATTACCTTGCCATTCTTTATTCATTTTTGTCCATAAATGATAGCTACGTCCACTAAATGCAAAAAGCGATGAAAAGGAAGTGTCAAACAAAAGGTTGTGCTTAGCATGAGAGCGATGTAATGCCTTGGTAATGAACCCTCAAAGAGATTAAACTATTAAGCATGGAAAGTCTCTTTTTCATGTTTTGAACAATAACCAAGTGCTTGAGACAACTCTTAATCAAAGGAAAAAAAAGAAAGGAGGGAGGTTGTAGAGATGATTATTACAAGTGTGAGTATATGTATGAAAATTGTGGAACAAGGGCTATTAACTCAAATAGATTGGTGTCTAAGGCCTAAACTACCAAATCTATGAGGACTTACAACAATACATACATAATATTCAAAGCATAAACTAAGTAAACAATTAAAACAACCCCAAAAACTAAGAAAATAGTGTTGAAATCATTATGAAAGACTAGAAAAAGTAAGCAAAAATGGAAGAGAACAAAGCTAGTAAGCAAGCCTAAGGAAGAGTGACTAACCCCTCCACTTTTTACAACTTCAAATCATATATTTTAGCCTCTAAAAATAGTCCAAAATAGCCCAAAAATAGTGGCTAAAATCAGAGAAATAAGTGGGAAGAACAAGGATATAAGCTATAGGATGAGGTTCACCCTTAACTGCTCGTCCTCGATGCCAAGCATCTCGAACGTCTTAACTATCTGTTCAAGCTACTCATCTACCTTCAGTGGCTCCTTTGGGTCACCCAATAACTCATCCGGATTCGACAGGAAGAACTCTCTCTTCAGAAAAGAAGTGCCTACCTCAACTACTTGGGCCTGGACTTGATTCTCAGCTCTGAGAAAGTCCATTGATTCCCTCAATGCTCTGGCCATTTCACGGGCTAAGGCACCCATGGCCTGTTGACCTACTGGCTCGGCCACATTGGCTTGACCAACCCCCTCTTCCTGTGTCGAAATTTTATCCGGTATGGGCACCTCGTGCCTCTTAGGCCTACCACACCTATCTCTACGACCACGTCCTGATATCCTAATGAAGGTAACAAAGAGATTAACACATTCACAAATGTGCCGAACCTAACTCACTCGCGTCCTAATACATTGGACAATAGTAATTCACTTTACGTAAGCATATAATCACATAAACACATACGAATTTCATTTTTGGATAATGACCGTTGCTACAGTTCCAATTAGAAATAACAGTGATCAAGTGCCTTTCTAATAGGACTCCTACAAGCCCGTAGACCCAATCAACATCCTAGAAATTTAATCCCATACCCAAATAATCACATAAGCATGTTTTCATATAAGCACATATCGTAACAGTGATCAAATGCCTTTCTAATAGGACTCCTACAAACCCGTAGACCCAATCAACATCCTAAAAATTTAATCCCATACCCAAATAATCACATAAGCATGTTTTCATATAAGCACATATCGTTCATACTTAAGTCTTTAGCAAGCGAGACAAACCCATTGTGGTACTAACCACTTCCCATGTACCCAAAATATTTAAACCCGGTACGCTCTAATACCAAGTTGTAACACCCCCAAAAAATACAGTACAATAAATATAACCCAAAGCATACATAACAGCCACATAAATCGAAGTACTAGTCCTTCCATTTCGTAACATTGGTAGTATAAAGTGTTTAACATAAATAAATGCCCTTAGGGCTTACATCCTTCCAAGCCTTAACTTGGTTACAACAAAAGTGAGCTTTTCTCAATATATGTTAAGCCTTCGGCTTTATAAAATAAATAATCAAAAGTAAAGAAGCTCTTGCTTCTAAAAAGTCCCTCCGACTACTACCTTGGTGGAGGCATGCCATTATTACCTGAAAATGTTATTCCCAAATAGGGTGAGCCACAGCCCAGTAGAAATCATCTAACACAGTATATAAAATTTAGCAAAAGTGTAAGTACAAGGAGTGTATACAATGTGTATAATAATACATCCACGGTTTATATTCTTATAAGTCATCAAATCTCGAATCATAATCCGGTTTTCCCCAATTCATTTCCAATTCATTTACTTATCTCAATTCATGAGTCAATTTCATAATTTTTTTAACAATTCAAATGAGACTATAACTCAATGGTTCAACAACTACATGATCAATATACAAACACTTCAAACTATCATTTCACGGATATTTTGTCTGCGGAAAACCGTCAAACAGGACCCATGTAAACCTAGGCTATACCATTGCCATTTTACGGATATTTCGTCCACGGGATTAGCACCGATGTATAATTTCGGGACTTTCACCCAGCACACTCCGGCTAACTTAATTATAATGGAGTCCATCCCCTTTCTCCTCCCAAACAATCATTCATACATATGCAATGTATTTAAACACATAATTACACGTGGAGCACATCCTCTTTTCACTCCCAAATTATCATACATATACAATGTATATAAACATAGTCATATTCAATGACAACCACAAGTGATTAGTTTCAATTTACCTAATCCGCATGCAATTTCTATAACAATCATAATTATCCTCCACCGATAGCCTAATACAGATATTTCTAAACAGATATTCAATCTCATGACAGATAATCTATTCAAAATTTCCAAGGATTGAGATAATACATAACAAATCTCACCATTCGTACCAATACCCTTCCAATCCCATATTTTCAATGTCAACTTCAACTATTATACAAAATAGTATATTGATCTCATTAGGGCAAACTCTCCCCCTCCCCCCCCCCCCGGCCCAACTTTTTCCCAAACATTGACTAAGTGCCAAAATTATCAAATTAGACACAACACAACATCATTTTCAAACTCCATAATCATTTCTCATCTTATTCACCAAAAACCCATCTTTCCACTTATACCCAAACCCTAGGTTTGTTCAAAACTTCCCTAAATCACACCATTGTTACACAAATGACAAATATCTAGGCTAAATAACATATGAACGTGTAAAAAAATCCCTACCTCAAAGAAAGAAGATGAGCCACGCAAGAGAGAAACTCCAAGAACATCCAAACCCGCTTCTATTCATATCAAAATATAGATCTTGACGAGCTCTACCTTTTTCTCAAAGGCACTAGGGTGGACATCCCAATGGATCTAGATGAAATCTAAGAGAGAATGTAAGTTTTAGAGAGAGAATGTGTAGATTTAGGTTTTTGGGAAGTTTTAGAGTGAGAGAGAAGAAAAAGTGATTCAAAATGTCATATTCTCGGACTGTTATACACGCAGTCCGCTCGAGCGTAGAAAGTGACACTCGAGCATCAGACACAAAGTTCTGCTCAAGCGTGAAAAGTGGTGCTCGAGTGTAAGATACGCACTTCTAGAATTTTTGCAAACAAAGGGCCCCGCTCGAGCGTGATACTGGATGCTCAAGTGTCCAATACACACTTCCAGCATTTGTAGACCTGCAAAAAGAAATACTAAAAGTTGACGAATCCCGCTTGAGCACAAGAATGGCCGCTCGAGCAGAGGAGCAAAATTTGTGAAGCCCACTAGAGCGCAAGAATGTCCGTTCGAGCAGAAGAGCCAAAATCTGGGCAACAAAGGTTTGGAAAAACAAGCAACCAACCTATCCCAAACGCACAACTACAACCCGATAACCAAAATAAGGGGAAGACAAGGGAAAGAGATAAGAATAACTATTCAAAACCATACCAACTCGAGTCTGGAATACAACAAGTAATGGGTCAAAACCGAAATTGTTATAGAAATGAAGTTGAAATCTCAACAAAGAAGTCAAGTTCTAAACTCCAATGGTATATCTAACTTGTATTTATATTTGGGAGGGTAGAGAAGATTTTTGGTTTTTTTCAAAAGCTCTTGGAAATTGATTTTGCAACCTTAAAACCAAAGGGAAGGCCCTCTATTTATAGAAAATGAGCTTCTCTAGTTGGAAATATCAAGAAAAAGATAACTAGCCAACATCTCATACATGAAGACAGCTGAATATCTTCCTGTGCTAAACATGGCCGGTCATCCACTTTAATTGGCTGGATTTCTCATCAATTGGCCAGCCAGCCACTTTAATTGGTCAATCAGCTACTTGCAAAAAAAAAAAAAAAAAAACCGTTTTCAAGCCCGACTTCAAACGGGCATATCTCCCTCATCTGGACTCAATTTTAAGTGATTCTTGAGTCTAAATTGAAGCTCTAGAAGTCTACTTTCTAATGGTGATGGCATCACATCTAAATTCTAAGAGAGATATGCCTAATTTAGTGAAGGTTGTTCATTTCTTTCTTAATGGTTTGATGCTCAACTTTTTCCCAACTAGTTTTCTTCTATCCCCTCCTATTTTGTTCAACTTCAAACCTATAAATAAGATATTTTTAAAGATTTTTCAAAGAGTTTACCTCCCTTCCATTTATTTCCACTTTGTCCTTACTCGGTTTACTAAAAAGTGTAATATTTTAATCGAAATGCGAGCTTCAAAATATCGTACAAACATTTGGAAAAATATTTTGAAAATATAGTTTTAAGGTCTAAAATAGTTTGGCTAAAATGGGGCATAAGGTTTGGGATTAGAGCTCGAAACCAAATTCTTTTGTTGAAGATCCTAACGATTTGCATAATGTAACTTTTATCATCGAGTGCTCCGAATGAAGCGCCTAAGTCTTAAGGGCGGTCAAAAATGAGGTGTCTACACCAGCTCGGAACAAGGTTGTCTTGAGCTAGTACTTTGAGGATGACACAAGTGATTGCTTGGTTGGGGTGCTTCATGTGGTCTAATGGCATAAAGAGAGGAATCCGCTCTGAGTATGCGTCAATACTGTTTGGCAGTTTGGTGGTAGTATTAACGTGTACACGTAAGGAAATGAGAAGGCAGTACAGCCACGTGTCCAGCAAAGGACGACAGAAGTAGTGCGCGCACAAGCTTGGAATAAGAGGCCAGCCTAGATAAAGGACGCGACCAAACTTTGGGAAGGGTAAGCAAACTTTAGCCATATTCTCTCTCTCTCTCTCTCTCTCTCTCTCTCCATTCCATCTTCTTTCTTTAGTGAACTAACTTGACCATTGAAGGGATTTTCTGGCAAACCACTCGCCAGGTAGCTCTCTCTCCATTCCTTCTTCTTCCTTCAGTGAACTAACTTGACCATTGAAGGGATTTTCTAGCAAACCACCTGCCGGGTAGCTCCGTTTTATTCTGTTCGAAGTGAGTTGGAGTTCATTCAGAGCAAGACGATCTTGGTAGCAAAGCGTACTGAAGGCGACGAATATTTCTCCTCCATACAAATACATTAACTTTTTTTTTTTTTTATCTCTTAAAAAATCTAAAAAGCCACCTAAAAAGTTAATTTCAAACACTCTTTTTGTTATAAAAAAAAAAAAAGTTAAAACTTAATATTATTTATATTTTTAAATTAATTTCAAAATAAATTTATCAATCATTATTTAATCTCGTGCATAGCATGGATGATATGTTAGTATATTTATATATATATATATATATATATATGTGTGTGTGTGTGTGCGCGCGCGCGCGCGCATTTCATCTTTCCTCAAAATAAAAATAAAAAAATCTTACTCAAAAATGGAGTGGTAGTAGTTTTGTTATAAAACATTATTTTGGTAATTTTTTTTAAATCATAGGTCTAAATTTAATCTCATTGTTTTATATTTCAATTTATGTAATTTTTCATTGTTTTTTTTTTATATTTGTTTTCAACTATTAAGCTTTTCAAAAATGAAATAACAAATTTTTTGACAACTAATTTATATGTTACTTGGCAAGCTCTTCTTCTCTTTAAAAATAAATAAATAATTAATTAAAAGTAGCTTATTTCTAACTTTTCAAACAATCACACTTTTGATCCCAAGCAATAGCCCAATTGCTCACGGAGATGACACTTAAGTGCTAAGTAGAGTAAGTTCGAGTTTATGAAAAGATGTTGATCTGCGTTGTAATCTAACTATTAATATATCAACTGTTATCTTGTAAAAATAAAAAATAAAAACAACCACACCTTTGCTCCGCCTAGTGGTTGAAAAATGGAGATAGGCTTAGAACCCTTTAAAGTCAACATTTCTGTGAGATCTCCCAAACAGGGGGTCCGAGTGCGCCCAACAGTTTGAGCCCTCAGTTTGGTTCCACGAGTGCAATGTGAAACGGAATGAGAGTCTAAATCTGGCAATTCCATAGGAATTCCACTAATCACAAGAAATGCCAAAAATGGACTATATCATTAGACTCAGAGTCACTACCTAATCTTTTAAGAAAACTTAGAAAACCCGTGACTCATACCCAAAGGCCATGATCCGTCGTAACCAAAGTGTCTCAACTCAAGAATTTAAGTATGAGGGAGAGAAGGTCATGAATTGAACACACTTGCTCACCTAATCAAAGATCGGCCTCTACTATTTCATGATATGGGAATTATTAACACGATATGATCATATAACCCAATTATTATTGCTATCTTTACTATGTGTAGCAAACTAGTATAGACCAAATCACCTATTTTGGAATGTTCTAATCTCTCGCTACTTTTTTTTTTTTGTTGTTGAGAAAAGAAAGTTAGAAAAGCAGAAATCTCATAAAAATATAGACATCAACCCCACAAATAGATCGGAATCATTCCAACCTAGGCAATGAGACCTCTATACAAAGAGCAAAGAGCAATTAGAGAGATATAACAAATAAGCACATAACTTTATGATAGCATGCTGGACGTAATAAGAAGCAATCACAAGCATGACGCAAAGATGAAAAGGGCTCACCTAGTACTCCTTCACACCATGCCAAGAGCTTAAAGGGTTGTTAAGCAATACATGATCCTAGATGCTAAACTAAATGATATGCAAAGAAAATGATAGAAGTGCTTACATAGTACTCTAGCCAAGTGAAAATTGAAAATAGGCTAAAATAAAAAATGTATGAACCTAGATGCAATATCTAATGCAAAAATCCGTGCGCAATGAATCCTAAGGGGCATTGGACAATATCAAGATGACATGAATATCAACAATGCACACAACACATAGTTTAACATAAAAATAAAAGCTTGGATGCATGTTCCTATGCTAATCATGGGATCATGATGATAGTAAACTCAAGTCTAAGCGATCAAAAAGTAAAATAGCAAAGAGTAAGGGTAAGGAGAAAAGAAACCCATCCCAACGCACACAACAATGTAGCGAATGAAAGCTAAGAAAATAATGAAACAGAAATAAAGGAAGCTGCAACGAGGATAGGGAGGTTCTCTCCCTCTTACACATGAAAATGAGTATAAGCTACCCAAATTCATAAGATATGGTGGTGAGAGTGGAGATCCAACCCATTCTCGTGGAGGAAGCCGTATCCAGGCTTCTACATCATCAAAGCTAGCAAAAATGGTAAAAAATGAAAAAACTCTAATGAGAGGAGGGAGATTCTCATCCTAGGAATGGCAACGGGGCGGGGCGGGGCCGGGGACCACCCTCCCCGTCCCCGATCCCCGAAGCTACCAAATTCCCCGTCCCCGGCCCCGATACCCGACGGGGAACCCCTCACCTCCCCCACCCCCGTCCCCTAACGGGGATCGGGTTTCCCCGACCCCGAAACATCCCCGGCAGATTTGTTCAACACAACCAAAAAAACAAAAAAAATCTGTAGAATGGAGACTTCATGGTTCATGATCTGTTCTTCAACACACAACAATCATCAACAACAACAGCAAATATATATAACTTCAAAAAAAAAAAAAAATTCTTCAACAACAAATATATATATATATATATATAGATAGAGAGAGAGAAAGAGGGCAACCGAGGAGGAGGCCGATCTGTGAACCCCGATCGCGAGAGAGAAAGAGGGCAACAAATTCTGTGAACGACGCTGTGAACCTCGATCGCGACGCCGACAGTGGCGATGAACGACGGAGGAGGCCGATCTGTGGCTGTGAACGACGGAGGAGAGGAGGCCGATCGCGAAGCCGCGACGCTGACAGTGGCGATGATCGACGTCGTGAACAGGGCTAGTGAGAGAGAGAGAGTAGAAGGGGTAGAGAGAGAGACGGAAGACAACTGAGGGTGAGGAGGGAGGAGCGCCGTGTGGTGTGAGTGAGCTGTGTGTGTTTGTGTCTCTATGTGTGAAAGAAACCCTAAACAAATATATATATCCAGGGTAGAACTGTAATTTCATCTCGGGGATTGAGCGGGGCGGGGCCGGGGTCGGGGATCGGGCCGGGGCGGGGCTTGAACACTGATCACCGTCCCCGGCCCCGAACAGATCGGGGATTGATTTTCAAATACCGTCCCCTCCCCGTCGGGGGTATTTTTCGGGGAAAAACCGCTTAAATCGGGGTCGGGATCGGGGATCCCCGTCAGGTCGGTTTCAAATTGCCATCCCTATCTCATCCTCCTACTCATGAAAAAGAGCATAAAGAAGCATAATATAAATTTATTGTTATAAAAATATCTTAAGAAAATATAATCCAAATTTTTATATTTTTACATTACATTTCTATACAAGTTAATACAAATAAATTAAAACTTACAAATACAAATACAAATAAAAATAAAAATGTCCCAATTATTTATCATTTTGATAAATTTTTTAGTATCATTACTAGTACCAAAGGATCATTCTACAAACACAAAATATCCATCGAAAAAATCTCAAAATTTTTTTATTCTCAAAATAAGGGGGCAAATACATGAAAATTTTCACCTAGGATTTATAAGTAAATAAGTCTAGTCCATAAAATCTACAGCTAAATATTCCAAAAACAAATAAAAATAAGTGTCTATCGCTTTTAAGAATAAAAGAAAAAATTAGATTCTATTTGATTTGCTGGAATTAAATGGAATGGAATGCCCATTTTATCATAATATTCATTTTCATATTTGATTTAGTAAGAAAACAATAAAAATATATATTATAAATGAAATTATAATTCACCATTACACAAGAATTATGTTAAAAAGTGATTATTTCATTTTATTTCCTTCTAGTAAACTAAACACTACATTAGATCAAAATTTAATTGATTGGCAAGGCATCAAAATTTAGCTTACAAGTGTGGAGTCTACTTATGATTACTTCAATCAATAGTGAAACCTAATTCGATTTCGGTTTCGGTTTCGGTTTCGGTTTTGGCTTGTGTATAAGCATTACTTTTTAACAAATTTTTTATTAAGATACTTTCAATTACTAAAATATCATTATTACATTAAAATAATGAAAGATTGCTTCATTTTAATTTGGACACGAAGGATTCAAAAATACAAAACAAGCTTTTTCACATAAGGGGATAAAATCACCTTCAATGTTGTACCATCATTCCTCTCAAACTCAAAATTTGACAACTCTTTTAAATTAATATTAATGGGCTACAAACAACTCAAATTTAATGGCATATAAGAACATTTGGGCTCTACGTTGACACCCATTTGTTCTTGGAGTGTGGCCCATACAGAAGCCCATTCACTAATTTACACACTGTTGTCTGACGACTGCCTATTTGAACCCAACCCAAATTGACACTAATTTTCTTCTACCCGACTAAATGAGAGATGAAATATTTCATTTGGGTGAGAAAATAAATGAAATGAATATATTTTCTCACTATCATGTTTGAATAGGTAAAAAAAAGAAGTATATTTCTGAATCTTTTGCGCTATTAAGCCTAATCTCTAATCTCTTTGACCCCATAAAACACAATATGTCCAAAATGATAACTATCTATTGAAATTAACTTATCTGTCTCTTTGTTGAAATTCACCAAAATAATGATTTGTTGAATGTAACACATATCACTCGTTCAATAACTTATCTGATATTCCACATTTCTTTACCTCACCACCACCACCTGCTGCTGTCGGTCGCCAGTTATCGTTGTTTGTTGCAAGCCGCCAGTGAATTTTTCGAGGACATTGGTGAGAAATAAAATAGGCAAAATAAGAGAGTTCTCTTTTTTAGTATTTTTCATCATTTCTCACCTAATTTATATGTTGAACATATGAAAGAGTTCTATTTCTATTTCTCTTTGTTTCTTATAATTTTCTTACAAAATCACTCAATTCAAATAAATTGTTAGAGATTGTCTTACAATTTTCGACTGCTTAGGGCTATAAACAAATAAGCTCTTAATCCAAACAAGTCAAGCTTCAATGGCATTTTAAAGTTTGTTTATGAGTTTGATTTGATTAGATTCGATTTGAGATTGACTTAAAAGATAAAATTTAAGTTTTATATTCATAAAACATTAAATGTTTTTGGGCACTCACAACAAAATTTGTGATTTTTATTTTTATTTTTAATCCCAACTGACCTCTAGTCTCTGAGATTATATGTTTCTCACCGCTATTCACTTGTTTATCTCTCACGTACTTGTAATATAGGTTGTAGTGAAGTTGTAAAATACATTCTAACAACATTCACAATTTTTTTTTAATTCAATTATGTTTTTAGTTAGACAGAGAGTGACAGTAAGAAATTTTATGATACACAGTTCCTTTTATGTCTCATTTATGGTATTTGTAACGTTTAGTTATGACATATTATAGTATTAATTATAAATTGGTTATAGCTCATTGTTGTTTTAATTATGATTTATTATGAGGTTAGTTATAACTTATTGTGATTATTATTTTAATTATGTTTGAAAATATTTTTATTTATACGTTATACCTTATGTATTGTTTAATAATGACTTATTATTTTTTTAATTATGACGGAAAAATATTTAATTAGGACAAATTTTTTTAAATGTGTATTCTAACATGGCCATATATTTTAATCTCCAATGAGGTAACTTTTGTCTTAATGTAAGAATTTAGTGCAAGAAGTTAATAGGTGTGTTAGACCATCTCCAACCCTGAACCAAACCTGTTATCAAATTTAAAATTTGATGAAAAAAACACTTTTTCATGCTCCAACGGTTTCATCAAACCGGTATCAAATTCAGAATTCATCAAACAAATCATCAAAGCGAGGACAGGCTTTGCATTTCACCAAAACACTGTGCATGACCGTTGGGGGAGACGAACCGGTCGATCACCAAAAGGTTCAAACAGTTCCCAAAAAAAGGTCAAACAGTTGAGAAAAAAAAAAAAAAATTTTTTTTTGCCTTACCGGTCGACCAGCCGGTTGACCCGCCGGTAGACCAACCGGTCGACCACTAAAAGGTTCAAAAAGTTCAAAAAAAAAATCAAAAAAAAAAAATTGGCTTAACCGGTCGACCAACCGGTTGTCCTGAAGGAGATTTGATGAAGGTGAACCGTTGGAGCCTTCAGTATCAAATTGAGGAAAGTGTCATTTTTTTACCCAAATTTGATGAAAAATTTGATTCAGGGTTGAACCTTCACTTTCCCTCTCTCATTCTCTTCATTTTTTTTTTTGTCTAGCACACAATAAAAGACTTGTACCAAACACAGGGATTTGCACTCTCATAAAAAATGAGATTTTTTTTTTAATGTCCAACTAAAATGTAATTTCTTCTAAAATAAAACGTAGTGTTGAAGGATATAAATAAATAAATAAAAAGTTATCAGGCACAATGAATTTGTGTGTGTTGATGAACTATTTTTGTTAAACAAAATAACCAGTAGATTGGAGTTGCTCAAAAACTCTTCAAATGTTGAAAATTTGAAAGAGATTACCTATAACTTTTTTAAATAGTCTATTGTAGGGTCATAATTAAAATCTTGTTGTCAATAGATTAAAAAAATCAAATGTTATTATAAATCGTTATATTATTTTCTTTATTTTCACAAAATTAATTAAAATAGTTAATTCTCAAAATGGTCATAAGTCAAGGTTAGCTAAATATATACCTAATTTAAATTTTTTAAAAAGTCAGTTGAAAATATTCTTGTAGAGCAACTCTAACACTAATTTTTATTTTTCACAAGCAAAAGTATAAAAAAAAAGGGAAAATTATCCAAAAGTCCCATATATAGCAACCCCATTTAGTCCTACCAATTAACGCATATACTAATAGATCCCATAGGTGATAACATTATCACTAATAGGTCCTATTTTGATTTATATTTTGATATTATGTTCGCTTTTACCCCTTCATTTACTGCGTCACACCTCACTGTCACACGTCTCATTGTTACACACGTCACACAACAAAAACTACTATAAGACATTTTCCCAACGTGACACCCAAACAAACACTGCCACACTTTCACACATCCCAAATCTCCCTCCAACCACAAAGGCCGAACAGTCTTCATCGATGAAAGCTCATACCTAATCACAAAACTCGAAGAGAAACACCCACAAATCGAAGCCTACGATCTTCAATTCACAACCAAAGTGAGCGATCTCTACAACCTAATCGACTACGCCAGAGAACAGATTCGAAACGAGTGCAGACCCGTACAGAACCTTCTCTTCTCCGACTGTAAATTAGCCATTAACGACCTCCCAAACCATATCTATGAAGTCGATTGGGACGTGATTTTGGTGGACGGTCCTCGTGGGAACTTCGTCTTCGGTCAGTCCGGCTCCGGCATGGGAACCCTCTTGATCTCTAATCCGGTCCCTACGGTCAGATCTTTCGTCCTGACAACTTCGTCTTCGGTCAGTCCGGCGACGGCAACAACTGGGCCAAAGGGAGGCACTGGCTCCAGCATGGGAACCCTCTTGATCTCTAATCCGGTCCCTACGGTCAGATCTTTCGTCCTGACAACTTCGTCTTTGGTCAGTCCGGCGCCGGCAACAACTGGGCCAAAGGGAGGCACTGGCTCCGGCATGGGAACCCTCTTGATCTCTAAGATAAGGGAGGAATAGCTAGACAGAATGATGTTAATATAATAACATCAAAAACGTCACACACCAAAATGTATTACTGGGCATTTTTCCAATGTTATTACCAAACACACACTACTGTCACACAGCAGAACAACATCACTAAAAACTACTATAGCCCTTTTGGCCGCCGTGACACCCAATAACACCCCACGTGCAACCCAATAAATAAGGGTATTTCAGGAAACTACATTAGCACAGGACCAAACAGAATAACAAAATAATTTAAAGACTAATTGAACCAACATTTCACATTATGGGATTTATCAGTAACTCTCCCAAAAAAAAATACACTCTTTATTTTTATTGAGGCCCGTTTGGGAATTGAAAAAAATAGAAAAAGTGATATGATAATTTATAATAATTCTTTAATCATTTTTTTTATCCATATGCCCCAATGATACCTTTTATTTTATATGTATATTCATACAAACAGTTTAAAAAGGTTCAGAAGACTCCCCACATTATAATATAAGGGTAAATTATCAATAAGTCTTAATAGTTGGACTTAATTCCCATCAAGTTCTATTGAAAATAAGTCCTAATAAAATTATCACTAAAAATAATTTTTTGTGATATTTTTTACAAATGGGTCGTAGATTTTATAAATTGTTGCTAAAACTTATAATTAGTGACTTTTTTTTATGACGAATTTTTAAATTTTCACTGAAAGTTGAACATTAGTAATTTTTTTGTGATGATTTTTTTAAACTATCGTTAAAACTTATAATTGATGATATTTTTTGTGAGAAAATTTTTAAACCGTTACTGAAGATTAACAATTTATGACGATTTTATTTTTAATAGTATTTGATAAAAAAAATATCATTAATTATTATAGTACCTATTAGGCAATAAATCAATCTGGGTTCGTTTGGCAAGATGGTTTGTGGCTAAAATAGCCACAAAAGACAAAATAGGCTATTTTAGCCACAACAAACAAAACATCACATCCAACCCATAATCATTACACTCTTCTCTCACAAAAAAATTTAAAAAAGGTAAAAAGTCCTTCTCAAACCAAGCTTTTTAGCCTAAACAAAAATAGTTTAAAAAGTTAAAAAGTTAAAAAATCAACCCACTTCCCAAACCAACCCTTAAGATTCACAAATAAATTTCCCCAAATATAATTAGCATGAAAGAGTTTTGTTAAAATAATTATTATTATAATAACTATTCTGTTCTATCATGTAAAATGGGATGAAATTGGCTATAATAATTAAAAGACTTATTTTAAATGGTTGGCTGGAAATGCTTTTACAAATTATTTATTCAAAAATACCTTAAATAGATTAGGCTACAAATAAAAATATGAAGATATCCTAAATAGATTTGGCTAAAAAAAAAAAAAAAAAAAGAGTAAAACAAAAATATCTTAAATAGATTTGGCCACAAAAACAAAAACAAAAACATCTTAAAATATAGGCCACAAAATTAAAAACTTTATATATATATATCCTAAACAAATTTGGCCACAAATAAAAATAAAAAATAAAAATATTTAAAGGTTAAATAATTCGACGGCGAAACCCAATCCTGACTGATTATGGCCGAAGTTATGGAGGCCCCACAATAGGCCACGTCAAACCATACCACCCACTCATTTTCCATATCACATGGTCTGAACCTATCCAAGTGACATTATCATGCCACGTCACCGAATCATATCTTCATCTCTCGCTCTAGGATGACACGTCATCACCCTAAATCAAAATCAAAAAATAAAAAAATAATAAATATCTTGCATCGAACAAAGGAAACAGCTACACAAAACCGAACCTCTTGTTCCCTCACAAGACGACACCTGGCACTTATTTAAACCGTTTTCTAGGCTCGGACTCTTTGCTCTATCAACAAAGTCCACAATTTTCTCTCCGAAGCTATTGTCGAAATTTTCTCTCTCTTTCTTTTCTCGGCCTTTTTCTTTCCTCTTCCTCCTCCTGAGTTTCAGAAGTGGATTTAGAGAGCGTAGGGAGATGAAGAGCTGTGAGCTATGCAAGTCGGCGGCGAGGATGTACTGCGAGTCAGACCAGGCGAGCTTATGCTGGGACTGCGATGCCAAGGTTCACTCAGCCAATTTCCTCGTCGCTAGGCATTCGAGGAGTTTGCTGTGTCACGTTTGTCAGTCTCCGACGCCGTGGAATGCTTCTGGTGCGAGAGTCGGTCGGACTGTTTCGGTGTGTGAGAGTTGTTTCGAAGTGAAGGAGAACAGAGTCGAGGAGGAAGAGAACGAAGGAGATAACTATAATGAAATTGATACTGAAGAGGATGAGTATGGAGATGATGAGAAGGAGGAGGAGGATGATGAGGAAGGAGATAATCAGGTGGTGCCGTGGTCATCTCCTCCTCCTCCTCCTCCTCCGGCTGAGAGTTCCTCAAGCAGTGAGGAGTCCTCGAACAGGTCCATAAATGGCGATGGAGTTGTTTCACTAAAGCAATTGCACAAAAATGCCGCAGATCTTCACTCTGACGTACGAATTTCATCCCTTTTTATGTGACCTAGCTCGATTTCATTTTTCTCTCCGTACACGCACAGATCCGATTCATTCCGTTTTAATTTTAGTTTTAGTTTTCATTTTTGTCATAAATAAGTCGTGTCAGTTTCAAAAATGATCTCATTTCTTCAAATATCTACGAATCTAGATGAAACTTTTGAGGCTAAACTAAACCGTGATGATTTTTTTTTTTTGTCACAGGATGATCTCAACTGTGTATCTTCTCGCCGGAAAAACAGTTCGCCGCCGCCGGCCTCCTTGGGAAGAGACAGCGAGACCGATTTCGTTGACGCATTGAGGCCATTCAAACGGCGAAGAATTGAGACGAACCGATCCGAGGCGGTTCAGCGTGGCCCAGACGATTCGAGAAGGACTGCGATCGTGGAGTCGCTGAAGAGACTCCATGAGCGAGACGTGACTTCCGGGAATAACGCGTCATCGGCAATTGTCCGCATCTTTAAGTTGAGTGAGAATCTGTGAGCCGTTGATTTTAATTCGTCCCAGTCGTCATAGCCGTCCGATTTGAGATAGCCTAATCTCCCTATTGACCTCCTCGCCAACAACTCTCCTTCAGTTTGTTGCAAATTTTTTTTTTCTTTTTTCTTTTTTTTGTGAACTAGGAAAAAAAAAATTGTACTCTTTATTTATCCAATCCATAGGGAGTGAGAAGGCGCTGGTCTTCTAGATCTTCTACACAGGTGAGCAGGTCAATTCTTGAAGGACATAAGTAGCGTTTCCATTTATGGTTAAGATTAATCGGGCCATATTTTGCTCGCGACTCTCTCCTGTATAGAGATTGATGCAATGAATATAGTTTCTTGCTAATTTTAATGTTTTATTTTTTTATTTTTCATGTCAAATTGAATTCAAGCTCAAACAAAACAAACGCGTACAAGTATATACAATAACCACCAGGGTTGGTTGCCTGGTGGAGAATGCAGTGTATTTCTCAGCACTGAGCTAGAGTCGATTTTTAGGATGGGATGTTTGAAATTTTTTCAAGAGAATACGTCCACGCTTCAAATTTTTAATGATTTAATTAATCTTTCTTTTGGGCGAAACGGAAGATATCTCGATTGGAGGAGAAAACAGACACGCTTCATTAGTATCCTGGTGATGGGTCTCTCACTTGGTGGAGTTTAATTCCTAACTGGTAACTGATTATCTTGGAGTCAAGGCCCACAAGGCCGTGATGACACCTCAGAATCTTTTTTTTTCTGTTTAAAATATATATATATATATACAATAAAGTTATGTCGTTTGTTTTATTGGGATTCATGTTGGCGTGTAGACCGCGTCGTTTTAATAATCTATTCTAAGACATTTTTATTAATGTGTATTTTTTTTTTTTTTTCTTTCTAAGATTGTCTTGTATTATCAAATTTTTATTGTCTTATGTAATCTGATGGGAAAATATTTTTTATTTTCATAATGTTCTTAACAATTTTTTTTTTTAAATAAGTAACAAATTAATAATTTTCATGCAAGCAATGATACGAACTCCAAATACAAATGCAAATGCAAAATTGATGATATATATATTTTTTCTGTTTTTGTGGGGTCAAGAATGAGGTCTTGTTTGGAAATAAATTATTTTAGTAATTTTTTTGAACTTTTTACAAAAAAGATATGTAGAAAATAGAGAGTGATTTGATAATTTATAATAATTTTTTGACTAAAATATTTAGTTTCTAAACGAGACCTGAATTATAGGACAATTCATGCAATTGTGAATCAATTATAGAAATTTGATTTAAGTTAAAAGTCAAAAGTCACTAAAAAATAAGAAGTCAATAACTTATACTTAAAAAGTCAAAAATTCTTTTTTCTCTCTATTTTTTACACATCATTTCGTAAAAAATTAAAAAATTATATCAAATATACTAATTTTTTTTACATTATATAGTAGCCAATAAGTTAGAAAATTACCCAAAAAAAAAAGCCTGTTACAAAATAGTTTTTCAGTTTGCGAGTGCCAATTTGATGGTTGATGCTCAACTTGCCAAGGCTGCTTGTGTTGTGGAAGAGTCAGTTTGGAATAGTTTACAACACATTATTGTAACTTTTGGATTTTTTTTTTCCCCAGAATTCTTGATTTGAGTTTTTTAAAAATACTTTTGAGGAAATTTTATTTTCTTATTTTTCGTATTTTTTTGTTTGTATTGAATATTTTTAATACTTTAAGAAATTTTTTTAAATTTTTAGATACACCTAACATAAATACACTTAAAAAGTATAATTTTCGTAAAATTTTTTTAAAAAATTTACTAAATACCAAAAATAAAAAAGAAAAATACGAAAATTCAGCATATTTTTCATATTTTTTTGTATTTATTAATTTTTTGAAATATTTTTTTACAAATATTTTACTTTTTAGATACATCTATGTAAGGTGCATCTAAAAAAATAAATAAAATGTTTAAAATTTTAAAAATATTCACTAAAAACCAAAAAAAAATACGAAAAATAAAAAACACAATTTTTAAAAAACTGAATTCAGAAAATTAAAGCCAAACACACTAATTACTTCTTTTAAATATTTTCTCTAAGAAAATAAAGTTACTAAAACTAACAATTGTGTTTAGGATTATTAGTTCATAGTAGAGGTGTAACTTGGGTGAGCTCAACCAGATGTATGATTGTATGGTTACACCACACAACACAAAACCTCACATTTTTTTTTTTTCAGTCAAAAATTATAAAATTCACTGTAACTGTGCATCAGTTCTTCAATTATTATCTTTTTCACATTATATAAATTATTTGTTTCGATATTATTAATAATTTTTATAATAAAAAAATAGAGTTTAATCGTAACAGATTAATTAACTTAGCTACACCCCAATATATATATATATATAAAAGCACTTCTAGTAATTAAGACAACTCAGGCAATTTGAGTCTAATTCGGATTGGGCTTGGACAACTTAAAGCACAACTCGAATTGTGTTTGAACAACCTCTCAACCAGTTACACCCTTAGTTCTTAGAATAAAATTAGACTTAATGACATTTTTGTTTCATATTTTATTTATTATATTATGTAACACAACTGCATATTAAATAATTATAAATCTATCACATCAAATGATAAATAAAATATATAACAGTATTATAATTCTTAAATGATGAGCTGAAATTTCGTAAGCATAATTGAAAAGATAACTTGACATAGCGAAAGAAAAAAATTGACATGGTTCATTATCATTCTCTCCCTCTTCTAAATTTGAGGGTTTTTATTTGTTTTTGGTGTCAATAATGTAATAAATTGAGTTTTTAATATTAATACATTAGTTGGTTAATATTTTTGGAAATAAATAAAAATTATTAATTAAAATGACCAAATTTGCCGACGGTTTCCGCACTCAATGATGTGTGAATTCCGTTTTTCATTTTTCCTTTGGATAAATTGCACCGAATTTTCTTGAGATTTTTTAAAAATACAAATGTATTATAGTTTTGACTAATTGAGATTTCTAATTGATCTTTTTTTTTTTCTCAATAAAGTTGAATGGATCGAAATTGATGCACAAGGTGTAAAAACACAAAAATAAATGATATAAAGTATATATTTTCATATAAAAGAATTGATAATATCATTTTTCATCTATATAACTAACAAATTATTGATAGAAAGTGGGCGAGTTTGGATTTATTAAAATTGAAGATCAAAACTTTACAGGTGAAGTTTGTGTATTGTGAGACTAATTTATACTCATGTTAATAATCTAAATTGTCTATCTTATATGATAAGTTGAGAAGAATATGCATGCAAACAATCGAGTTGATTAAATGTAAGTAATCATATGATCAATTCAAATGTGTATATGTATTTATATATATATTATAACAAATAGACGGTTTATTCTTAAAAACATATAGACTATATCGATTAAAATGATCTAATAGTGTGACAGTAGCTGTAAGATCAACTTTATTTTTTACATAAATAATTTTCCCAGTTAATTGTATAAAATGAACAATTTAAATTATCGAAATGAGTTAAAATTAGTCCAATAATAAATTAACTTGACTATAAAATTGAGATTTTCAATTTTAATAAATCTGAACTCTCTAACTAGTGCTCTTCTGAAATTTCATGTATGAGATTCAAAGCCTCCTTTGGTGGAATAATTTTTGTATACAAATATGATATATGCCATGTAAGACCTTCTACTATTGTAATTGGATTTGACAATAAGATCTACTATATTTATATTGAGTGTTTGAGGGAATAATACGAGGCACATATATATATATATATATTTGTGATTGGTGAAAAATAGTGTCACATGGTACCCTATTATTATTATACAAAACCTTTTCCCTTAGACCATCTCCAATGGTTACTCAAACCTTTTTATCAAATTTGAATTTGATGAAAAATAAGTCTTTTTTATACTCCAACAATTGCATCAAATAGGTATCAAATTGAGGATTTCACTTTTCTTTCATCAAACTGAGAATCAATATTTCTTTCATCAAATCACTATTCATTGCCGTTGCCGAATGTTCCCCTGGATATCCTCGCAGTTGTCCCCCGGATGACCACCTCAAGGCAAAAATCTGTAAAAAAAATTACACTGGCCGGTCGACCTCGGTCGTCTGCCCAGTCGACCGATGAAAAGCCAAAACCCTCCGTTCGAGCACTTGATATCAAAGGAAGCTTTTACTCACATTTGGTGAAAAAATTGATACACCGTTGGAGATGCTCTTAGATGAAGTTGGATATGATCGTTTTATCGTCTCGGGATAAGTTGCCCTTCATGTTAGCATCTCTATACTCATTCATACTCCTTTTGTGAGCCCAAATTTGAAATCACATTGATGATCCAAACCGTCTACTTTGTAAGTTTCGTAATAAAGATCATCCATGCAAAAAATTAATTTTATCAGACATTTATAAACATAAGAACAAATTATATTTTGTTTTATAAAATGAATAACAAATAGAATTGTAAACTTAAACAATTCATTTTGTAAAACAAAACGTGATTTATTTATGTGTTTATAATTGTCTGATAAATCTAACTTTTTGAATGAAAAACATTTACTGTAAAGTCTATAAAATGGACGGTTTGGATCATCAAAGTGAATTTGAATTAAGGCCCACAAGAGAAGTATAGATGGATATGGAAGATAAAGTATGAAGGGGAGTTTATCCTTATGGTCTCTATCTATATCATTTATTACTAGCATATTACCTGTACTATGCACGGATATAATAAATTAAAGATTAGTTTTAAAATGAAAATAATAATATAAAATTTATTTAAAATATGTAGTAAAAATGATTTATAATCAATTAAATTTTATTTATTTTTATCAGAGTTACACATAAGAAAAAGTTGTATTCTAAAATGTGGGTGTTTGGGAAGTGGGTTTTTATGTAGATTTTTTTAATTGTAGGATATTATTGGAGAATTTTTTTTTTTGTGTTTGGGAAGATAGTTGAGTTTTTTTGTGGTTGGATGTGATGTTTGTGAGAGAAAAAATGAAATGATTATGGGGTTGGATGTGATATTTTGTTTGGATGTATTTTTTTTGGTTTTGTAAAAAATTTGTCTTTTTGTGAAAAAAATCAAAAAAAACCCCAAGTCCCAAACTTCCCAAACACCTAAGTTTTTAATAAAAAATTACATGTCATAATTTAATTGGTAAAAAAAAAAAGAAAAAAAATTACAAAAATTATATTTATGATAAAATATAAATATATTTCATTTTTTTTGAAAATTTCGTAATTTTAATTTAGTATATGATAGTAGTAAATTACATTTATTACTATACAATTTTTTTCCTTATTTTGTAAAGCTTAAAAATTTATCTACTCAAAATTTTAAATTGTCTTATGTCATAACTTTTTCATAAAAATAAATTATGATTGACTTGTGGTATTTGACTAAAATATTTGAAGTGAGTTAGAAGTTAGTTAACTCACTATTTTGTCATGACCATTAAAAATTATCTTTATTGGTTCCTTACTGTAGGAGCTAGTTTGGAAGTTTTTATATTGGATTAAATATTAAAAATGAGTCTAGAAAATCAAGTTTAAGTCGATTTTTTTTAACAATTATTGGTTTAAGCCTATAGTACATCATATTTTAATAACTCAATATCATAAAAAAAAATTTAATATTTACGGTGCTTTTCATCAATTAATAAAAAATATTTATAAATATTAAGAGAATTACATTTGAACAAATTCTAACATAAAATTTTTAAAACTATATATATTTTCGTTGACACTATCACTAATCTTTGAGATAACAACTAAAACAAATTCCAATCATTATTATATGGAGGGACATGTGTGATAAGAGTTTGTAGTACACAACTTTAAAAAATAATATTAATTAAAAAAAAGTCAGAAAAAAAGTAAAGAAATTTTAAAAAGTAATTTACTTAACTTTATGTTATGTTTGATTCATAGATTTAAGTAGGAATTTGAAAAGATTAAAAAAAAAAAAAATTAGTAGGTGAAATACAAATGAAATATTTATATTTTATCTAATTTCACATGCCTTTTCATTATCCCTTTCAAAATTCCTACCCAAGACCATGAACCAAACAAATCATCAATATTTGAAAGGAGTTTTGAATTTTTTATTGTAATGATATACACTATCTAAAAAATATATTTAAAAAAAACAAAATTATAAAGATTGTGGGTCAAAGATCTTGTAATAATTCATTGTTCTAGTAATGTTACAGACCCACACTTTTACCTACAATGATGTGACAATGGAGTTGAGCCTCATGTCATTTAGGGGTGTTTTGAAAAGTTGGTAAAAAGCTGGCTTTTGGTTTTATTACCCAGCTTTTTAGCTTTTTAGAAAGTAATTTGGAAAGTTTGTTAAAAGCTGGCTTTTAGCTTTTTAGTTTAATATTTGTTTATGGTGTCAAATCAAATTAAAATGACCAAAATACCCTTACCCAACATAAGAAATTTATTTTTTTATTTTTTTGTCATAGGCCCCAATTTGTAATTTCACACTTTCGTTTTTATAACTTCCCAAACCAATTTTGTTGCGTTTTTGGCCACTTGCGTTTTTGGACCTTGGATTGGCTTTTTTCGAAAGTTCCCAAAACGGCACTCAGTGTATAACAAATCAAGAGTTGGCACATATGATATCACATTATTGTGGGTGTTTTTTATGGGTGTCAAACATTCTCTTGATTGTTCATTTAGACTTTTTATAGCACTTATGAAACATGGTGGATCCAGTTAATTCTTTTTTTTTTTTTTTAATCTCAATTGTCAATTAAACAAACTAAAATTATTATTATTATTATTTTGGACTCAAATTGCTAAAAAGCGACTTTTGCTAAAACAAATAGAAATAAAATGTTATTTTTTCTATTAAAAGTGATGGTTCGTGTAATATGTTTTTTTAATTAAAAAAATGAGAGTTATAGGTGATAATTTATTGATCATCTAAAATTATTTTCAGATTAAATGAGAATATCATTCTAAATTTCCTTCTTTTTTTTATTTCATTTTTTATCCAGATACTTATATTTTGTAAGAAATTTAAGTTTATTATATTTAAATTATTTTATGACATTATAAAATATAATTTTTTTTAATATCAACTTATTTGATGATTCCTTTCTAAAATGTGTATTTTTTAAACATAATAAAAAAAATTCTATTGAAAAAACTAAAGCATATTGCTTTTATTTTTGTTCACTAATATTGAAATTTTAATTAATCTTATTTGTTATTAAAAAAATAAATTAGAAAATAATTATATATACAATTTTGTTTCAATTGCTTATGTTATTTGGTATCTCTACCCAAGTCCACTCAAATTTATTCGAATTTTTAAATTTTACGTAAATACTCATTGAATTAAAATTATGTTACCCAATCTTTAAAAAATTTCAGACTTGACTCGAATTACTTAGATTAAATTCATTTGAATTTACGACTCTAGCAAGGGGTTAAAAGTTATATGATTGAAATTGTGATAAATTAAAAATTAATACATAAATTATGATAAAATTATAAAGCTTAAATTATGAATTTCAATATTTTTTTGTTTTCATAACTTATATACAAAAATACAACTATTTATATTATTTTATATAAAAATATTTTATTATTTGTTTCACATTCCATAGTACGAAATTTCACTAGTAATATATATAGATTTGTTATGATTTTATGTCCTTATTGCTTATTAGTAGGTCTATTTCTATATATAAATTTACAATCCCGGTACAGAGCCTGAATATAGGGGCTCAAATTTGGCTCAAAATTAGGGGGAAGAAGAAGAAGAAGGAGGAGGAGAAGAAGGAGAAGAAGAGCTGGACTGGAGGGGCCAACAAAATCGGGCGGAGGTGGCGGTGGAGGTGGAGGCGGAGGCGGCGGCGGGCGGAGGCAGAGGCAGAGGCGGGGCTGCGATGCCGACGAGTGACGAGCAACGAGCTGCGACGATCGGCCGACGAGCTGGGACGACGACGACGACTCTGTTTCTCTCTCTCGCTTTTGTTCTTCTCATGTGTTCAACGAAGAAGAAGAAAAGAAAAGAAAGAAAAGGAAGAAAAAGAAAAAGAAAAAGAAAAAAAAAATTGAAACCCAAAACGACGTCGTTTTAGGTTTCGAGTCAAATTCAAGCCCCTAATTTCAGGCCCTCAAACATTATTCATAAAGTTAATAAAAATGTTTTGGAGCTTTAAAAAGAGAGCTCTATGAAGAGCTCTAATGGGTGAATGGGATCCACTTATAATGTGATGTTTATGTTTGTTTTTTTGTTTTTTGTTGTCGTTTTTTTATTCAATAATGCTTGAGACCACTAAAAGTGGTGTTCTAAAAGCACACTAGTGATGTGGCAATGGACGGGACCCACTGCTTTTTTTTTTTTTTTTTTTTTAAGGTGCTTGCCAACTCATTAGTGGTGCTTTAGAATACCACTTTTAGTGAAATGTATCATTACTGTTTTTTATTATATCCTGCCAGCTGTGTAGAGCTGAGTTTGAAACTCAACAATTAAAACTCTGTATCATGGTTGTAAATTTAAATAGTTTTCAAGAGTCCGACACTAATATGAGTTACCGTATCTCACTTATAAATCTTTTTACTACATAATTAATTTAAAATAATATGTAATGTTTTAAAATTATTAAATAATTATCTAGCATATAAATTGCATTTGAATAAATAAATAAAATATATATATATATAAACACTTATAAACATGGACAAGTGGTGTGCAGTGCAGCATCATACATAAAAAATAAAAATAAATAAAAAAGATCGTGTCAGAGGATGGAATGGCCAATCTTGAGGCACGTTTTGATTATTATTCCAATGTCACGCCGACAAAGTGGGGTCCACTTATTTACTCTGCTAGGCTCACTTTATTAAAGTTTACAACCGCCGTCTATTATTATTATTATTATTATTATTATACAATAATGTTATATATGTGGTGTGGTTTTGCCCGTTCATTCTTTTACTTTTTTTCAAACAATGGACTTTAAAAAATTTATTAAATATTTTGTAGGAAAAATTATAAATAAGATTTAATTATTATAATAAAATAAATTCTGATTTTTCAATTTTATTATTTTAAATTTTATTTTTTTTGGCATAAAAGAGAGTATTTTAGTCATTAAACTCAATAAAAAATAATATTTTAAACATTTTATGCATATCTATATTGAATTTAATAATTAAAATATCATTTTTTTGGGTCAATTTTACTTATAGAAATAGTTGATGATTTAAATTAAAAACAAATTAAAATATTAAGATTTATATTGACAAAATTAAAATTTCAATATTCATTTTATTGTAACGGTCAATTTTTTTCCCTATTTTACACAATATTTTTATGAATATAAAATTTACATTATATGAGTTTTTTTAAATCTTTAACATTTTTGTTATTTTCCAGTTCAAAATGGCCTTGGAGTACTATCATGCTGCATAAGCATTAGAGTCCCAAAAAGTTAAGGACTTAGAATTTTCCCACAACAAAATTATGTGATTGAGATTTAACTGTAAATTTACATTAGGAATTGATGTTTATTGATAAAATTCTCCAAAATAAAATAAAATAATGGTTGCATTACTTTTACGTTCTGTTTGGTTAAAAGATTTAGGTAGGAATTTAAAAAATAAAAATAAAAAATATGTATAAAATAAAATAAAATAAAATATAAATATATTTTATTTACATTTCACTAGGAGTATTTTTTTTTTCTTTCCCTCTATAAATCTCTCCACAAATTCTTAAACAAAACACCGCCTTAAAAACTCCTCTCCTCGCCATAGCAAATGCATAAACGAACCCCTCGCAATCTTCCAAAACCCTGCCACGGCCTAGTATGGCTATAATGAATTTGGCCACCAATAATAATTTATGGAAAAATGATCTGGCCCCTCTTCTCTAAACCCCTTGACCCCTTCTCTCTGATTGGTCAATTTTTTTTTTTTTTTTTTTTTTTCCCTCCAATCACCAGCCGTCACGTGTGTGTGTGGAGGGTGGAGGTGGTGATTGGAGGGGGTCTCAATCACTTCCCTTTTTAAATAATTAAAGTTAATTTTACTTTTATTTTTTAAATTATAATAAATTTTCTATTTTATTTATAAATTATCAATTTTATTTATTTAATCTCTAAAATTCTTATTTCAATGTGATTTAATTAAAAACAATTATATAAATTAGTACTCTTTAAAACTTTATTATACTTGTACTAATTTTCAAACAAACATGACTTGAATAACTATTCGCATCAGATTAGGAGATATTTTGAGTATTTTATTCTATTTTCTTAGGAAATATCTGAGAGGATGATTATTGACCACATCATTCTTGAATTATTATAATAATAATTGTTATTATAATAAAAGGAGATTAGTTCGTTTGTCACAGAGATATATTCAGTATAATCTAAGCCACATTTTCTATGGTCTCCAATCAATCAAGTACGGGACTTCCAACCTTTTTTAAAACAAAGAATCATCAAGCCTCAACTCATATTTGACTAATAAAATGAATTCCTTAAAAATGAAAGAAAAATAATAATGTGATAATGATATTTTTAAAATTAAAATAATTTAGTTTGAGTTTTTTGGATTAAATTTTTTGAAAACTGAGTTTTTTGATTTTCGTATTTTTTTTTATTTTTAGTGAATATTTTTAAATTTAAAATTTTTTTTTTTACTTTTTTAGATGAACCTTACTTAGATGTATCTAAATTTGTGAAAAAATATTTTAAAAAATTAATAAAGACAAAAAATGTACTGAATTCTCGTATTTTTTTATATTTTTGGTATTTAGTGAATTTTTAAAAGATTTTTTTCACAATTTTTTTACTTTTTAGATATATTTATGTTAGGTATGTCTAAAAATTAAAAAAATTACTTAAAATATTTTTAAAAATTTAGTAAAAACAAAAAAATACAAAAAATAAGAAAGTAGAATTTTCTGAAAAATATTTTTGAAAAACTCTAACCAAGCAGAGTGTTATTTTGTTTTCAAATGAAAACATCAGAAAAATCTAAATCATTCTACATAAAATTTAAGCAAATATCTGTTGCATATCATTATTAAATAAAATAAATAAATTCAAATAGAGCTTAAACAACTTTAAAGTTTGTGGTTGAGGGTGCTGGTGAAATACCCCAAAAATACAATAAATAAAAATTGTGGTTGATGGAGTTTATGGGCATCTCACATGGTTGCCTAATTCACCACATACTTTAGTACCTTGATAGTTGGTCAGTTTGAGGGAAAATTTTTTTGAGTCTCTATACGCAACACATGGGTTATTTATTACGTACGATTTTCTTAATATGCGCACATGTTAAAAATATTTTTTAAAAAAATCATAATTAAAAGAGTTTATGAACTTCTCACATATTTGTCTAATTCACTCATAGTTTGGTATTATGATAGTCTATTTGAGGAAAAAAAATTATTGAGTATTTATACGCAACACGTGAATTATATATTATTTAAGATTTTTTTTAATATGTGTTTTAAAGGCACATGTTAAAAATGTTGAAAGAAAAATGTGGCCGAGAGCATTTAGCATCTCATGTACTTGTCTAATTCACTTATAATTTGGTATCGTGGGGGGAATGAGTATTTATATGTAGCACGTTGGTTATATATATTTAGAATTTTTCTTAATGTATGTTTTAAAGACACATGCTAAAAAGCAATTATGGCTGAAAGAGTTTAGTATCTCATATACTTGTCTAATTCATCCATAGTTTGGTAACCATGATAGTCTATTTTTGAGAGGGAGAAAAAAAATTGAGTGTTTGGTAACCATGATAGTCTACATTTAAGATCTTCTTAATATGTATTTTAAAAGCACATGTTAAACATCTTAAAACATTGTGATTATAAAAGTATATGGGCATCTCACAAGCTTATCCAACTCATCCATAGTTGGGTACCATGAACCTATTTGAGGAAAAAAATTTATTGAATGTTCACATTATTTAAGATCTTCTTAATATTTATTTTAAAGACACATGTTAAACAACTTAAAACGTTGTGATTGTAAAAGTTTATGGGCATCTCACAAGCTTGTCCAACTCATCCATAGTTGGGTACCATGAACCTATTTGAGGAAAAAAATTTATTGAGTATTTGTAAACACCACGTGTGTTATATATTATTAAGGGTTTTTTCTTTTTTATTTTTTAGGTCTTCTTAATATGTTTTAAAAGTGGGAAATTTTATAATACATGTTTTTTTTGGGAGTGTGTACTAGGTGGTTTTGAGAAGTACATTAAAAGCTAACCTTTTAACTTTTCTTTAAAAAAATGTGTAAAAAAGTGAGAGGTGATATAATTCTAAGGGTCCAGCTTGTCTCAAGTTGAGATTAAGACTGGACCCGTCCAGTCCGGCCCATGGGGCCTATTTTTTGGGCATTTTTTGATAATCTGAATCGTTTAATGTGTAGAACTCATTGAGTACTATATGCCTATAAAAATTCACGTTGATCGGATATCAATAGCTATGTGATCAAATCAGTTTTGTATAAAAAAAATAGACGGTGAAAAAATTAACGGTTGATAAAAAACTGTTTTGTTCACATAGCTATCGATATCCGATCAACGTGATTTTTTATAGGCATATAGTACTCGACGAGTTCTACACATTGAACGGTTCAGATTATCAAAATGGGACCCGTGGTGGGCCCTCACGGGCCCAACAGCACGGTCCAGTCCGATCTTGGACTGGACCAAAGCCACTGCCTAATTCTAAAGAGTTTAAAAGTAAAAAAAATTGACTTTTAACCTCTTGCCAAAAAAGGCACGTTTGTAGTTTTTAGTTAGTTATTATTTGGTTATAACTTATTGTATTATTAGTTATAACTTGATTATGACCAATTGGGGTTAGAATAATGCTTGGGACCCCCTTTTGGGGGTCATCCCCTCACCCCCCTTTGCCACGTGGCGGGTGGTGATTGGAGGAGCAGGAAAAAAAAGAAAAAGAAAAAGAAAAGAGGACCAATGAGAGAGAGAGGGGGTCAAAGGGGGTGGGGGGAAAAGGGGGGATGAATCATTGTTGTTGTGGTTATTATAGTGATTATGGCTAAAAAGATTTATTATTATACTTCAGTTATGACTCATTGTATTTTTTTTTATTTATAATTTGAAAGTGGTTTAGTTATAATATTTGTGATGTTGTCACAAATTACATATGGTATACACCCGAAAAAAGAATGTGTATAGTAATATGTACATGTTAAAACTGTTTACAAGTATAATTTATTTTTTATTATACTCATTTTAAGTTGAATGTACAATTTATTTTAATTTCTTAACACATCCCCTAAAGAGACATATTAACAAAAATCCTATTATTTATGATGTGATACTGTAGAAAAAAATTTATATGCTTATTTACAACCTTAAAATTAATATGCTAGTTTGTACTGATTATTATAATAGTAAGATTTTAATTTGAAAAATATTTTTTATCAGAAAATTCATTTTCAATTAACTACATAGAACTGCTTTTTGGCTTATTTTTGTTTTCTATCTTATTAAAAAGTTTTGTCCAAACAAATGAAGCGTAAACCTTAAATCCTACACAAATGAACATATAATATCATAATTAGAATTGATTTTTAGTGACTTCTATAGAAAATTGAAAAGGCTAATGTATGTGGAAAGTGGGGTGGGCAAATATTGACTTGCTCCGTCAAAATTAAATGGCTCAAACCAATCCACTATATAATAAACAGTTTCAATGGTTTGAGCGAACACACATAGATATATTTTTTCTAATCTACCTATATTCTAAAGGATAGGGAATGGGAGACCACTCGACCCAATCCAATCCTCCAACACTTCTAAGTGTGTATTAAAAAACAAGAACATTTTATTTAGTAATTATATTTGGTATGTATGAAATATGAGAGCTGCACCTTTATTTTTAGAAAAAATTTAAGCTCACGTAAAATTCATAAAAAAAACTTGACAAGAATGATATAGCAATGTCATTAATATAAATAAATCCATCTGCAATGGTGTTTTTTTTTTTGAAGTGAAAGATCTACAATAAGACACATCATTATGTATGAAAATTATGTATAAATTTATTATTTGTATAACACTACTCTTATTTTTATTATAAAAAATAAACAATGAAAAATTTTGGGCTCAAAATAGTAAATAATTATTGAAAAATAGTTCAAAAAAAGGTTCAAAATAGTAAAGCTCAAATTGACAAATCAATCCGTATCTACATACCAACCCGCACTGCGTGTTCAATCCTTATCCGCTGACTAAGCAGAATAATACGAATTGATTTTTTTCAATTCGCCTAAGTTCAAATAGATGATGGATGAGAGGCCATCCAACCCAACTCGATCCACAAGTAAGTAGTGAAAATTTGTAACGATTAGTTACTTTTTTTTTTGTAAGTGAAAAAGTTAATATAATATTTGACTTCTTAAATTGATGAGAAATAAAGATATTGATTTTTTAAATTTTTTTAACTTAAAAATTAACCTTTTGTTTAGTAGATTCCAAACCAGGCCTAATTTGTGGTAGAGATTGGATAGTGATGGAGAACAGGCAATGAGTACTGACAATAGTCATGATTTAAATATGTTGAAGAGGGGGGCATGTGGCGAAGTAATAATAAAAAAATGGGGTTAGGAAAAGAAGGCACAAAAGAAACTCAAGTGGACAAAAAAACTCAAGTGGACTTTGGGATGTTGTGGTTGAGAATTGTTGATTGTTTGTTTAGAAAACAAAGAAAGAAAGAAGGCGAAATTTCACCAACAGTCCTATAGTTTCTTAGTCTATGTTATTTCAATTGTAATATATTTATCTTTTAATTTTACTTTTCATGTCAAATAAGGAATGTTAGATTTTGAATGGAAAAAAGCATTATGTACAGCGACAGCTTAGGATTTGCACTATATAGGCAAGATGTACAAGATTAAGGTTCAAAGATACAGAAAAAATTATAACCCAACAAGTAACCTAATCTTAGTAGCTATCTACAACGTTAGGGAAAAAATTAAAATGCAACCCAATACTAGATTGAACCTGACAAAAAGGTCGGTTATTCTCATTATAGTTTTATGGTGGAAGCTTGCATCAGATTTTTAGTTATTTATCTTAAGTTTTCTCTCTTCTGCTTGGGTTGGCTAGTCGCAAATCAATCATTCTCTCTTTAATTAGAGGTGGTGCTTGGGCATTGGTTTAGTGAAGGTGGGTGTGTGGTTAACACTTTCTATCAAAAAATAGACGGAACTTATCTACTGTTCTTGTTTGACACGGCGCGTGTCAAATTAGAGGGTAAATATGTTACAATTGAAATGATAAGGACTAAATTGAAACTTAAAATAAATTATAGGGACTATCAATAAAATTTGTCCGACAGAGAGAGAGAGAGAGAGAGAGAGAGTAGAAGTGAAGAGGGGTGTGGGTTGGCTGGTTGGTGGTAGTGTTTGTTTTTTGTGTGGTGTGTGTGGCTGTTGTTGTATTCTTAATAACAACCGTGCAGATATTATGAAGCCAGTTTTCAAATAAGGATTTGGACCCACTCACCACCTCCACCTCATGATCATGTTGATATTGGTGATGTGTGACAACGACTAAAGAAATTCACTGGAAAAAAGAGTGATATTTTAGTTGTTTGTAGGAACAAAACAAGTAAAGTATTGCGTGCGCAATTCACCAATGCAAATGCAATGAAAAGTTAAATGATGGATGTCCACACACTCGAAATCACTACTTTTGTCTCTCAATTCTGGCCGTCCACCTACTGACTTACCAGCTGTTTGTTTAAAGTATAAAATTAATTGATAGAGACCCCCAAAATGATCATGAATCATTCATGTCATTGTCAAACAGAATTCTAAAAAAAAATTCAAACACATCAATAACCAATACATCAGTGAGGGTCACAGTGAGAATCCCAAACATTTTCCTAAAATTAAATGTTCACACTAATTTCTATTTAAATTGTAGGGAGAATTTAAAAAGACAAAATAATAATAATAATTCTTAATCGAATAACAAATTAAATCTTAAAATTTGATTTTTTTTTTTTTTTAAAATTTAAACTAAACATTTAGAAATTGGCCACAATCTCAACATCTTGTCTATTTCTATTAAGATAACTTTAAAAAAAAATAAAAAAATACCCTATTTGAATGAAAAGTTAAAAATACCCTATCATTTTTTTAAAAAACAAAGAAAAAGTTTTATTAAAATTCAAAAGTGCTAAATTTCACAGCAGTAAGCAAAAAAAGAGGTCCCATCATGTCACGGTTTAGTACAGATAATAATCTAGTAGGAGTCTCCAAAAGAATACCATCCTAAAGCAAGTAGCTTTCCTTAGCCAAAAAGTGTATACAAAACAAAATTTGATGCTTTGGAACCCCACCTCTTTAACACTTATCTATCAAAATAGCTCCCCCACCTCATTTACTTTAAACCCCCCTCCATAATTTCCAAAATATCCCCTCCTACTTTGTACCCCCGCGCCCCCCCCCTACCTCACTAGCACTTTCTCCGGCAGACCCCCGCTAGCCCTCACTTTCGTCAACCTACTTCTTCACCTTTTTTTCCAGATCTGTCAACCCCTCGCCCTACCCTTCGCACTTGCTGTCTCTGTCAACCACTCTCTCCCCTTTGCGCGCTCTCTCTCTCTCTACCATTTCCGCAATCCCGCCACCCTTACAGCGCCGCAACATCCCAGACTAAGACAAAGCAAGATCGACAATAAGAGATAAAAATAGAGAGATCGAAGTCGTAGCTCTTGGTTCGAAAAACCAACGCCGAACAAACAATGGTAGTTCGGGGATAGATCATCAAACAAATGGCAGTAATTTGGATGTATACCACTGAACAAATGGTGGTGGTTCGGTAAAACTTTATAAATTGCAAAAGCAATGGATGCAGTTAACAGAAAATTTGGTAGAAAATTTAGTAAAATTTTTGGAGTCTCTAGTATTACTCAATTTCAATAAACCCCCTTAAACTATCATCATTTTTCACTTAGGACCCTTAATGTTTAAAACTCAACACTTAACCCCCTTCAACTCTATAAATTGCAAAAGCAATGGATGCCGTTAACAGAAAAAGCTTGATTACCTTTTTGCCCATCAACCATCATCTAACCTTTATCTTTCCTCAATTTTGCAATGGATGCCGTTAACAGAAAAGGTTTGATTACCTTTTTGGCCATCAACCATCATCTAACCTATATCTTCCTCAAACATCTGCCCGCCAACCACCAACAACTGATTGAAACCCCCCATACCAGCCACTCTCTCTCTCTCTCTCATATCAACCGCACCCCACCATCAACAACTGCCTCTTTTAGCATTAACAGTCAACTGAAACCCCTCCCACATCATCCATTCTCTCTCCCTTACCAGAATACATGAACTGGGTCTCTCTCTCATACATAGCAAACTAGGTCTTTATTTTGCCTAATTTATATGAGCCCACCATCAGCGGCTATTTTTCCCAATTTAACCCACCACCAGTTCAGTTCCATTAAGTAATCTGCTGATGCCTCTTTTGTAGAAATAATTTTTTTGGAAACAAAGGTTAACAGATTCACAATCGATCTATTTGTCTTGTAACGCTTCCAAACCTTTGTATATTAAAAAAACTATGTCACCGGAATTAATGCACAAGAGATTCAAATGTTATAGTTTGTGCGAGAGAATAAAATTCATCCATGCACGAGTTATTCTTCCTACCACAAAAACGAGACTCATGTTCACTTAGTCGGTGGTAAGTGAATGGTTCTAGTGGTTTTTGTAGCTATGTCAATCAACAACATTCAACAATTGGTGGGTGATTCACAATTTTTGGTTAAGATAAGTAATCTATTGACTGTTGGGGTTCATTGGTGTGCTATACCTATATGTATGAAGCATATATAGCATATATATAAGCCCTGATTGGCTATGAGATAACAAAATAAGGGCAATTTAATCCTCAAATTTTATTTAGTCTGTCATGTGCCTATCACATGTTTCCATCCAAATTTCTAACTGTTTACTTACATAGAGGGTCAAGTGTCACAAGATATAACATAAAGGAGGCAAAGTGTTGAGTTTTAAACTTTAGGGAGGCAAATAAAAAGTGATCATAGTTCAAGGGGGTTTATTGTAATTTACCCAAATAGAACCTATCAAGCGAAAGATTGTGTCTCATACACGAGTAGGGTCAGCTAGGGTTGTCTACAACACAAACAAGTGTACAGTTATTTTCAATAAATTAATAGCTCCTAAAGTAAGATTGTTGTGTAAAAGGACTAAAATGGAATCCAAGAAAGCGCTAAAATGGAATCCATGGTTACCGCAAATTGAATACAGAAAAAAGAGCAATAATACATACCACCAGTAAATGTGACCAAATCACAACCCACCAATGTGAAAATCCAAGAAGAAACTTTCAACCATATGTCAGCAATTGCAAGAGTTTTAAGAAAGATTGATGGGTTGGCCACACAAATGCTCCAACTCGCTTTCTAAAACTTTCGACAAATTTGCCTTAGTCCGCCTATAAACCCAAGCTTGAGCATCTTGATCCCAATCAAACCTTGATGGACCACTGCATCAAGAATATAATTTTTCAGACAATCAGAGAAAAGACAAAGTGCAAAGGTTATTCTATTCAAAATTTAAACATCGTTTGGTGGGATCAAAATTTCCCTCCTCTTTATATTCCTTCAGGATTTATTGAGATGACTGAAAAAAAAAAACTAATGGTGAAAAAAGGCCCAAATTTTAGTGGGATCACATCACATTATACAGCCACAAAATTGTTCTGTATAGATGGACAACCTTCATGGATTAGGAAAAAGAAATGGAGTTCAAACTCATTAAGATGCATTTGGAAAGTGACTTTGAAGATGATTATCGTGGAGCAAAGTTTTCCTGCTTTCGACAATGGTACTGTTCATGCTGTTGCTGATATGTGCGAATCAAAACTCACCACATGGCATATGGCCACCAAGCCTAAACGATATAATTTAACAGAGTACAAGGGATAAAGAAATCTGCAAACTCTTGACCTTTCTTGCCACCCATAATGATCCTCTCTCTCTCCCTCCCCCTTCGATTTTCCCATTCTCCACTTCTTTTTTTTTTTGGCCTCACTTGTATTTTATGTTCAACATTAATCATATATATTAGCAGAGCCACAGTCAGAGTAACAATAAACTGAAACAGTGACACCTCACCAAAATCTGTATGCACTGTTGGACACAGATATCAAAATATTAGAAGAATGGAATGAAGAAGAAACCTCTGTTACTCTTTGTCTGGAAAAAAAAACACAAATGGGAAAACGAAGATGGCAAGACGAAGAGAGAGAAAAGGAGGGAATTCACTTGGGATGGGGGAGAGAAGAAAAAACAAAATTATAATGTTTAATCAGGTGGCCCATGTGCCACACAGCTAGTTTTGATTCACACAGATCAGTAACATAACAGCACTAAGAGCAATTTCAACCATACTGTTCATTTTTCACTAGTTAAATATATATGTATAAAAAAAATAAATAAAAAAAGATCGATTCTTTATTTTACCTAATTACTTTTTCTATCTATGTATTCCAACAACGCTACTCTTTATTGTACCTATCTATACACACAACACAAATTGTTTAAAGAGCCTCCCAAAACTCTTCAAATGTAGCTAGTCTTGAAGAATTTTGTTAAAATCACTATTCTAATAGCTAGCCCGTTAGAGTGACTAAAATATGATGAATTTTGTTAAAATAACTATTCTAATAGCTAGCCCGTTAGAGTGACTACAATATGATAATGCTAACTATAATAGCTAGCGGGCGTTGTTAATAGCAAAACAGTGCCTGATTATCATGATGATGGGAGGATTAGAAACAGATAATACTGAATTCTGAATGTCATGATTTTCACACCAGCAAAGAACTTGGCCAATTATGAACTTGAGAAGTCATACGTTCTGGACTCCATATAGGGATGATACACACAAGTTAACTTATGGCCAAGCACACAAACAACATGGAACATAGTTATCAGAACCAAACCTAAAATTAAATCAGTTAAGGGACTAGTTCATTGGTTCAACTGGTTATATAATTAATAAATTAAAAAATATAAATACATAAATATGAAAATAGAAAATAAGATAAAATGTTAAAAAAAATACATTAATACTTAACCATGAATAAAATTTCTATGAAACATCATATTTCATCAATTAATTTATTTGTGGGAGTGAGTTTTGTGTAATTTTGTAACTGAAACTCTGATAGTGTTTCTCCAGTCCCAATTGTTCAATCTTTCTCGCATGTTTTGTTTTATTTATCCTTTTACTTTATGTTTGCTAAAGACTAAAATGGCAATAGTTATTTAATACTGGAGTGGAATTAATTTTAAGCAAATAGAGGTTTTTAACAATTTTACACGACTTGGCCTGTTCTGAGTGAACTGCACAGTTCAATTGGTTCTACAAAGAACTGGTTGTTCCATAGTTCAAAATGGTTCACTAGCATTTCTGGTATAATATTAGAACCAAACCAGTCTAAGGTCTGGTTCCTCGTTTAAAAAGCTGAATTGGTTGGCTTGGGTTGGTTCTGATAACGCTAATTTGGACCGATAACAAGATTACTATCTGAACCAAGATGGACCAGACAAAAAGTTCCCTCCATCATGGATATGTGAGCATATAGGCTTCAAATACACTGCCGAAGAAAATGTGCAGAATCAAAAAAACATATTTTGTAATATTAAAATGTCCATGTGTGTGCATTTTACGATAAGTTAGAGCATTAGAACATGTGTGTGTGTGTGTGTGTGTGTGCGCGTGCGCTTGTTTCAGATAAGGCATCAGAACCTTTATGAAACAAAACTTGAAGCATGAACTTATAAACCCTAGAATGAACCCGGGCTTCCAATGAGCTCATAACAAAACATAGATATGGAAGCAGATCCTTGAATAAACACAGGTTTTTCTATTTTTAACACATTAATCTTTAATTTTTTTTCCACATTAGGAAATGTTACGGTTAAACTATTTCCATATCAGTCATCACGCTGTCTGTCAGCAGACTCAGCACAGTGCAATCCCCACAGGACTGTAACCTTTTGATCTACATCAAGCATGTTGTACGATCTCCTATCCAAATTTTGTTTTAATCTTGAAGAGTCTGTTTTTAGCACTTTCATCATTTGAATAATGCAGATGACAGCACAAGGGGCCTACTAAATTTCTTCAAAAAAACACGAGGATAAACATTTTATAGCAAAGTTACACATAAATGACATTAATCAACAACAGGGGAAATGCATCAACTCATTTTGTACGAAGTAACTACCTTACAGGGGAAGACAGCCAGATTTGTCTGTTAGGTGTTTGTTTGTTCAATACATAGGTGCCCGAAGTCCCAAGCTTCATTGTTAAAACCTGGTTCTGCCAAATCCATGCCAGAGGTATGTGAGAACAAACACAATTTTTTTAAAAGTTGAAAAATATGAACAATAAACAATCAGTCTCACCCCATAATCTATATCGAAACCATCAATATCGACAGAATCCCCATATTCCTATCACGAGAAAAAACAATGCCCAATTAGTACACATTAATGTGTGTTTGGGAGGGGAAAGATTGGGTACACACCTAACCTTTAGTATAGTGCACAAAGTGGTTATCTCATGACTTAAACCCATAACCTCAAAGTTATTAGGCCCAAGTTTTAAATGTGGGATGTTAAAGCACAGTAACATTAACTGCCATTCCAATTTAATAACATTGCCATACAAAATAATATAAGATGCACAATAATAAAATAAATGCTAGCCATCCTATTAAAACACCCTCTTTTATCTACAAATTCAAATTATATGCTTCCAAATACTTCCATTGCCCTTATGTTTTTTGTTACAGATTAAGTAAATCAATTAGACAATTTAAAATTAAGGCTCCCTTTGGATGAGTGGCAGCATTTCAAGTGAAGGGATTTGAGAATGAATTTTATAAAATTATAAGAAGATTAGCTATTAAAGGTACATTGATAACCCTAAAGTGGAGGATTGAATAGAGCTATGAAACATGTATTTCGTTAATGCTCTATTTCATTCATTGGAATGAGATGGAATGGTGATTCCTTAGGCTTTCCTATGGAATGGCCATTCCTTTAAATAGTGAAAGATGATTCTATGTGTAATGCATTTGTCATTATTTTTTTAGTCTAACCAAACATGGGAATGAATATTTTGATGAAATGATCATTCCATTCCACTTCATTCCAATGAACCAAACATTACCTAAGATCCTCGTATAAATAAAATCTTTTATGGAATGATTTCAAATAACTATTTTCACCAAGTTATTTGAAATGCATCAATATAAAGCTATCAAATCTATTCATGATATCTAAATTTAAAATATTACATTGAATTGAAAGATATACTTCTCAAATAATTGATGTCAAATCCATTCATTTCAACCTAAAAATTTCTGAGATCATCCACTAGAACACCCACTCCATAAAAATTTAGTTGAAAGACCAATTAATTGTATTGCATGTTAAGGTGGGATAGCTTAAGGCTCATGGATTTGGATAGAAAAAGAGAAAAAGTGCGTGAAATGTAGCTATATTTCATTCACATTTCACCCACTTTTTTCATTTCTCTTTACAAATTCTTACCCAAATCCATGATCCAAAAGCAACCTAAAGAAAGAGGAACAAGTTATGTTAGCTAAAAGGATCACACATAGTACCCGTATTTTTAAAAGCTCTAGGCGCATTGAGGCGCTAAGGTCTCCTAGAGCTTAAGCGTGAAGCACAAGACGAGAAATGCGCCTCACCGAAACGAAGTGAAAGTCGTTGAAGATAACCAAAATATTAATATAAGCGAAGTTTTTAACATAAAACAAATATTCTTGAAATTTCAACCAAAAAAAAAAAAAAGAACGACATTCAATATTTCAAAAATTATGAAAAATAACATTTAACGTTTCAAAATTTTCTCAAAAATAACATTCAATCTTATTTTGCCTATACTATTTATCTTTATCAATTTATTAACGTGATTATTTTTTTTTTTAAGATAAGGAACTCACACCATACCTTAGTGGTTTTAATTTTAAATCGGGACCAAATTGCCTGATAGATTCAATCATTGGCTCTAAAGTATTGTAATTTACTGTGAAAGGAATCTCAAAGCCATATATCCATCTTGCAATCCCAGAATTTTTGCTTAATGTCTAGAGCTTTTGTTGATATGAAAATTGGGGCTCAAAGCATGTGTTTACATTTTATATTAAAGGGGTTGTAATTCCATATGGTTACACACACAAAGAATAAGGATGGAACAAAAATTTAAATGAAGTGCATGAGATGTGTGCCTTGCACCTAAACCTAAGGCGCGCACCGCAAATGCGCCTTTCCTACTACGCCTCACCTCAAGCTGTCCGAGGCGCCTTAGGTGCATCTTGGTGCGCCTCGCACCTAAGTGCATGCTTAGGCGTGCCTTTTAAAACACTGCATATCACGAGCCAACGCAATAGTATCCTTCAGTTTAAGGCCAAGAAGGATCCATCCACTATCAACGAAAACAATTTGCCTCGGAGAATTCATAAAATTTGTATGAATGACTATTGGGCTTCAAGTAAAAACAGGTACATCCAAAACCTAACTATTAGACTAGAACTCATTAATATTAGACATTTTGTCACCATCACCTCTAATTTCTCTAGCAGATCATGTATTGTGGAATCAGCTAGGTTGTGAAATTCATCCTCCTGCAGTACACAACTGTATTCACATTAATCATTAGCAATTAAACCTTCACCGCTAACAATCCAATATTTAAAAACCAAAATTGGAAAGAAAAAAAAAAAAGGTTAATGGTAAAAATTCGCAATCTTTTCCTTTCTCATGAAACCATAATACACTGTTTGGTTGCTAAGAAAATGTAGGAAGAGAATCGAAATTAAAAAATTAAAAACACTTGGTTGAAGTTAGAAAGGATACGCACCGGTAATCGATGGTCGCAGGGCCTTCGCCGCCATCGAGATTGAGGGGGCGAGAGCAGAAGCTTCTAGAAGGGGGTGAGAGAGATGGTCTGCGAGCACACTTGGAAGCTTCTAGAAGGTACGTAGAAGAACATAGAAACGATTTGTTGATCGTAGATGAAGAAGACGAAGGGGGTTTGAGAGCTCTGGAAACCAGTCTTCTGAGTAGAAGCAACTTCGTAGAAGAACAAGGAGAAGCCATTTTCTCGTTTGCTTCCAAGATCAGCCCTCGGCTTCATATGAACCGTGAGATATTAGGCCCGAACTATAGAAGCCTATAAACCACTTCTACAAATCTATTGGGTTGTTGTTGGGCTTCACCCAAATCAAAATCAAACTGTTTTTTGGGACACTTCCCACCTCCTATAAACTATAAACTAAACTTATTTACTTGTAAAGGCTTCGTTTGCAAACATATTTTTTTAGTAATTTTTTGATTTTTTAGTTAAAATATGATTAAAAAAATTAATATATTTAGGATGATTTTTTGACTTTTTACAAAAAGATGTATAAAAAATAGAGAGAAAATAGAATCTTTGACTTTTTAGTATAAGTTGTTGGCTTTTTGATTTTTTTTAGTAATTTTTTGACTTTTTGGCTAAAAAAGTCACTTGCCAAACGAGGCCAAGTCTCGAGTATAGATAAATTTATTATTTAATAATTTTTATGATAATTAATGGTATTTTTTATCAAAAATTATTAAAAAGTCACTAATTGTTAATTTTTAGTAACAATTTAAAAAAATTCATAAAAATGTCACTAATTATAAATTTTAGCAATAGTTTAAAAAAAATTGTCATAAAAAAGTCACTAATTTTCAAATTTCAGTGACAGTTTAAAAAATTTATCACAAAAAAATGTTACTAATTATAAATTTTAGCGACAATTTATAAAAATGATGGGAATTAAATTCAACTATTATAACCTATTGATAGTTTACCATAGAAATTTTAAAGATTAGGCTTCTTAAATCTGCATTTCAACTTTAGAGAATTTGGGGGCTCATAGAACTCCATTATAGTTCTATTTTAATAATTTAAACTATTCATTTTGTAGGATCCTCTGTATATATCATTCGTAAAAAAAATTAAGTCGATCTAATAATTATAACGTTTTATTTTATTTTTCTCCAAAAAAATTAATGGTGTATTTTTAAAAATATATTTGCCGTACACTTTTTCAGAAATAAATACGATAAAATGAAAACGTTACAATTATCAGATAGACTTAATTTTTTTTTATTGATAATATACATTGAGGACACTACAAATTAACAGTTCTGATCATCAAAATGGGTCCCATGGTGAACTCCACAAGCTCAAGTTCTCTCAAGTTGAGATTTGAATTTGAGAAAAGTCCAACCCAATTTGTTACATGTTTGGGGAAATTCTATAGTACATACCCCTAAAAAAGTGTACCATGTGCATATATTTTTGTGGTGTATGTTACGCATTTTTATGATAAATGTTACACAATTTGTTGGTAGAGTTATAATAATTTGTGATTCATAAATGAAATTATGCATTTTGTAGTAATATTACAGTTTTTTTATCCAAACATTTTCTTACCAAAAAATATGTAATATTATCACAAAAGCGCGGAACTTCATTTCTTAATTGCAAATTGTCATAATTCTAACAAAACCAAAAATATAAAATAAAATACAACGTAACATTTACCACAAAAATGTATAACACATACTATAAAAATGCATAAAAAGAGTGCATATAATACATACGTTTTGAGTGGTATATATCATAGCATTACCGACATATTTGCTCCTCCTTTTGATAATGAGAAAATTTTATGACTTTTTTAAATGTATGTTTTATATTTGTGGAACGATCATTTAGTACTAGTAATAATACTTGAAAATTTATCAAAGTGATAAATTATTAAAACATTTATTGGCTCTGTTTATGAGTTTTGATTTATTTTTAATTTGTTTATATTAATTTATATTGAAATATGATATGAAAAGTGAAATTATAGTTAAATTGTATTTTTTAAAAAATGTTTTTATAATTATAAATTTATTATTAAAAGTTGGAGCAAGGTTTATTAAAATAACTAGGGTTATTTACATGGATACTCCTAAGCAATTGAGAAGTATCATTTTGATCCCCTAAACTGCTTCAAACAAATTTAAATTTGCAACACACTTGCATTTTGTCCTTAGACAAATTACAAATTTAAATCATTTGTTACATTGCAATGCGGAAACACAAATTACAAATTACACAAACACATAAATTTTGTTCCAATCATTTCACAATAGTCCTTGACTCCGTATGTGAAACAAATGGTCACGGATGCGCACGCAAACTCTTGCCATATCTACATCCGTATCCCCAACCATAAGACCATCATCCATATTTTGTCCTCCTTCCGTGGCGGGCATGTCATCTGGAACAGAGCAACATCTGACATGTTCATTGTGTGCATTAACAGTTATCTCGTGCCTACGGATGAAATTGTGTAAGGCCATTGATGCACCAACCAATGGCACCTACACTGTCGCAAAATCATAGTCGGGTATGTTGTTCAAGAACTTCCAGCGCGATTTCCACACTCCAAATGTTCTTTCTACCACGCTCCTCAATAATGTGTACGTCTCGTTAAATAATTCTCTTGGGTTATCAGGTCGTCTACGATCCCGGAACTGTGCTTGGTGATAACGAGACCCTTTGTATGGTGTCAAATACCCCTTATTGTTTGGATAACCCACATCCACAAGGTAATATTTCCTTACATTTAGTCAATCAATTTAAGATTTTGAACAAAATTAATAATGAGTACTTCATTTAAAATGTGTTACCTTCTTGGGGGTGCGGGAACGATGCATGTTTGTTCTCAATTATTTCGTTGAAGATGCAACTGTCATGCATGCTTCCTTCCCAACCACAAGATATGAAAATGAAACACATGTCGAAGTCGCATACTGCTAGTATGTTTTGGGTTGGATATCCTTTGCGACCGTAATATGTGCCGGCATCACGGGCAGGCAACACGGCTTCTACATGAGTACCGTCCAACGCTCCAATACAATGATGCACCAATAATGTACATGACATGAGGTTTACATACATCACATAAAATGAAAATTAACTGATAACGACAACTAATATGCTAACCTTGAAAGGCATGTATTTCCCTCTGGATCGCAAATATGGATGCCTATTATTTTGATCTCTGGTGGGCTTACAATGTACTTTTGTGAACAACTTCATCGCTTCCAACACTGCATGGAAATGTCGCGACACAGTTTCTCCCGAGTGTTGGAAGCGTTCCTAAAGTTTTCGGTTAGTGCAACCGTCCAACATATGGATGAACATCGCAACACTTTCTTCAATGTGTAATCCATGGGGTGTTGTAGGTACTCGTAAACCGAAGTCGCTTTGCAATGTGTCACACAACCCTTAAAACACATATAACGACATATGCAAATTTTGTTCACGTCTGCCTAGGTGCCCATCATACAATTCTTGAATCCAGGCATGATCGGTCAGAATAGAAGTTCGACATGGGATCTTCTCCATGTACTTCAGGTAATATTCCATTGCATGCTGCGCAGCGTCACCGATTACGCTTTTTTGTAGGTCTTCTTCTTCCTCTACGAGTTCGATGATTACATCATCATAATTTCTATAGTTGCTACTTTGACCTTTCTACATTATTTGTTGATGACTCCTACAATGCACACAACACACAAATCAATTATCCAGTTGTAAACTAAGCACATTTGGACCAGTAAAGTTCAACCATAAAATTGGAACACATCAACTATCCATTACATTACATGCAACCATTAAAGTGAACTATGCCCAAAAATAAAGGTTACAACATGATCCCATATTGCGCAAGACAAAAGTACGTACCATCCACAAAAGTAAAGTAACAGTAACTACAGCGCTGTGCAACCATACAAAAAAACAAAACAACTAAAAAAAGAGACTCACAGAACTAGTCCACAAAAAACCACAGTACATCAAAACCAAAGACGTCCCATTTTTGCGTGAAAGACCAAACCGAAGTACTCACAGGCCTTTTGAAACCTGCAATGCCGCAAACCAACTGACTACATTCTCATCATCTGGCATGCACATCAATATTTCCAGGTAATCCGCGTTCTCTAACGCAGTGCAGGAGAAATGGAACAGTGGGGTACTGATGAAGTTCGGGATAGCCATAAGCCGCTGCATACATGGCTCAATGCCATACTTCTGCGATGCACCAGTTCCGTGCCTGACTGTCAGGTGCTTCTGTGCCTCAACCGCCTTAGACAGATGGTTAAAATTGTCCGCAAGCACCGATGCTCCACTAGAGACCTTCTTCAAATTTCCACTAGTGCTACCTCCCTTCTTCCTTTTTGTCCCGGGGTCTGCTTCTTCAAGGTGGACAGTGGGGGAGTTTGGAGGTGAGTTAACGACCGGTCTGTACGGCTCAGCAAATGGTGCCAACCCAGGAGAGTCCACTGAGTCGGATTCACCTTCGCCAACATCCACAGACTTCTCCCCCGGCGTCCAATGGTGTTTGCCAGTCGCAGTTGCACCGGTGAATACTTCGCGCATCAAATCTTCATGCTCCAATGGTTTCATCTTGAATTTGTAAGCGATCTTGTTTGTCTGCAAATGAAAAATCAAAGTACACTTTAATTTTTCCGTCACAGTGACATAGGACATTAAACGAACAAGTGACTTTCGTTTACATGTGTGTACAAAATTAAAGGGGCTAGTTTGACATAAGTTAAATGTAGTTTGCTTTTTTATGCTGTACAATGTTCAAAATTGTAGTTATTTTGGATTGAAAGGGTTTGGAGTTTACGTAACGTACATACAGGAAAAGTTTATGACAAGTAATGAATAATAACAAGTACAAGTTGCCATTAAATTTAGAGGACTTATTACGTAAAATAAAATATATGTTCGTGCATACCGATTTAAGATTCTCCCACCACTCTTCCGACGCTGTGAACAACCCGGTTTCCCTGTCAAACCCAATGCTAGTCACACCCTTACTGCTATCCATCAACTTGTTCCAAGCCTGCCATTCCTTTTTCAAACTGCTGTACTTGTTCTTAAGCTGTGTAATGTCATGACGTTTACCCGTGCGCTTAGCAAATTTGAGTGCAATTTCATTGTACCCTGTTTTGGTTATGGTTGTACCTACCCGACGGCCCGCTAATATTGCGTCCCTAACACACTGTAGGAAGATTTATGTCGCTGCACTGTCCCAGTTCGCCTTATGTGCATGATCTAAGCCATCAACAATGTCTTCGGTACCTGATAGGCCAACCCCTTTATTCTTAAACGGGGTGCGAAGGGACGACCGTGTTGCAGCCATTACACTAATGTGACAAGACGTATTGTATACATTAGAACGTAGTTGATTAATACATTTTAGACAATAAACTATAAACAATATGTAACAGACAACTTCCACATTTTTATAAAAAGTAGTACGATAATTACTAACACGATGTAGCGCTTACATATAAACGATGACAAAGCATTTGCTTGTTCAAAATAGTACTTCTTCAAGACACTAACAAATGTATACATTAACGAAATGGTTTACGGGGTTTACATTTGTAATAATAAGATGATGACCATGATGCACAACACACAAATCACCGTTTTCATTACATGCAAAGTATTGAAAATGTTCACGACATTAGCCTGTAACTGCATGACATCGGTTGAACCAGAGTCATGGTCGGGGATCCGTGTCCCTGGTTTGTCACACCAATCAATCCAATTACCACATTGCTGATGAGTAAGAAATGTAAAACATTTATTAGTTATGGAAATTACAGTGTGCATATAACTGGAGTGACAAATAATCATTTGTTACAACTCACCACGGGCTAGGGGCAAACATAATATGCACGGCCAGGATTTTTGTGAGATCTGGATACCTTCACAAGACAATGGCCATAGCCACAAGCACACATGCGCTATGGCCATGTCAACGTGGCAGTGGAAAAAGAGGAAGCCATATGACTACACAAAGAGCAATCATATGACTACAACAGCACCACAGATTAGGGTTATAATTGCAATACAAGTATGTTCGTTGAAATGTAACAGATAATTTATTACAGCATAACAGATTGAAAGAAGAGCAATATATATTTATAACATCCCATTTTTGTTAACAGCATAACAGATTGAGTAAATTGTTAATTAAGCTAACTCGAAAAGGTTTGGGCAATTCAAATGCAATGCACAGTTCACACTAGTAGGTACCCATTACTTTATACTTTTTTTTTTTTTTTGTGTCCATGTGTTTCAAACATTTGTGTGCACTAGAAAAAACCCAAATGAACGCTGGATTTTTTTTTTTAGAATCAATTAATTATTGAAATCTATAACTGGTGAAGGATACTAATGAGGCAACAACATTCCAATACAAATTCGAATACATCACACAATTTCAATACAAATTCATAACGTAGCATAACTCATAAATTCCAATACACCAATTGACATGGTACGCAATGATAAAATCAACCCAGAAATTGGAAAACAAAAATGGAAAAAAAAAAAAAAAAAGAATTAGAAAATGAATAAGGAGAGAAAAAGCAGTATGACACATTTAGCATATACCAAGAATCAACTTTGCAAGCAAATCCTAATAATCACATTTTAATTATAAGTCACATTAGAAAATGAAAAAATAAATGAAGAGTATAAATGTAGAAACAATAGACAAAACGCCCCAATTCAGTAATCTACAAACATGAACTCCAAATAGCACTAAAAAAAAAAAAACAAGTATTTGCTCAATCTGCAATTCCAGAACCAAAATCCCAACTCTCTGAAGCATTTTCCTATTTATTCGATCAATTAGGCCCTAGAAAGAACAGGTTAAATGAAATTCAAAAAGATTTATTTTTTTCCAAATTAATAATTCATCAAATGTAAATTAGAAATTTTATTAAATTTTGATGAAAGCCAAATTTAATATATGGGAATAATTTCGGAAAAGAAAAACAAAAAATAATTTTGAAAAATAATTTGAAGAGTATAAATCTAGAAACAATAGACAAAATGCCCCAATTCAATAATCTACAAACATGGACTCCAAATAGCACTAAAAAAAAAAAAAACAAGTATTTGCTCAATCTTATGGACGATCAATGGAATATTATTTACTCAATCTGCAATTCCAAAACAAAAATCCCAACTCTCTGAAGCATTTTTCTATTTATTCGATCAATTAGGTCGTAGAAAGAACAGGTTAAATGAAATTCGAAAAGATTTATTTTTTTCCAAATTAATAATTCATCAAATTTAAATTAGAAATTTTATTAAATTTTGATGAAAGCCAAATTTTATATATGGGAATAATTTTGGAAAAGAAAAACAAAAAATAATTTTGAAAAATAATTTTGTCCAAGTTTTTTACTTTACACAGAAAATAAATTAGGAAAAAAAAATAATTTTGGGTGCAGATTAAGAGATGGTCTGTGCCAATTAATTTTTTTGGTTTTAGTTGTTATGTAGATGGCAGAAAGGGCAAAAAAAATTTTGGTGAAGAAAATCTCAAGAAAACCTAAAATGAAAAAAGGTGAAAAAGAGGAAAACTGGTTTGTTGAGCAATGTATTTTCTGTTGCACACGACCAGGTGAAGATAAGTAGGAAGATCGGTGACTGAACGACCAACGAAGGAAAAAAAATTGCAGGGGAGAACTATTCTAAATCATCGGTGCAGATCGGTGTTTGAAAATTTCAGAAAATGGTGTTTCGCAACCATACCTTAGTATTTTCTCGACGATCGGCTACTTGGTCTTCCGTAATAGTGCCGCCGGAGTGAGCCGTCGGAGAGAGGTAGTCGACTCTGTTAAAGCGTCCAGGTAGAGCTTTGGTGAGAGATATGAGAGATATGAGAGATGAATTTCATGTTGCGAAACAGGTAGAGCAGCGGTGTAGATCGCCCGGCACTCCGCTCCGCGCGCAAGGGCGCAAATTGTAGTTCTAGCTACTACAGTTCGGACTCCTGTCACGGTTCTGAATCTAATCTCACAAAGTGCAATGTAAGACTGATAAATCACCAAAGAGTCCAAATTTGGCAAATCGTTTTGAAAAATCGATTTTAATCAAAAAGTGCCAAACATGGACTGCTTTGCCAGATTTCAGAGTCGCCACCTAAGTATTTTATTTTTGAAAAATTTAGAAAACCCTGACTCGTGCCGAAGGCCACGTATCTGTCATCACCAAAGTTGCCTCGGCTGGGGAATTTGGGTACGAGGGGGGAAGGTCACGAAATGAGCACCCCCGCTCGCCCGATCAAAGGATCGACCTCTACTAACAAGATATGTTGTTTTTGAAAACACATGTATTCTTATTCCGGTTTATTAGTTAGCTTACTATGTGATGCGCATAGCATACAAGTATAGACTCAATCACGCGGATTGGAACAAAACAACTCATGTTTGTTTTTTAAAGTGGTTTGAAAGTGCTACTCGCAAGTAGGCTAAGACGCGGATTTGCCACTCTCAAGTGGGCTTAGAAAAACATAATTTTGCCATTTCAAGTGGGCTTAAAACTCACAATCATTGAGTTGTTCCAGTTCAGGCAATCGAACCTTCATCCACAGGCATTCATGCAGTTTAAACAATTAAGCAGTTAGCCTCATGGCAAGCATGCTATCATGGCAATATGCAATCACACTCATGCAATATGCTAAAGTGTAAACACTTACAGTGTATTCTGAGCCAAAACAAAAGCTAGTTAGTAATCAATGCATGATACTAGCTAAGTTAAGAATGCCTAATGCAACACATGCAAAATGCAACTAAGATAGGCTTGGCTATTCTAAGATGTCATATGAATGCAACTAGATAACATGTATTCAAATTGGTATTGAAATACAATGCAGTTAGTATGATGCGCCGAGCCCGGTGTATGCAAAACAGATGAATGATGCACGCATGCTAGCATAAGGATGCTAATTGAAATATGTCCTAAAACTAACCATCAAAAGCTTATAAGTAAAAGGGAGAAAGAAATGGGGGTTGGAAGATATGTATCACACACACGCACACTTATTACAACAGTTGTGCCCTCTCGACGGAGGGTCCGAATGAATAAGCTAGGCTAGCTACACTAAGCTAAGCTATCTAACTAATCTAATTAATCTAATTAAACTAGTTATTACACAACAAATTGAATAACTAGCTAGAACTAATTATTACATCACTTTAACTAATTAACAAATTAATTAAATTACATAAACATGCTAATTATCAAGTACGCATTAATCTACCCCACTCAGCTCTGCTATGGAAAGTTGAACAATGCATGCTAGATCGGCTTCGCTTGGAAATCCATTACCATGCCCCAACTTGCCTCTGTTTGCATTTGATTTGAGGACACTGCACAAACCTCCAGATAGCTTCTACTCAATCATGGAGACCTCCAGGAAGGCTGCCGACCAGAAAAGGGTGGTGTAGACCACCTGCCGACCACTTAAGCATGCTGCAGACCAGAAAAAGTGGTCGGCCATCTATTTTTTCTGGTCTGCCGACCAGAAAATGCCACCAAGCTCCATTTTGCTGCAACAGATAATAGGAAGGGGCACAGTAGTATATTTGCAACGTATGTGTGCACAACCACTCTCCCTATCATTTCTTAAGCTCAATGGAGTGCGGTTCTCGACTCTTGGGCCACCAACCGAGCATCGCAATGCACGATGGCCGAGAAGCCAAGTTTGCACAATTCAATATCAATGAATCCACAAATAACACATAAGGGCCTTAACCTCTATCATGCATGATCAAGAGGGTCGGCGACCGAGAAATGAGGCGCGTTTCATCACTTCAAGTATGAAACGCCCCTCGTTTCTCGTGTTTGGATTAACACCCAATCCAAACACAATGCAACACATACAACATGATCAACTTATCAATGCTAATAGTATGCGCAAGACCCTACCATGTGAATAATGCATGCATGGCATGTTTAGGAGCTAAGGTATCAAGACAAGTGAAGTGTATCACACATGAAGCAAGACAATGCTCAAATGGGCAAACCAAACATGGACAAACCTGAGATACTTCAAAACAGTGGCCAAAACTCAACAAAACCTAGGCACAAAGAGCATGGAATGCACATTCAACTCATGACTCGCAAGCAAGGCATAAAGGCACAACTCTTAGACGCAATTAAAGAGTGACATGCATGCGAATATGGCAATGCTACATGCTCTGAAATGAAGTGTTAAACGATGCCAAATCATCCAAACAACACAAATGAGGCATGCTAGAAGGCCTAGAGCATAAGGCTAGTTAAGAGCAATACACTACAAGTGTATGAAGCACTCAAGAGACAACCAAACCAGCCAAAAATAGAGTCATATTAGGTCCAAAAAGTCACAAAAACAAGCTTAAACAAAGCCACAAAGGAATGTAAACACATGCTCATTTGATAGGCCCTCTATGCATACAAACAAGACAAGAGGAGAGGGGACCAACCCCTCTCATTTTAGGCCTCAAAACCACATTTCTACCACTGAAAATCCACTGGATTTCAGTGGTTAAAAGGCCAAGAGAAGGTGATCTCAAAGGCTTAAAGAGATGGCTCAAAACAAGGCGAAATAAGGCACAAAAGGGGGTAGACCACCCCCAACACTAAAGAGGCCTCAAACAAACACTTTAAGCACTTGAAAATGAAGCTTTTTTTAGTTTAAAGTTAGGCCTAAAACATCATGCAAAGATGACCAAATGTTTAAGCAAAACAAAGCTTAAAGAGGGAAAACACTCACCCTTGAAGAACAACTGGAAAACAGCAAGCTCTGAGGCAAAAACCAGCTTAAAACCACTCAAATAAAGCTTCCAAGTACCTCAGCAACAAGAGGAAGGTATTTGAGTAGGTGTCTATGTGTAAAGGTATGAAGAAGCAACACTTTAAGACACAAATATAGAGAGAGATATATATAGAGAGAGTAAACTTTTGCTCTTCAAGTTTCTTTGAACCTGGAAAAGGGAGAGAGAGCCTCCATCTTATAAAACTCCAAGCTTCAAGCTTCTTAGAGAAGCTAGAAGCTTGGTGCAATCCCTCCATACACGTGTATAGAGGATGTAATCTGTGCTCTCCAGGTAGCACAGCTGGCATCCACAATATCTGCAGAAAATGCAGGAAAGCTGCCAACCACTTGAAGTGGTCGGCCAGCTGTGGACGCGCCCGCGTGGGGCCTCATGCCACAGTTCGGACTCGATTGTCACGGTTGTAAATCTGAACCAAAGAGTCCAAATCCGGTAAATCGTTTTGGAAAACAGATTTTTATAAAGGAGTGCCAAACATGGACTGCTTTGCCAGATACAGAGTCGCCACCTAAATATTTTTTAATGGGGGAATTTAGGAAACCCTAACTCGTTTGCCTAAGGCCACGTATCCGTCATCACCAAAGTTGCCTCGGCTCGGGAACTTGGGTACGATTGGGGAAGGTTAGCTATGAGCACCCCCGCTCGCCTGATCAAAGATCGGCCTCTACTAATCATGATATCTTGTTTTGAAAACATTAAGTGCTCTTATTCTGGTTAATTAGCCTAAAATTACTACGTGATGCGCACAACAAAACAAGTATAGACTAGATTGCCTAATTGGAACAAAGCATTGCATATCCATTTGTTTGAAAATGGTTTGAGATTTGCTACTCGCAAGTAGGCTAAAATACAGATTTCAATGAATTATTCCAATTCAAACAATCCAACCTTCACCCACAGGCATTCAGGCAGTTATATCAGATAAGCAATTAGCCTCATGGCAAGCATGCTGTCATGGCAAACACTCACACGCATGCAAGGATGCTAAAGCATAAAAGCTTACCTAGTACTCCAAGCCAAAACAAAAACTAGTTAGTAATCAATGCATGATCCTAGTTCATGTTAAGATGGCTAATGCAACACAGGCAAAATGCAGCTAGAATAGGCTCAGCTAATCTAAGATGGCATATGAGATGCTACAAATAACATGTATTCAACTTGGAATTGAAATACAATGCAGTTAGTATGATGCGCCGAGCCCGGTGTATGCAAGACAAATGTATGGATGCACGCATGCAAAGCATAAGGTATGCTAATTTAAATATGCCCTAGTACTAACCATTGAAAGCTAGTAAATAAAAGGGAAGAAAGACGTGGGGTTAGAAGACATACACACACTCACGCACACTTATTACACAATTGCCCTCACTCGGAGGGTCCGAATAAATATTACACAACCAAATGAATACTACTAAATTAATTATTACAGAATTTCTAATTAATTAACAAATTAAATGCAGGAGGGTGGCCGCAGCCCTGCCTCGGAATGCGTGGATGATGCATGCTTGATCCGCCTTGCCTGAAAACCCGGTACCATGCCACTGTTGCCTCTGTTTACACTGCCTTGCTCCTCTGAAAATTATGAAAGTTTCTAGAATTGCTTTGAACTTCCTCCTGAGCACTGTGGAAGGTCACCGGCCAAAAGTAAAGGCCATCGGCCATTTATCGACCATGGATATTGATATCGGCCACAAATGTTTGGTCGATCGGCACTGTAGATGGCCGACCGGCCATATCTTCCTGCAAAAACCTGTTTTGATAGCAGTAGAGGACAGACAAGGCATGGCAATGCATTTTCAAAGCAATGTTTGCACCACCACCCTCCCTATCATGTTTAAGACTCAAGGGAGCATGGTACTAGACCCTCGGACCACCAATCACGCATTTCAATGCATGATGGCCCAAAGAAGCCAAAGTGTGCAATTTCAATATAGAATGAAATGCACAAAACAAATAATGGGCCCCAACCTCTATCATAATCAATTCAAGAGGCATGGGATGCATGCAATGCTATGCAACCTAAGTATGCAAGCTAAGCATGCAAATGTGCAATGTGTCAAACATGCAAAATGCAATGTAACAAACATGGAACAAGGCCAAATATGCAACAACATACAAGGCAAGCATGCAACAACATGCTAGGATGGTCTTGAACCGAAGTGGACAGCCCTCAAGTAGGCCCAAAACAGTGGCCAAAATGATGCAACAAAAGCATGAAAACACACACACAAGCATGCATGCACAAGGGCCTAAACATGGAGCATAAGCCATCAACTCTTCAAAGCATGAAAGGGATGGAAAATGCAAGTATGCAAACATGGAACATGGACTGAAATATGGTCTCCAATGATGCCAAATCATGAGAACAAGCCAAGTAAAGCATGCTAGTGACCCACACACCCAAAGCTAACAAGCTAGAATGCAAAGAGACCATACGAAACATGTTGAGCATGACCAAAGCAATTGAAAACAGAGCTAAAGCATACTAAAACATGCATAAAAGCTTCACAAAGCTTGGCCAAAATCATTCTAGAACAAGGGTCAAAGCCTAAAGCATGTTAAGGCAAATTCATGGCATTACAAGACAAGTATGCAAGGCATGCATGGTGTGTCTAAACCAAGTAAAAACAGTGCTATATCATGGCAAAATAAGCACAAATAACACTTAAGACATGGCCAACATGAATTTAAAAATGGTGCTCACACATGAGGCTAAAATGGCACTTTTCGAAGACAACAAGGAGAGGGGATGGCCCTCTCCTTCTTAGGACCTTAAACCACCATCCTCACCACTGAAATCTCTCAAGATTTCAGTGGTGAGGAGGCCCAAACAAGGTGGTCCTGGAGCTCACCAAAAATAGCACAAAATGGGGCCAAACAAGGCCTAAGAGGGGGTAAACAACCCCAAACACAAAAGTGACCTTAAAAAACTATTTAAAGCACTCAAAAACAAGACTTTTTTCAGTTATAAGTTAAGCTCAAAACAGCATGCAAGATAGGCTAAAAGTGTGTGCAAAAACGGGGGATTTAAGGCTTAGAAACTCACCCTTGAAGACCTTTTTCAAAACCAGCACTCCAGCAGATTTTTCTGAGTCAAAACCAAGTCTTGAGCCCCCACAAGACCCTCCAAGAACCTTAGATGAATGGTGGAGGTGTGTGCTTAGGAGTTGGGGTGCAAATGGGTCAAGAACCAAGCACTTTGGAGGCTTGGATGTAGAGATATCAAGAGAGATATATGTTTTTGTCTTGGACAAATTTCTTGAAACCCTTAAAATAGAAGAGGAGCCCTTCTATTTATAGAGCAAGACAAAAGGCCTAAGCTTCTTGGAGAAGCTAAGGCAAAAGGGTCAAAGGGGGCAAGCTTCTAAGGGAAGCTAAGCAAAGGGGTCAAGCTTCTCTTAGAAGCTTGTAGCAAAAAGGTCAAGCTTCTTGGAGAAGCTAGGCAAAGGGGTCAAGCTTCTCTTAGAAGCTTGTAGCAAAAAGGTCAAGCTTCTTAGAGAAGCTAGGCAAAGGGGTCAAGCTTCTCTTAGAAGCTTGTAGCAAAAGGGCCAAGCTTCTTGGAGAAGCTAGAGCAAAGGGTTCAAGCTTCTTGGAGAAGCTAAACCAAGGGTTCAAAAGGTTCAAGCTTCCTCAAGAAGCTAAAAACCAAGGGTTCAAAAGGTTCAAGCTTCCTCAAGAAGCTAAAAACCAAGGGTTCAAAAGGTTCAAGCTTCCTTAAGAAGCTAAAACAGGGTTCAAAAGGTTCAAGCTTCCTCAAGAAGCTAAAAACCAAGGGTTCAAAAGATTCAAGCTTCCTCAAGAAGCTAAAACAGGGGGTTCAAAAGGTTCAAACCCCCTCAAGAAAAGGTCTCGGCCAAAAAAGTGGCTAATTGGCCAACAAAGTTGGCCGACCGACCACAAAATGTGCCGACCGACCATCAATAGTGCTGACCGGCCATCACCAGTGGCTTGTGGCAAGGAAACAAGGCCGGTGGCCTCAAGCCATGGCCGGTGAGGTGTGGGGATGGCCTACAAGCTATTTCCCACCCTCAGAAGCAAAACAACAAGTGTTTGATGCAAAACCAAACACAAAACAAACAAGTCGAGAGGTCTTGAGGCAAGGCGCATAGTCGAAACCTCCGAGAACTCAAGACGAACACGAACATGGATGATCATCGAGTGTTCAAACGATGACGTCCAAGTTTTAAGGACGGTCAAAAATGGGGTGTCTACACCAGCTACTTACACTGGTCGGCCGACCAGGAAAAGTGGTCTGCAAGGAGACCAACTGGTCGGCAAGGGGGAGAAGTGGTCTGCACAATGAAGACAAGGTGGTGGCATGGCTGCCGACCACTTTTGGTGGTCCAAAGACCACCAAGACCAACTGGCCGACCAAAAAACTGGCTGGCAGGGAAGAAAAGTGGTCTTCAAGGAGAGAAACTGGTCTACAACCCCTATTCCACCCTCTAAGCAAGGAAAACAAGGTTTGTGCCAAAAACAAACCAAAAAAGATGCAAGACAAGAGTCTGCGGGACAAGGCACGCAGCTGGAAGCCTTGAAAACTAGTCTACGGGCACCAAAAGTGGTCTACGGGAGGGAAAAGTGGTCTACGGCCACAAAAAGTGGTCTACAAGACCTCTGTGTCCCTCTAGACCAAGGCAACAAGGCATGGTCCAAAAACCAAGCCAAGAGGAGAACGTTAAGCGGTCCTGAGATAAGGCGCGCGGCCGAAGACTCCGGAAATCGGAAACTAGTCTACAAGAGGGAAAAGTGGTCTACGGATCTCTCTCTCCCTCCAGGCAAGGTCAACAAGGCATGGTCCATGAACCAACCCAAAACACAAAGAGTCCAAAGGCCCGGAGGTAAGGCACTCAGCCGAAAACTCTGGAAACTTGAAACGAGCACAAACATGCGCGATCATCGAGCGCTCAAACGATGACGTCTGAGTCTTAAGGTCGGTAAAAAGTCTTGTCACGACTGAAACCCGCCCCCTATAGGTTTAGTATCATAACCGGCCAGTAATCCTGGTGTAATGGCCCCAAAATGCATATCACGATGATCGTTATGTAATTATGAATTAATACAATTTAATTTGGAAATATCTGTCTGAATTGGGAAAGTATCTATTAGAGCTACAACTTCGGAACTGAAATTGATGACCTTAATGGGTTCAGAAACCAAAATTGAGCACATAGATAGACTAATGGGAATTTTTAGAGCCATTTGGGAAGTTTAATTGAAAATTGATTTCGTTTGATTCACTAAGTTGTGTTTGGCTCATCATTTATACAATTATATATAAACATATATATATATATATATATATATATATATATATATATATATATGAGCCTTAGTTTTAGACTCAACATAGAATAAAAATCTGAGAGAGAGACTTCTAGAGACTAAGAGAAGAAAAGAAGAGAAAGAAGGAGAACAAAGGGGGAATTAAGCAAAATCTTCACCAAATCAACCATCTAAGGTGAGAATTTTCTTGTAATTTCTTGCATCTAAGTTGTATCCTCCATGACATCATAGAAGCTAAGTGGAATTTAGGATTCGGGTTGATGTTAAGAACCCTAAAGAGAAGAATTGTAAGAAATAGCTTAAGATTTGATCATCCATGGCACGAGTTCATGAATTTTTGTTCATACATGTGAAATCTTGCATAGTTCTTTACTTGAGAAGGAAACCATGAATTTTGAGAATTTGAGTTCAAACTTGCATGTTTACATTACACAAGAGTTGATTTGTTTTTACATGGGAACTTGCAGGCTAATTTAAAGTCATGAATTTTGATTTGAAGCCATGATCTCTATTTGAAGTTGGAAAGGTTTAAATCCATATGTTTTGAAGTGTTTTGAGCCTTATTCTGTATACAAAGAAGTTGAGATTACAAAAAAGGAGAAGGTCAATTTTTAACAGATTTTTAGACTGGTTTTACACCCAAACCGCTTGAGCGGCCTGGGCCATCGCACGAGCGACCGAACCTTTTTTGGCTAAAATTGACACTGTTTCACCACCGCTTATGCAGCCAAGGCCACCGCACGTGCTACCAACAGGACTAATTTTTTCAGTTTTGTTTTCTTTTCATTTTCTGACTGTCGGGCCTTCATTTACATGGTTTTCACGTGTAATACACATCCATATGCATATCATAAGCATGAGAAAGATTAGAGAACGATTAAAGAAATAAGAGGAATAACTGAACGAATATGAATCGAAGGGTAATAATGTAAGAACCAAAAGGCAAGTTGATGTGTAATAATAAAACATATGTTATGTTATGTGCATTGTCATTGTAGATCACGAGGCAGGACCGACCAATTGCTATTGGGAGCCACCTGTGAGTAACATTTCTGTAAAGATATGTTTATATGATATATGTTTAAACTGTTATCTGATAAGCTATGGTTTCTGAAATGTTATTTTGATACGTGAACGAATATCCTATTTGCAAATCTATTATGGTATCCAGAAATAGTCCCAAGTCATGGGGGGACGAGATGTAAATGTGGGTCCATGACATATATGCGATACGAAATCTCGTTAGCCACTTCATTGTGGTGATATGGGTTTAATTGGTATTCGGAACCGATTACTCTAGTCGGATAACGATATGATATGTTCTGAGAGATGTACCATTATTACGTTCTGTTATGAGACTGTACAGATATATGACTGATATGCTATGATCTGTTTTCTGATAAAGATATGTTGAAATTCGTTCACTAACCTCTTTACGTTAATCTTATTCACTGGGCTTTAGTTCACTGTTTATATATATATATATATATATATGTATAGGTGAGCGTTTTGGAGGACAAGTCTAGAAGGAGTCTTTAGCCGAGCGACCGTTTTGAAGCCTACCATGTGGTTTTGAGTGCTTCAAAGTTGAGGCTAGGCCTAGAAGGCTGTTGTCAAGCTTTTGATCATGAAATACACTTTTGTTATGTGCATATGTTATGTATAAGATGTTAAGTTATAAGTTATGTACTGAATGTGGGTAAATTAATATTTTTGCATGTAAATATTTGTTCATATAGATGCACAGCTCATTGGACTATTGGTGTTTTTGAATATTGCTTCCGCTAGCCCCGATTATTTTTTTTTTTTTTGGATTTGTATAGGAAGGCGTTTGGGAATCATAGATTATTGGCCGGTTATGATGCTCAACCCATAGGGGCGGGTTCGGGTCGTGACAGAATGGTATCAGAGCACGACTTAAATTACCCACGCATGTGTCCAATTGAGCTATAGGCTGTCCTAGAAAAGAAATTAAGGCATTGTATCAGCATGTGTGAGTGTGTGTGTGGAATTATATGAACTTATCTGAACCAAAATGTAATTTAATAAAATGAAATGAAATGAAACTGAATACTATGAACATATCTGGAACTGACAATGAAAATGAAAGTTGTAAGAACTTTCCCTTTGCTTATTGTTACCTCGAGTGATTTATAGACCAACGGAGAATGCAAGACGCATAGATGAATCTGAATCGTCGGATGCAAGAATAGACCGGTTAGAAAGAATGGTGAAAATTTCAACTGAATTGGTAAGGTAGCAACAACCGAGACAACAATTTCCACATCCTCCACCGCCTTTGGTCCAAATTGAGATAAATAATGATGATATCATTACTCTTACACAGAAATACAAGAAAATGAAGTCACCAGAATTTTTGGAGGGTATTGAATTGTTAAAAGCTGAGGCTTGGGTACTTGAAACCGAAATGATCTTTGAAGTATTTCCTTGTAGTAAAGTACATAAAGTTTTGTTGGCAACATTTACCTTGAAAGAAGAATCAAGGAGATGGTGGATGCTCATTCAGGATGGTAATAAAGACTTCGCATGGGATCAATTTAAAGAAATTTTCTATGAAAAATACTTTCCGGAAGGTATCTAAATTTGAACACCTAAAACAATGTGACATGACTATGGCAGAATATGAAGCCAAATTTACCGAATTAGCCTAATATGCACCTCATATGGTTGACACTGACTATAAAAAAGCAAGAAAATTTGAGGGCAGATTGGATGTTGAAGTGCTTGACTGGGTAAATATTTTGAAATTGTTAAAATATGATGACGTACTTGATAAAGCCTTGATGTCCAAAGCAAATATTGCTGCCTTGAAAATGTCCAAGTCAACAGTAACAACCGAAGGAGAAAGTAAGAAATTAAAGAAATAGAAAATGGAAATGGTTAGTGAATCAATGGTCTCCGTGAATGAGAAATTGAATTCAAGAACCAGTGACAATACAAGACAGGAACGCAGTGGAAACAATTGCATACCCACATGTAGAGAATGTGGAAAGCAACATTGGGGCATTTGTCGCCGCCTTTCTGGAGCTTGCTTTAGATGTGGATAGAAAGGACACTTTGCCAAATCTTGTCCACAAGCCCACCCAAGCAATGAAAGATCGGTTACCAACGGGATTAGATCAACAATGACACCAAGAACAAATGCAACTGCTACTGTGGAGGGGAGTAACCTTAGACAAGGAATGGTATATACCTAGTTGCAGAAAGGACCCAAAATAATGAGACAGCTGATGCAGGTATTATCTTGATCATGTGCAAAATATTTATGTGAACATTAATGTGACATTGGCCTCGTTTGGGTACTTGGCTTTTAGCCATGTTTGTGCGTTTGTAGCAAGAGCCAAAAGTTGGCTTTTTTGTATTTAAAGACATTTGGGAAGTTGGTTTTCAGCCACTAGTGAAATTACAATTCTACCCCTCATGGGTCAAAATGTGCTACATAGGTGAAGTTGTAAATATTTTAAATTGAATGGGGGTAGTTTGGTCATTTTATTGTGATTTGACATCATAAACAAATAATAATAAAAAAAGTGAAAAGCAACTTTTTACCAACTTCCCAAATTACTTGTCTAAAAAAGCCAAAAGCTTGGTTAAAAACCAAAAAGCAAATTTTGTCCATTTTTCCAAAACACCCCATTATATGCTCTTTGATTAGATATACAGTTGGGAACTTACTGCATGATTAGAACTATGAACTCGTATGATAAACCTTAAATTATTCAACATATAGAACTTTCGAAATTATGAATCTATGCTTCATGTCTGACCTTACTGATGTGTGAAATGTTATTAGAACTGATGGGATATTGTGATTGACTGAGATGTAGAGCTATTGTGTACATTTGGAACCATTAAGCTATGATTTTGATATAACCATGAGAACAGATAAATTCCGAACAATTAGAAAAACTGTTAACTGGATTGATTTTAACCCTTGGGACAAAGTTTATTTGCAAATGATGGAACCGAACATGTATCTGATTTGATTTCGTAAGTCGAATATTTACCTTGATCTTATGTGAAATATGAACGGCAGATTATGGCATTATGATTTGGCCCGGACTTAGGTTATACCTCCGACTGATTGGGGACTACATGTATTGTTGAAGAATGATTGCTTGGGTACTACTTTTAGTATCATAGGATTGGTTGTTTAGAAAATGGCTGCTACTGTGCTACTATAATTAGAAAATGACCTGTGCCATGGAAATATATGAATTATGTGCCTAAGAGAATGACTGCTACCGTGTTACTGTACTTGGAAATTGATGCTATGGAATTTGTTGACAGGAAACCATTGTGATTATAAACCCTACCTACCGGGGAATATATGATTTTGTATATCCTGCAATAGACTACTATAGCCTTATCTTATTTTATATCTGATTTTATGAGATAGATATAAGGAGTTATTTTAGAATTCTGGATGATTGAAATGGAACATCGAAATGAATAACCACATAAAACCGTGGGTTTACTTTATATGGTGATAACTTCTGAGTAGTTGTGATGAATCCCGGCTTGACCTGTGAACTGTTCAAACTGAGGAATGAATTGAACATCTGTAACAGAACTAGATGATAATATGAGACCGAGATTTCAGATCGAGTTACATGGTAAGATAAGTTTGAAGGACCAAACTTCTTAAGGTGTGGAGATTGTAACGACCCTAAAATGCGTGTCACGATGATCGTTATGTAATTATGAATTAATATGATTTAATTTGGAAATATCTATCTAAATTGGGAAAATATCTATTAGAGCTACGACTTCGGAACTGAAATTGACGACCTTAATCGGTTCAGAAACAGAAATTGAGCACATAGATAGACTGACGGGAATTTTTAGAGCCATTTAGGAAGTTTAATTGAAAATTGATTTCGCCTAATTCGCTAAGTTATGTTTGGCTCATCATTTATACAATTATATATAAATAGATATATATGAGCCTTAGTGTTAGACTCAACACAGAATAAAAATTTGAGAGAGAGATTTCTAGAGACTAAGAGAAGAAAAGAAGAGAAAGAAGGAGAACAAAGAGGGAATTAAGAAAAATCTTCGCCAAACCAACCATCTAAGGTGAGAATTTCCTTCTAATTTCTTGCATCTAAGTTGTATCCTCCATGACATCATAGAAGCTAAGTGGAATTTAGGATTTGGGTTGATGTTAAGAACGCTAAAGAGAAGAATTGTAAGAAATAGCTTAAGATTTGATCATCTATGGCATGAGTTCATGAATTTTTGTTCATACATGTGAAATCTTGCTTGGTTTTTTACTTGAGAAGGAAACCCATGAATTTTGAGAATTTGAGTTCAAACTTGCATGTTTACATTACACAAGAGTTGATTTGTTTTTACATGGGAACTTGAAGGCTGATTTAAAGTCATGAATTTTAATTTGGAGCCATGATCTTTATTTGAAGTTGGAAAGGTTTAAATCCATATGTTTTGAAGTGTTTTGAGCCTTATTTTGTATACAAAGAAGTTAAGATTGCAAAAAGGGAGAAGGTCCATTTTTAACAGATTTTCGGACTGGTTTTACACCCAAACTACTCGAGCGGCCTGGGCCACCGCACGAGTGGTCGGACTTTCTTTGGCCAAAATTGCACACTGCTTCACCACCGCTTGTGTGGCCAAGGCCACCGCATAAGCGGCCATTCCACTATTTATATATATATGTATAGGTGAGCATTTTGGAGGACAAGTCTAGAAGGAGTCTTTAGCCGAGTCATCATTTTGAAGCCTACCACGTGGTTTTGAGTGCCTCAGAGTTGAGGCTAGGCCTAGAAGGCCATTGTCAAGCTTTTGATCATGAAGTACACTTTTGTTATGTGCATATGTTATGTATAAGATGTTAAGTTATAAGTTATGTACTGAATGTAGGTAAATTAACGTTTTTGCATGTAAATATTTGTTTATATCAATGCACAGCTCATTGGACTATTGGTGTTTTTGAATATTGCTTCTGTTAGTGTTGATTATTTTTTTTGATTTGTACAGGAAGGTCTTTGGTAATCACAGATTACTGGCCAATTACGACACTCAACCCGTAGGGGCGGGTTTGGGTCGTGACACCTAGGATTACCGAAGGCCTTTGAAATAGATAAACAAAATAAAGGGGCTAGCGAAAACAAATAGCAAAATACAATATCCATAGAGCTGTGTAGACATATATGGGACAAAAAATTCAAAACTTGTATTAACATATAAATAGTGACGTCATATATAAACATCAATCTTACGTCACCCTTACACAAAACAAAACAGGACTTAGCCTTATTTATATCATATACAGAAACTTGTCCAACGAACAAAGAAAATAAGGTTGGCATTGAGTTCACAAAACTTGACCACTAGAAACACTTGGGAACCTCCTCAGGAAGCACGATGGTTGGCTTGACAAAACAGAACTCTAGGCTAACAAATTAGGCCTGGTTCCGTACCTGATCACCTCCCTACATAAATAATATAGTGAGCTGGAACCCAATGAATAACAACAGAGTAAAGGGTTGTGAGACCATGAAATATCCTCTCACATGGATGTTGTGGAGATCCAACGAAGAGAAGAGCTTCACCCCTGTAGATCTGCAATGATGAACATAGTCGGTGCCATCCAACCGGGGTTGCCGGCCGGGGACTCTCCGATGATGAAGTCAGTCCCTGTATCAAGGAAGAAATAGTATATGCATTTGAAGGGGTATGTGTTGTGTGGAGAGAGATGAGAACATACCTTTCACTTGGGATGCCCCCCTTTATATAGATGGGGGGTGTGATATTTATTTGGGCTGAACCTTTGTAGGCTTTGTTTGGGTTGGGCCCAATAAGCTAATACCTATAATTTTCTGGCTCCCACAATTGCCCCAAAACTTTCATTGTCTGCGGTAGAAGGAATGAGAGTTTTTTCTTGCCAAGTTACGCTGTTTAAATAGCTGTCAGGTTTTTTCATAAAGAACACTTTGGATAAATGAATAAAATATATGAATGAATGACTGCATGTATGCTTGAATGTATGCTTGAATGTATGTATAAATGTACGTATGTCTTGAATGTATGTAAAAATGTATATATGTTGATCATAAGATGAGGGGGTTGAGCTAAAACCCAGAAAGGAATACAAATAAATCATAACAATAGGCCGCGGTATTCTAACCCCCGGGCATGGGCGTAGGCCGCAGTATTCTAACCCCCGGGCATGGGCGTAGGCCGTAGTATTCTAACCCCCAGGCATGGGCGTAGGCTATGGTATTATAACCCCCGGGCATGGGTGCAGGCCACGATATTATAACCCCCGGGCATGGGTGCAGTATTTTGTCAAGTGCAAAGATTGCTTCCAAATATGGACTTTTATGCCGAGCTAGAAATATTTCTATAGGCCGAACACAGAAATGATTACTTGAACCAAATAAGATAGATTAAATAAGGTAGATATATCAGTCAAAAATTGGACCACGGTATTATTACCCCGGGTGAGGGTGTAGACCTGTGGTATTATAACCCCGGGCAAGGGTGTAGGCCTTTGCTAACGGCGCTCTGTGCCGAGTGCGAAGATTGCGCTGTACTCGGAGATTTTTGCTGATTTTAAGTGGCAACTAAGTGCCAAAGTGGCAAGGACTTTGAATAATGTATCCTGTACCGAATAAGGTGGACGTGTTAATCACCAATAATATTGCTCCGCTTATATGGAATTGCCAAGTAGATATTGGGCCAACTATTTAATTGCCGAGTTGCTCGGTTTGCGTTTAGGCCAAGGTAGACTTGCCCCATTGCTTTCGAATGCCAGGTGTTAGTCGGAAGGAATGTAGATTCCCATTGCCCTATGTTGCAGGGAAGATTCGGCTTTGGTAAAATGACGGCGCGCAAAAATATGGAAACCGCTGTCTGCCAAGTGTGTAATGTATTGCCTCAAAACGGGCGCTTGCTTGAAGCTGTGTGAAAAGGAGCGAAAGTTTGTAACTCAAGTAATCGTCCTTGTAATGTTTGTACCAAGTTGGCCGAGTATTCATGCATATCAAAGGTGCCGAGATGATGATCGGCTGATGTGCCCCAATTGGAAAGCGGAAAATTGACTGATGTCCTAGTGGCCAAATGTTTTACCAAATAATGTTGTTAGGTGAATAAAGTTGCTGAATACTGTAGCCAATGTTGCTGCATAAAGTTTGACGATGCATAAAGTTGACAAATAATGTTGCTTAGCCGAATAGAGTTGATGCACGGCCGAATAATGATCATGCATGATGTTGAATTTAATAATGGTCGAATAATCTTGCCGAGTAAAGTTGATGCACTGCCGAGTAACTAGTGTCAAAACATCGGTGTCTGTTTACACTTGGGTCGGCGATTGTGCTAATCGTTTGGTCAGCGGCGTGTCGGCATTCCTTCGAGGTTAGGTTTGCTAAGAACTTGGTCGGTAGTGGTTGCCAATTTAGTGGAGTTGAGCTTCTTGTCCAACGTATATTTGCCCCATTGCTTTTGAATAAGATTTGTTATTCGGAAGGAATAAAATTGACTTGGGCCAAAATTGCCGAGTAAGCCGATAATGAATTGAAACGGATTCCGTGCCCCTGTTCGGTGCCGTGGCGATATCAGAATGAAGCCGAGACAAAGTAAGGTGCTCGGTGATAGCGGAATCAAATCTGTAATTTATTTGTATTTTTATTTATTTATTTATTTAATATATATATTCATATTTATTTTGAGCATAATTTGAAAATTCTGACTGTACGGATGGACCCAGAATGCGTCAGATAGCTGGAAAGGACTATTGGATCGCTGTGATCAGACTCCTGATGGCGTAATTATAGCCAAAATGGATCTAACGGCTCAAATTAACAAGGTGTAATGCTACCGCGAAGCATATGATCATTTCTTTTATATCTTGTTGGATCATCTTCTCCAGCGAAAGGATTCATTTTCTGGGCAAACTTTGAGTGGTCCGTACGGCTTCGTTTGAGCTCCGATTTTGACGCGGTTTGTTGCGTTGGATTCGTCTCAATGTGTACTTCACGTTGGTATAGGCAAAACTTGGGTTTGACAGCTTTGGAAATTTCAGTTGTCAGAAAGTGTGAGCCGTGTCGCAATTTTCGGCAAACTTTGGTTACTTCGAATCGTAGTGCCGAACAAGTTGTCCAAGCTAGATAATGCAAAGTATACTTGATAACGCGCCGGATGATCTGTGGATGGCAGCGATAATATATCGAATAAGTTGAGTTGATAATATGTGAATGTAGTTGCTAATATGCCGAGTAAGTTGCCGAATAATCAATGCAGATTGTTTTTGCCGAATAAAGGTATGATTTGCCGAATAATGTTACTCTACTGCGGAAAACTGGGGCCAAGTAATCGGCATTTCTCTAGTTGAATGGATGTGCAGCTTGGTGCCGAATGGATCTTGGTGCCGAATAAATTTTTTATGTTCATATATACTCTAAAAGTCAGCACCTTTTAAGGAGATATATTGCAAAAACATTGTGACTGAATAAAAGAAATTCAAGTTGTGGGTCTTGCCCCAACAGTAGATGGTATGAATGATCGGTGAAGATGGATAATTATGGCTTAGCTCCTGGAGCCTGCTATCAAAATTACATGCTATTCGGACATGTTTTGACCGTTGAACTGTCATTTAACGTCCCCGATTTGCCAGTTGATTGATCCCAAGCTAAAACTCGAAATTCATAAAATTGGACCTCAAAAATGGATTCTACACAGCAAAAAACTAGAGGGTAGGCGTCCTCGAAATTAGTGGACCATCCGATTGACTGGAATGCAGTGAGATGTAACGGAGCACATTGTGCCGAGAAGCGCACGATAAATTCTTATTTCATCACCTTCATGTTGCATGTCGTGAAAGGCAGAGTTCAAGTTTTGGGTTCGTGACTTTGAGGCCTTGTATCTCCTTCGTTTTAAGTCCGATTTTGACGTCGTTTTTTGCGTTGGACTCGTCTCAATGTGTACTTGACACTGGTATGGTCGAAATTGGGTTTTAAGAACGCTGAAAATTGCAGTTTTTGAAACTATGGACTGTTGCGCAATTATCGGCAAGTGTCGGTCAATTTTTTGCTCCTCTGGTTAGTGGCTTCGGGCTCCTTAAGTCGACGCGAATCCTCTGGTATTGTTAGATGTGGATTTCGGCAAGCCGAGATGCTAGTTTCATGCCGAGATAGTAGCGCCGAGATTTTGGAGCTAAATGATTTGCCGAATTTACGGAGTTTGACAAGCAACGTTGCCGGATAAAGTTTGGTGCACTGCCGAATAATATTGATGAATTGATAATGGCCCAAATGGTGCGAAGCCGAACAGGTCATGAAAATGCAGATTTTGTAGATTCAAACTCTTGACTTTGAGCCCTTGTATCTTCCTTGTTTGAGTTGATAGGCCAATGGCAATGCCGAGTAAGGCGGGTTCCCAAACTGCTTAAGTGGCCGAGAAGTGCCAATGTTGTGACGTATGGGCTGCCGAGTAATGCGGAATAATGTTTGTCGGTTAAGAATCTTTTGGGTGAACGTCGGGGGTAGCTTGGGTGAGCATAGTGATGCCGAGAAGGATGGAAGAGCTACTGAATAGCCTTGTCGGATTGCCGATTTTCAGCGGTAGGTTGCCGAGTAATAGCTTGGCTTGGCCAAGATGGTTAATTTTGATGCCGAACTAAACCGCTGAGCAATGAGGCCGAGATGCTGGTGCTATATTAAGGCGCAGTGCCGAACATCATATTAAGTGCCGAATAATGAAGTGCCCAACATTATATTTCCAACTATGAAGTGCCGAATAATGAAATTTCTCGACCAATAGCCGAAGTGCCGAAATATAATATACGAGGATATTTCATATTTCCATCTGTGTATGGGGTGCAACATTATATTTCCAACTATGAAGTGCTGAACGTTAATTTTACTATGAAATGCCGAATAGTTAAATTTGTAAGGGCAGAATAATTAGTGCTGAACATTAAATTAAGGCGCAGTGCCAAACAGTCTGTGGATGAGGTCGATGATGGAGCTTTCAAACCTCCTTTATATAACACCAAAAATTATTTGGGCAACAAAAGCCGTATAGATTGCTTCATATTCTCATAAATTAAGAAGTAAAAAATGCTAAATTACAGGTTATAATAACTCATGGCTTTATTTATGTCAATTTAGTAGAGAGAGAGAAAAAGTGAAGACCCACTTAGTGATTAATAGATCATGCATGATTTTGGCCGAGAAACCCTACTAGTGATGCCGAAAAGAGCTAAAACCCACTTTTAGAGAGAGTGAGTGAAAATGCTCTGCTTTGTTTTTGTTCTTGTTGGTTTTAGCTACACAAAAAATGATATTCAGAAAATCAACCCACCACAACTGGCATCACAGTTATATAATATTATATGTACGTAGATATGCATATTGTGAATCGAGTTGAATCAAAATGAAAATAAGAGACCCAGCCTTGGATTCTACAGAAAGTTCTAGCATGGATATACGTGCATACATGTCAAGCATCAACTTTAAGCTAAGTTTTGAGAGACAAAGAATAAATAAATAAATGGACAGACCCACGTATGAATTTAGCCGAATAACTTTATTGAATTGCCGAAAAGATGTTTGCACCAATAAAGGTGTGAAACCCATTTCTAGAGAGAGAAAATAGCTACTAACTTCATCTTGTTTTGACAACCTTTCTAAGCAATATTAATATTCAACAATGCTCTGATCAAATCTGTGAGCTTAAATAGATACATACATAGATGTGTATATATATATATATATATGTATACCTGAACTTTAGCAAAAAACATAATCAAAATGAAAGAAGCCAAAAACCCAGTTGTGGGCCGTATTACTTGGGATTGATTTTTGCTTTTGTGGAAAGTGCACTGACCTCAAAGCAACCAGTATATGTTTACTTACAGCAGTATATTTGTTGTGTTCTTCGTTGATCTCATTTAGTCGTTCCCACAGACGGCGCCAATTGTGAGACCATGAAATATCCTCTCACATGGATGTTGTGGAGATCCAACGAAGAGAAGAGCTTCACCCCTGTAGATCTGCAATGATGAACATAGTCGGTGCCACCCAACCGGGGTTGCCGGCCGGGGACTCTCCGATGATGAAGTCAGTCCCTGTATCAAGGAAGAAATAGTATATGCATTTGAAGGGGTATGTGTTGTGTGGAAAGAGATGAGAACATACCTTTCACTTGGGATGCCCCCCTTTATATAGATGGGGGGTGTGATATTTATTTGGGCTGAACCTTTGTAGGCTTTGTTTGGGTTGGGCCCAATAAGCTAATACCTATAATTTTCTGGCTCCCACAGGGTTTATGAATGATATCCATCATAGATTCAGAAACCAGAGTTCATATCAGAAACAGATTCACATACTTATACATAATTCATAAGCAGTTATATGTGGTATATCTATTAGCTAACAGATCTGATTTGATCATATGACCCACTTGCATAGTCGGTACCGATGACCATAAGGTTAACATCTTCGTGCACATATAGCCATGGTATTGTATCCCCCAGGCGAGGGCCACGTGAACATAGGCCTCGGTATTGTTACCCCCAAGCAAGGGCTACATGAACATAGGCCATGGTATTGTTTCTCCCGGGCAAGGGCCACATGAACATAAGCCACGGTATTGTTTTCCCCAAGCGAAGGCCACATGAACTAAGGATGATACAAATACATTTCAAAAATAGGAAAATCATTCATCTATATAGAAAATATAATTTCAGAAAACAGAGCTTGTCATATCATTTCATTCAGAAAATATTTATAGTTAAACATAGCTTTACAAAATTGTTACTCACAGATAGTTCCAGTAGTAGTAGGACAGATCACTTGAACAGAATAGACTGATCAAGTGGCAATAACACGTGACCTACACAAACACATGACAGATACACATTGGACACACGTCTCAAAGGTGTTTAACTTATCATTTTTCTTCCTTAGCGTGTGTTTTTAACTCTTATCCTCATTATTGTAGCTTAAACATGGCCTAGGAATGCCTTAGATGCAACGATGATGCAAAAATACAATTTGAAACACTTAGCCAAATTTCTGAAAACTAGACAATTTGCTCAAGCGCAACTTTGGTCGCTCGAGCGGACCCCTTGGTTTGCAAAACTTCTAAGAGCTCTCATTTTATGCTCAAGCGAAGATCTGGGTTGTTCGAACCAAGTATGAAAACTAAAGTGTGGTTACTCGAGCACAGATTCTGTCGCTCGAGCCAAGGCTCATGTCTGCAAAAGTACTGGGAGCTTGAATTTTACACTTGAGCCAAGGCTCAAAACTAATAGTGGTCGCTCAAGCGAAGCTTTGGTCGCTCGAGCAAAGATGCCGAATCTAAAATTTTCAGATTGCTCTCCAAGCTTCAAAACTTAATCCCAATGCATGAAAACACATTCTTTTGGGCCAAAACTTGAGAAACATATAGAAAATCATAGAACTTCATGAATTGAAAGTCGTTTCGCAAAATCAAAGCCCAAAAGCAAGTTAATTGTTCAAAATCAAGCTTGAAACTTTGAATAAGACTTGTGCATGTAATGATATGAATTCCTTACTTTCAAAACATGAACTATTGAGGTAATTTCGTATGAAACTACATGAATTCTCAAAATAAACTCAAGATGAACACATGCATGTGAGAATTCTTTGAAATCAAACTCAAATTGTGATGAAATGGACATGAATACAAGGCTCAACTTCTAATCCATCTATTTAAACTTAATTCTTGTCTCAATCTCTAATTTCTCTTGAATTCACATGTAAATGTGTCACGACCCAAACCCGCCCCTAAAAGTTTGGTCCATGACCGGCCTGTACATAGGCCTCAAAACAGAATTTTAGAATAATATTTAATCATATACGGGGCCTTAAGCGGAAACAATATCAATAAAGGACAACATCCGTTGAGCTTGTGCATACCTGATGGTTTAATTGGATTTAAGCATTTAAATACATTCGCAGAGTCACATATACAATCACAGAATTTATATAGATCTCACACACACTTACATAAGACTTAATAATTAATATGACTCCCAACACAAATTAAGGCCTCCACACGGAGACATACCCCAGGTGACTTGGCAGACAGGCTAACCTCAGTACTACTCTAGTGTCAATCTCCGATGGCTCACCTACAGAAATATACATAAAACGAAATGAGCAAGGCTCAGTGAATAATAGCAATGTAAGGAAGTGAGTCAAACGAGCATATATGCATATCAAACCGTACACAGATCTTATTCATAATCATATTTTAAAACGGCCTCAGGCCCACATGTAATTCAGAACGGCCTCGGGCCCATGTATAATACAGAATGGCTTTAAGCCCAGATATGATACAGATCGGCTTTGAGCCTAGATATGATACAGATCAGCTTTAAGCCCAGATAATACAGATCGGCTTTAAGCCCAACAGATTATACAAAGCGGCCTCAGGCCCAATATTAGCAAAGCAAAATAATCTCAGATTCATAAGAATACCATTACTCAATAGTGCACATAGATTTTCTCATAGTTTATTACAAGTCGACATAGTTGTCTTGCGATTAACAGAACATTAATAATAACTATTAACAGAAGGAAAAAGCATCACTACATTAATAGGGACAAAACAATTCACACCATAACGGCCTTAGGCCCACTTTTATACAGAATGACCTTAGGTCCATGTCAATGCCACCATTTCATCATGTTCATCAATTCAGTCAGAGCACAATATCAATAGTATATGTCATTCTCAACAACCATATATAAATCATAAGCACGAGAAGTAAGCATAGCATATCGTTACACTACTATTACTCACAGTGATAGGTTTCTGACAGCAGTGGAACGATGTCCTCGTCTGGACCTACAAACACAACGCACATAGCATTATAAGGCATACCTGATTCCTTACTTTACTCTTTAATCAATTAGTCATATCAGTTCTAAACTCATTAGTCTTTAATAAGTCATAATCCATGCCTCAGAAGATGGGAGGAGTCGATAGGAAAATGGGTCAGATGAAGAAATGGTACAAACCGGTAAACAGAAAGTTAACAGTCGTCACTAAGTTGAGCATCACTATTTCTGTACTTATAATTTGGGGGTGAGACCACCACCATTGGAAACTAGACTTCCGGGGCTTGATTTTAGCCTCACGAATCACTCAAAACGGAGTCCGGATGCAAAAGATATGCTTATTCAAAGTTACCTAGTACATGCTGAAACAAGGGTGGCTGCTCATGCGCCCACTTTGGCCGCTCGTGCGGTGACTGGGTCACTCGAGCGGTGGACTTGGCCGCTTGAGCGATGGGTTAAGCAGAATGCAATGCTTTGTTTTTTTTCATGTTCCACTCGTGCGGTGCCCGTGGCCACTCGTGCGATCTGGGCAAAAACCAGTCCGAAAATGGCTCTTTAATTTGGAACTTCCCATTTTCAAAACCAAACTTCAATTTCATGTAATTCAAAGCCCAAAACTCTTTAATACATGATAAATTTCACATTCTTAGCTTCCATCAAACATCATAACCCCCAAAATACTACTCAATTTCCCAAGCACAAGAACAAGATTAAGGTAGATCTTTTCAAAACTTCCTCTTTCAAGCAAAAGTAAGGAAATTGGCTCTTAAATCAACCAAATCTATAGAATCCTAGTTCAATTCCATAAAGAGATCCCATTTAAACTTATATTTCTCAATCCCAACTCAATTAAGTGTTTACTCCTCATCTTAGATCATGAATTTAAACAAATAATAGATCAATCTCAAGAGGTTAAGTTAATTACACATACCTTGGGCCAATCCCATGAGTTCTACTTTAATTCCATGAATTTCCCTTCTTTCTTCTTCACCCTCACGTTTTCTCCTTCTCTTGCTTCTCCCTAGCTCTCTCTCCAGATTTTTTCTTTCCTTAGATATTTTTGGCTCCAAGGTTGAGTTCACCAACCCATGTGACATATACATAAAAGCTTCCCACAAATAGGAAGGGCCAAACACGCCCTTCCGAATCGCACAAAATCACATTTCAATTAAACTTTTCAAATGACTCTAAAAATTACGCTGATCATAAATGTGTCCTCTGTTCTGGTTTCTGAAGTCTTTAAGGCCTTTAATTTGCAGTACAAAGTTAATCACCCAAACGTGCATTAAAAAATCAGACGAATTAGATTTCCAATTAATTTTCCCAATTAGTTCTAAAAATTCCCATTAACATAACCAAACACTCAATTTGATTTTTGAACCCATAAAGGTCGGTAATTTAAATTTTAAAGCCGTAGCTCTACAGATAATTCCTCAATTTGAACAGATATCACTAAATTAAAATGCATTATCCCACAAGGACATAAAAGTAATTTCGAATACGGATTTTGGGGTCGTTACAAAATGATTCAAATACACACCTTAAGAGTTGAATTCCTTACCTAATCCTTCAATTGAGCTCTAGATTTCTATGTCTTGGAGCTAGCAAACCAAATCTCTAAATTGCTGTAGACACCCCATTTTTGACCGTCCTCAAGACTTGGACGTCACCGCTTGAACACTCGATGATCATCCATGTTTGTGCTCGTCTTGAGTTCCCGGAGGTTTCGGCTACGCGCCTTGCCTCAGGATCTCTCGACTCGACTGTTTTGTGTCTGGTTTTGTACCAAACACTTGTGCTTTGCCTTGGAGGGGCAGAGAATGGCTTATGGGCCATCCCCACACTCCACCGGCCATGGCTTGAGGCCACCGGCTGTGTTTTGTTGCCACCGGCCAAATGTTTGGCCGGCCGACACTATAGATGGCCGGCCGGCTATATTTTTTTGGTCAATTGCACTTTTGGCCGGCCGACTACTGTACATCTGCTTTTGCAGATATTTTTGTGCAGCTGGCATACACTGTCACCCCCTCCATAAACGTGTATGGAGGGATTTCCCTCTTGTTAGCTTCCTTTGGAAGCTTTACAAGACTAATTGTCTATAAAAGAGAGGCTCTTCTCTCTTGTAAGAGGTTAGGCAAGTTAGACAACATTCCTAGAGAGCTCTGGTTTTAGGGTTAGGGTTTGCGAATCTATCCTATCTCTATACTTCTCTCTTTCCTTTGCCTTGTGTGTTTTTTGTCTTACTTTTGCACACAAACACTCACCATCACACCTTCTCTTGGAGCTGAGGCCCTTGAGGGTTGTTTTGAAGTTTTGAAGCTGGTTTTGAGCTTGGAAAGGCAATTGGACCATCATTTGTGAAGGAGGTCTTCAAGGATAACAAACTTGCTTTTTTTTCCCCCTTTTTTGCAAAGCTTTTTAGCCTATCTTGCATCTGTTTTTGAGCTTAGCATATAACATATAAAAGTCTTGTTTTTGTCTGCTCTAAATAGTTTGTTAAGGGTGTTTTAAGCTTTGGGGTTGTTTGACCCCTCTTAAGGCTTGTTTGGCCTTTGTTTTGTGCCATTTTGGTTGAGCTCCGGGACCATTGTGTTTGGGCCTCCTCACCACTGAAATCTTGAGGGATTTCAGAGGTGAGGATGGTGCCTTGAGGTCCTAGGAAGGAGAGGGCACCCCCTCTCCTTGTTGTCCTTGAAAAGGGCCATTTTTGCCTCTTTAGTGAGCACCATGTTTAGGTTCATGTTGGCCATGCCTTGACTGATTTTCATGCTTATTATGTCATAATATAGCATTGTGTTTAGTTGGTTTTGGTACACCATGCTTGCTTAGCATACATGCCTTGTAACGCCATGATTTGCCTCAATACATGCATAGCATTTAGACTATCATGTTCATGTATTTTGGCCAAGCTTTGTGAAGCTTATATGCATGTTTTAGTGTGCTTGAGGACTGTTTTTGGTTGTTTGGGTCATCCATGCTTTGCTTTGTATAGCCACCATGTAATCCCTCTTGTATGCCTTAAGCATTGGCCCCTCTAGCATGCCATCCTTGCATTGTTTCAGTGGTTTAGAACCACTTGGAATGTCATTTCAGACCTCATAATGTGCCTATATGCTTGCATTTGATGCCTCTTCAATGTGTTTAAAGGTTGTTGCCTTATGCTCCATGAATGTGCTTCTTTGTATGCTTGCATATTTAGACCACTTAGATGCCATCTAGGTACACCCTTAGCCTTGTTTAGGTTTGCATTGGACCTATTTTAAGTCCCCTTAGCCTTGTGAGGTTTGGTTGACTCAGCCTTGGTTTAAGCCTCCTTGGTTTGCCTTGAATCTTGGACCATAATTGCATGCTATGCTTGTCTTGTTTGTTTGATTTGGCATCATCTTTAACATGATTTTCAGAGCTTTCTATGCATGCTAATTGTCCATGTTTTGTCTCTTTTAAGTGTGCTTAGAGGTTGCTTATTTTATGCTTAAGTGTTGGCCCATTTGCATGCATGTTTGTGTGCATGTTAGCCTTCATTTCCATAGCATTGGCCACTGATTTTGGCATGCTTGCGAGCTATCCATGTTAGTTTAAGTCCTTTGCATGTTGTTGCATGCTCACCCCGTGTGTTGTTGCATGATTGAATGAAGTCACATGCTTGCTTGCATGCTTGAAAATCCACATTGTGTCCTGCATACTTGTAGGTTGCATTGCTTCATGCCTTACATGCTTCTTTAGGTTGTGTGCCTAACATGCATTGCTTGTTTGTATTGCCATGTTGCATACTTAGCTCCTATGCCTAAATTGCATTACATAAGCATGCATGCTTTGCCTCTTGAATTGCTTATGATAGAGGTTGAGTTCCATTTGTTTGATTATGTGCATTGCATTTCATATCAAAATGCACACTTGATTCTTTGGGCCATCATGCATGGAAATGCGTGATTGGTGGTCCGAGAATCGAGGCTCATCCTCCTTTGAGTCATACACATGATAAGGAGTGTGGTTGGTGCATACATTGCTTGAAATACATTGCCATGCTTTGCTTTGTCCTCTGCTGCTGTCAAACTAGTTTTTGCAGGAAGATTTGGCCGGCCGGCCATCTTTAGTGCCGACCGGCCATCCATTGTTGGCCGATGGAGTATTTCATGGCCGGTGACCATTATACATGGCCGGTGACCAATCCCTTCAGCCGGTGGTGTTCTAGAGCACTCAGAGGAGCAACCTTGAGACTTTTGCAGTCTTCAGAGTAGGACAGTCAAAGCAGAGGCATCTTGTGCATGGCAGTGATTTCCGAGCGGAATCGAGCGCGCACGCATTAGACCCTCTTCCCGAGGCCGTTGTTTATTGCTTAAATAAATTAGTTAATTTTCTTAGCTGATTTAAGAGGTCTGTAATATTTAATTAGCTTGTAGGTTAATTAAATTGTATTATTCTTTCGGTCCCTCTGAGCGAGGGCAAATTTGTAATAAGTGTGGGTGCGTGTGTGCATGTCTTCCAAACCCCCACTTCTTTCTCCCTTTTACTTACCTGCTTTTGATGGTTAGTATTAGGGCATATTTACTTTAGCATACCTTATGCTATGCATGCGTGCATCATTCATCAGTATTGCATGCACCGGGCTCGGCGCATCATACTAACTGCATAAGCATTTCAAATCTAACTTGAATATGCTACTTGTGCATTTTCGCATGTCATTTATAGACTAGCCGAGCCTACTTTAGTGACATTCCGTATGCATTGCATTAGGCATTTAAACATGGACTTGGATCATGCATGATTGCTAACATGTTCTTGTTTTGGCACGGAGTACTAAGTGAGCTCTTTATGCTTTAGCATTTCTCATGAGTGTGAATGTTAACATGACAGCATGCTTACCATGTGGCTAGATGCTTATGTGATATAAACTGCCTGAATTCCTGTGGGTGAAGGTTGGATTGTTTGAATTGGAATAATTCATTGAAATCCGTATTTTAGCCTACTTGCGAGTAGCAAATTTCAAAACATTTCCAAACAAACGGATATGCAATGCTTTGTTCCAAATTAGGCGATCTAGTCTATACTTGTATGCTGTGCGCATCACATAGTAATTCTAGGCTAATAACCGGAATAAGAACGCATGTGTTTTCAAAATTGGATATCATGGTTAGTAGAGGCCGATCTTCGGATCGGGCGAGAGGGGGTGCTCATAGCTGACCTTCCCCAATCGTACCCAAGTTCCCGAGCCGAGGCAACTTTGGTGATGACGGACACGCGGCCTTTGGCACCAAGTCAGGGTTTCCTAAATTCCCCCATAAAAAAAATATTTAGGTGGCGACTCTGTATCTGGCGAAGCAGTCCATGTTTGGCACTTCCTTCAAAATCTGTTTTCTCAAAACGATTTGCCGAATTTGGACTCTTTGGTTCAGATTAAGAACAGTAACCAAGACGAGTCCGAACTGTAACCCATGAGGTCCCTCGCGGACTTGTTACAATTGCCTTTTAAATTTTTCATTTCTCCCTTTGATTTCACTATTTTCTTCTCTCTCTCTCTCTCCCCCCTTCGGTTGATGCTCAAAAAGTTGATGAAATATGTGTAAATGGAAGGTTCTTGAGTTACTTAGGCCTTATATAGGCTTGTTTAAATTAACTTGATTAAGTATAATTAGATCTAATTATTTTATTCTAATTATTTGGTTTTGAATCAAATCTCGATTAAACTTATCATAAAATTCTAAAAACACTCAATTACATGATGACCTATTCAATTTCATGTTTGGATACCGTTAAGGCCTTCAATTCGCATATTGAAACAGAACATCAGACAGATATTCATATGTCAGACAGATATAAGCACAATTAATACAAAACACCTGCAAGTAACTCAGAATTTCTTCTTAATTACTCATTAGGCATTCTTAATCATAGTTTATTAACTAATCACAGATTGGGGTTGTTACAGTCTTCCCCTTAAAGAGTTTGGTCCTCCAAAATTGAATTACCTTTATTACGGAAGAACGTCGGGTCCAATGGGAACAAATCAGGATATCTTTTCATCATGTCTTCTTTGGTTTCCCACGTCGCATACGTGTCCCTTCATGATTTTTCCAATCAACTTTCACCAACGGATTTCTTTATTTCGCAATCTTTTAATTCGGCGGTTCGCTATTTGGATCGGTTGTTTTTCATACGTATAATCATCTTTCAGAAGTACATGAGTTAGTTCAATCACGTGTAACAGATCTCTCAAATAATCCCGAAGCATTGAAATATGTAAGACATTGTGTATATTCTCCATGATTGGAGGTAAAGCCACTTGATACGTCACCAAATTAATTTTCTCAATGATTTCATACGGGCTAATGTATAGCGGTGCCAATTTGCCTTTAACCCTAAACCGTGTCTGCCCTTTCATAGGAGTCACTTTGATAAACACATGGTCGCCGACCTTATATTCTCTATCTTTTTTCTGGACATCCGCATAACTATTTTGACGACTTTGTGCAGTTTTCAAACGTTGCTGAATCAGTTTTACTTTCTCAATCATCTCTTGGACAAGTTTCGGTTCCAATAATGGTCTATCGCCTACTTCGGCCCAACAAATAAGGGATCGACATTTTCTACTATATAAAGCTTCATAAGGAGCCATCTCATTACTTGAGTGGTAGCTATTGTTGTACACAAATTCGGCCAATGGCAAGTAAGTTTCCCAATTTCCTTGGAAGTCTAAAACACACATTCGTAGCATATCTTCCAAAGTTTGAATGGTTCGTTTAGATTGGTCATCCGTCTGTGGGTGATAATCACTACTCAATCTCAATTCAGTTCCCAAAGCCTGTTGCAGACTTTGCCAGAACTGTGAAGTAAATTTTGAATCCTTGTCAGATACTATAGATATTGGCACCCCATGTAATCTCACAATCTCATTCATATAAATGGTATCCATTTTGTCTGCATTATAAACAGTTTTAATAGACAAAAAGTGAGCAGATTTAGTCGAACAATCAACAATGACCCAGATAGAATCCATACTTCTAGAAGAACGAGGTAGACTAACAATGAAGTCCATCGTAATATTCTTTCATTGCCATTCTGGTATTGGAAGCGGCTAAAGTAATCCAGCGGGTTGTTAATGTTCGACTTTTACTTGTTGGCAATGCAAACACTTGGCTACAAAATCAGCAATACTCTTCTTCATTTCAGGTCACTAGAAATTCTGTTTCAAATCTTTGTACATTTTTGTGTTTCCTTGATGCATAGCAAATTTAGACTTGTGAGCTTTGGTCATAACACGCTTTCTCAACTCTAAACAATTCGGTACACAAAGCTTTCCTTGAAATTTCAGTACATTGCCCTCAAACACAAATTCGGGCCTCAGTTTTGAATCAATCTCATCAACAATCTTTTTCAGAAATTCATCTTCTAACTATTTTCCTTTAATTTCTTCAATTATGGCTGGTTGCGCATAAATGGCAGTTAAAACCCCACCTTGCTCACGCAACACAATCTCAATTTCATTTTTTTTTTCTAAGTCCCATAACAACTCTTTTTGACCAGTGAGCAAACATGCTAGATTCCCAATGAATTTTTTGCTCAAAGCATCCATAACTGTGTTGGTTTTCCCTAGATGGTACAGAATTTTCAAGTCATAGTCTTTAATCAGTTCTAGCCACCTTCTCTGTCTCATGTTCAGTTTTTTCTAAGTAAAGAAATATTTCAAACTTTTATGGTCCGTATACATTTCACAAGTCATTCCATACAGATAATGGCGCCAGATTTTCAAAGAAAAAACCATAGCTGCAAGTTCAAGGTCATGGGTCGGATAATTCTTTTCATGTGGGTAGAGTTGTCGAGAAGCATACTGTAACAACCCTCGTACTGATTGCCGATAAACTACTGAATTATATACTGATTATTGCTAAACTGGACCGCTAATGACTGATAATTGAATTGACTGAAGTACTGGATAAACTGATCGAAATCGAAACTGAAATTGAATAAGTTTATTTATTGAATTGTACATTGCATCTGTTTGATTTATCGATTATCTGTTTGTGTTTATGTGTTTAAACTGCTAATTGAAGGCCTTATCGGCGGCCGAACTGAAAACCGTTTAGTGTTCCATGATCAGTAGAATATTTCTGATTTAATGGTATGTTTATCTGAAAATTGATTAGGAATGATTAAACTAGATTAAATTAAGCCAATTAAAGAGTTTGCTTTAATTACGGAAATGCCATTGTGAGTGGGCCTTGTTTACTAAGACATTTGAGCTTTAGTCTTACACCCAAACAACATTTCATCAGCTTTGTTTTGAGAGTACAACCGAATTAGAGAGAGAGAAGAAGGAGAGAGTTGATTTTCATCTCTTTTTGCTTGGAGGCTTGTTGATTTAGAAGATTAATTGCATTGTTGATCTCCTAGGCTCTCAATTGAAGTCATAAGGTAGGAATTTCTCCCTACATTCTTGTATTTAACTTCATCTTGCATGATTCATGCTCCATTGAAGGATTTAAACCATGATTTAGTTCATAAATGTTGAATTAGGACTCCATTATTGCATGCATGTAAGATTTGATGAGTTTGAATTGATTTCATGGCAAAATGGTGCATGCATGTTCACATTTTTGTATAAGTCCATGTTTTCACTTTGTTTTCAAAGATTTGAGCTCCATTGAGCAAGAATGAAAGCTTGATTTTGGTTTAAAGATCATGCATTTCATGTTTAGAAAGTGTTCTTGAAAATGGGTTTGATAATGGCTTTAATTGACCAACCCTTGGCCCTTGCATGTGCAAATTAGCTTTTGAAACTTGTTAATCATTGTATTGGGATGTATTTTCCAGAATTTGGGGCCAAGAGGTTGAGTTTTGGATGTTTGAATGCTTAGTTCGAACTTGGGAGACAAATCTGGAAATTCCAGATTTGGCTTCCTCGCTCGAGCGAAGGATTCCTCGCTCGAGCGAGCATCGAGCGTGGTATCGCGCGTAAAATTCGAGCATCCAGTACTTTTACTGTTCATCAGTTCGCTCGAGCGAAGGATTGTTTGCTCGAGCGAAGCCTTTGATTTTAGAAGCTCGCTCGAGCGAAGGAAGGCTCGCTCGAGCGAGGAGCCTATTTTCAGCAACTTTTGAAAAATGCCTTCCAACTGTATTTTTGCATCCTCATCCCATTCTAGGCATTCTTAGGCCTAGTTTAAGACATCTTAATGAGGATTTAGACGTAGAACCACACCGAGGCAATTTAAGGATTCAATTATCATCCTTCCCGACTGTTAAACTTAGTGTGCGTTCTATTTGTTAACTGTTTAGGGTTGGCGACTGGAGAGACGCGCTCTAGCACATTGTAGCCCAATCACTGTGAGTAACGATTGTATAAAGATATGTTCAAAATGGTCATCTTTTGAATACTGAACTGAACTGTTTACTGAACTGAAATTATTTACTGAATGAATGTATGTCCTTTATTTCTGAACTGTACTGTGGCATCCTTAGCACTACTGTTACTGACTGTTACTGTTACAGAGATCTCTGTCGGTTCCCTTGTGGAACCATACTGTTTACTGAATGACTGGCCATCATTACTGTTCGGTCTTTTGACCTACTGTTACTGTTATGCTAATGGATGTACCACATATGACTGTTTATTGTACTGAACGACTGTGATACTGATTGAAATAATGAACTGTTTTCATTACTGTAAGGACATTACATTCTTAACCTCTTTATACATTATGTCATTCACTGGGCTTTAGCTCACTGCTCATATATATATGTAGGTGTACAGGCACCGGACCAGAGCTAGAAGCGTCGGGGTTATTCCAGTTTTGTCAGCCAGCCTATGTGCCTCACTGTGAGGTTCCGTGTTGCCATGTCATGGCTTTGGGATTTTGTTTTGAGTTTTTCCCATCGGTCTCCTCACAGTTTTGTATCATTGTATAAACTGAATGTTTACTGTACTGTTATGGAGGGATTAAGTCCCTGTACTGAATGTTTGTGTATCATTGTATAGACTGTACTGTTCTGAACCGTATGAATGCATGAAAAATGTTTTTGGCATACAGATTTTCACAGCTCAATGGACACTAGTTATTTACTGTATTGGCTTCCGCCAGGCCCTGAACTCTGTTATACTGTATTACTGTTAAGCAGGCCTTCGGTAATTACGGATTACTGGCCGGTTACGGTGCTAAACCCATAGGGCCGGGTTTGGGTCGTGACACATACGTAATTACCTTACCATTTTGCATTAGTACGGATCCTAAGCCTTTGTACGAAGCATCACTGTAGATTTGGAACCCATCAGTACCATTAGGCAAAGTCAAAATTGATGCAGTTACTAATCTGGTCTTCAATTCTTGAAAGGCAGATTCTCTTTGGTCATTCCAATCAAATTTTACATTTTTCTGGGTCAATTAAGTCAATGACATGGCAAGTTTGGAGAAGTCTTTCACAAATCTGCAGTAATAGCCAGCAAGACCTAGCAACTTCTAACTTCTGATACATTAGTTGGTCTTGGCCAATTCACAATAGCTTCTATTTTCTGTGGATCAACTGATATGCCATCTTTGTTGATTACATGTCCTAAAAATGTTACACTGTCAAGCCAGAACTCACATTTGGATAGTTTTGTATACAATTTCTTTTCTCTCAGAGTTTGTAACACAATTCTCAAATGGTTTTTATACTCTTCCCTGCTTTTAAAATATAACAGAATATCATCAATAAACACAATAACAAAGTCATCTAGATATGGTTTGAAAACCCTATTCATTAGGTCTATGAAGGCAGCAGGTGCGTTGGTTACCCCAAACGGCATTACCAAAAATTAATAATGCCCATATCTAGTTCAGAGTGCAGTTTTCTTTATGTCTTCTGTCTTAACTTTTAACTGGTGATACTTGGACCTAATATCAATTTTAGAAAATACTTGGGCTCCCTGGAGTTGATCAAACAAATCATCTATTCGGGGCAGTGGATATTTATTCTTCACTTTCGATAATCTATACATAGCCTTAAAGTCCCATATTTCTTCTTAACAAACAACACTAGAGCACCCCAAGGTGAAGTGCTCGATCGGATAAATTTCTTGTCTAATAGTTCTTGAAGTTGAACTTTTAGTTTTTTCAACTCAATTATAGACATTCTGTATAGGGTCTTAGAAATTGGCTGGGTTCCAAATACTACTTCAATAGTGAATTTAATTTCTCTATTAACTAAGTTGCCAAGTAGTTCATTTGGAAACACGTCGGGAAATTCATTGACTACAGGAATAGTTTCCACATTAACACTATCCATAGACACATTCAAAACACAACACAAATAACCCCAACATCCCTTCTTAAGCAATTTGATGGCTTTCATAGCAGAAATCAAATACGGAGAAGGTACCACACCTTTCCACAAAACGCAAACTCAGGCAAACCAGGTGGTCAAAATACAACAGATTTGGCAACGCAATTAATAGTAGCATAGTATTTCGTTAACTAATCCATCTCTGGTATGCAATCAAAATGATCAATAGCCACAAACATCAAGTCAACATATAACAACACATCACTAATCATAATGTCACACGCAGGATACACATAAGCACATATCATAGAACCCCTAGATGGTGTAGCTACAGATAACAAGTAAGTCATAGGTTCCAGAGGTCTAGTCAATTTCTGATAAAAAGCATACTACACAAATAAGTAGGTAGATCCAAAATCTATTAAGACGTAGGCATTTTGAGCATAAATAGGGATTATACTTGACACCACTGATTCAGTATTCTGAACGTCTCCAAGCACAAGTACAAAAACTTTGCCTTGCCTCAAGGTTTCCTTTCCAACATTAGTTCTCACATTTGTTCTTGGTATAAAAGTAGATCCGGCTGAACTTGCCATAGGATGGTTGGAATTTTGGGATATAAGCGGACAATCTTTAATCATGTGGCCAATCTTGCCACACCGAAAGCAAGTACATATTGATCGATAGCAGGCGCCCTTGTGTTTTCTTGCACATTCTGAACAAGTAGGTACTGTACCACTACTTTGACTTGAACTACTAGAGGATCCCGTATTTTGCTTCTTTGAGAATGACCAGCCCTTTCTGAAATTAAATCCAGATCTTTTACCTCTTCATTCATTTGTTGGAGCTTTGGTTTGGTTCATTGCTGCTAAGTTGGCTTCTGTCATTAAGGCTCAGTCAAGCATATCTATATACCTAGGCAATTTCAACACGCCGACTCCATCAAACACATCTAGATTAAGGCCTCCTTCAAAGTTTCAGGCTTGCTTATAATCTGTGTCTACCATGTGAGGAGCAAATCGAGCTAATTTAGTGAACTTAGATTCATACTCAACTACGGGCATGTTGCCTTGCTTTAACTGTTCAAACTCTAACACTTTTCTATCTCGAAAGCACTGAGGGAAATATTTTTCATAGAAGATCTCTTTGAACTGATTCCATGTCATGGCTCCATTACTATCTCGGATCAACATCCACCAGCGCCGGGCTTCCTCTTTCAAAGTGTAAGTGGCCAATAAAACTTTCTGAATTTCAAAACATGGAAAAACTTCAAATAATTTATCGGTTTCTAGCATCTATGTATCGGCCTTTAATGATTCAATTCCACCCCAAAAAGTTGGTGGTTTCATCTTGTTGAACTTCTGAGTTAATGAGATAATATCATTGTTCATCGGCTCAAACTGTACCGGAGAAGGCGGGGGAGACAAAGGTTGCTGCCTTTGTTGTTGTCTCATTGATTCTGTTAAAGCTTCTAACATTCTTTCTATTCGGTCCATCCATGTATCGGATGATTCAGATACATGATCACTTCTTGTTCGTTCCACTGCTATAGGTAAACAAAACGATAATAAACATAAGCAATCCTTTCACAGTGTTCATAGCGTTCAGTTTCATTCATTTTATGTTACATATGTTTGTATGTTCATTTCATTCAGATATGTTCATATGATTAGCACACATACTCATACATGCTGATGCAACGTCCCTAATTCTTTTCTAGGACATCCTATAGCTCATATGGACTCATGTGTGAAGTATAACACATGCTCTAATACCACTCTGCCACAACCTAAACCCACCCAGCATCGTAACCAGTCAGTAATCTTCGAATTACCGAAGGCCTTTAAAACAGATAAACAAAATAAAGGGGCTAACAGAAACAAATATCAAAATACAATGTCTATAGAGTTGTGTAGACATATATGGGACAAAAAATTTAAAACTTGTATTCACATATAAATAGTGACGTCATATATATACAACAGTCTTATGTCACCTTTACACAAAACAAAACGGGTTTTAGCCTTATTTATATCATATATAGAAACTTGTCCAACAAACAAAGAAAATAAGGTTGGCATTGAGTTCACAAAACTTGACCACTAGAAACACTTGGGAACCTCCTCAAGAGGCACAGTGGTTGATTAGACAAAACAGAACTCTAGCCTAGCAACTTAAGCCTAGTCCCGCGCCTGATCACCTACATACATAAATAACACAGTGAGCTGGAGCCCAGTGAATAACAACAAAGTAAAGGATTTATGAATGATGTCCATCACAGATTCAAAAATCAGAGTTCATATTAGAAACAGATTCACATACTTATACATAATTCATAAGCAATTATATGTGGTACATTAATTAGCTAACAGATCAGATTGGTCATAAGACCTACATGCATAGTTGGTATCGACGACCATAAGGTTAACATCTGTGTGCACATATAGCCATGGTATTGTATCTCTCAGGCGATGGCCACGCGAACATAGGCTTCAGTATTGTTACTCCCGGGCAAGGGCCACATGAACATAGGCCAGGGTATTGTTTCCCCTAGGCAAGGGCCACATGAACATAAGCCACAATATTATTTCCCCCGGGCGAAGGCCATATGAACTAAGGATGCCATAAATACATTTCAAAAATAGGACAATCATTCATTTATATAGAAAATATCATTTCAGAAAAAAAAGCTTATCGTATCATTTCATTCAAAAAAAACTTATAGTCAAACATAGCTTTACAGAGTTGGTACTCACCGATAGCTCCAATAGTAGTAGGATAGATCACTTGAATAAAACAGACTGATCAGGCAGTGATAACACGTGACTTACACAAATACGTGACAGATACACATTGGACATACGTCTCAAAGGTGTTTAACTTATCATTTTTCTTCCATAGCTTGTGTTTCTAACTCTTATTCTCATTATTACATGGCCTAGGAATGCCTTAGATACAATAAAGATGCAAAAATGCACCTTGAAACTGATGATTTTAGAGAATACAAGATTAGGATCTCATCCCCTATTTATATTAATGAAGATTAATAATTACAAGAGAGCTTTAAGGCATCTAATAATTACAAAATAATAACCCAAATAATCATATATTATTCTAGCACTCCCCCTCAAGCTGGTGCGAAGATATCTCTCATGTCCAGCTTGCCTAAAATGTCATGAAATGGCTTACTCTTAACTCACTTGGTGAGGATGTCAGCAAGTTGTTCACTAGATTGCACAAATGGAGTGCATATTGTGCCACTAGTGAGTTTCTCTTTGATGAAGTGGCGATCAATCTCCATATGCTTTGTCATATCATGTTGAACTAGATTGTGAGTGATGTTGATAGCGGGCTTATTATCATAGTATAACCGCATAGAGTCCGTCTGATCAATACCTAGATCACACAATAATAACTTGATCCATAAGAGCTCATGCACCTCTTGTGCCATACCTCTAAACTCAGCTTCTGCACTTGACCTAGCAACCACATTCTGTTTCTTACTCCTCCAAGTAACTAGGTTGCCTCTAACAAAGGTGCAATACCCTGAAGTCGATCTCCTATCGGTTACTGATCTAGCCTAATTAGCATCTATATAGGCTTCCATATGAAGATGATCATACTTTGAAAAATAAAGACCCTTACCAGGAGAAGACTTCAAGTACCTCAAAATTCTCATGACAGCCTCGAAGTGAATCTGATAAGGAGCATGCATAAACTGGCTAACCACACTGACAGCAACATCAATATTAGGAGGGGAGTGAGATAGGTAAATGAGCTTACCCACTAATCGCTGATAACTCCCCCTAGTGGCTCCTCCTTCAACATCTCCCAGTTTCTGATTGGGTTCTAGTGGAGTGTCACAGGCCTTGTAGCCAAGCATCCCAATTTCCTTCAATAGGTCAAGCACATACTTCCTCTGTGAGATAAATATCCCATCATTGGGCGTGAGCAACTTCAATTCCCAGAAAATACTTCAAGCTCCCCAAGACTTTGATTTCAAACTCACTGGCTAAATATTTCTTCAACAGAGGTATTTCCTCACTATCATTGCCCGTAAGAATTATGTTATCTATATAAACAATGAGTGTTGTAGTTTTACCACGTGAGGAATGTTTCACAAACAATGTGTGATTTTCCTGACTTTATTTGAAGTTTCAAACTCAATGGCTAAATATTTCTTCAACAGAGGTATTTTCTCACTATCATCGCCCGTAAGAACCATGTTATCTACATAAACAATGAGTGTTGTAGTCTTACCACATGAGGAATGTTTCACAAACAATGTGTGATTTGCCTGACTCTGTTTGAAGCCATATTTAAGCATAGCTTGAGTGAATCTCTCAAACCAAGCCCTGTTTGAGACCATATAATGACTTCCAAAGCCTGCATACTTTGCCTTCTGTCTGATGATCCTTAAAACCAAGATGGATGTCCATATATATCTCTTCTTCGAGGTCACCATGGAGAAAGGAATTCTTTACATCAAACTGATGAAGTGACCAATCTAGAGTAACTGCTAGAGAGAGAAGTACTCTGACTAAATTCATCTTAGCCACTAGTGCAAAGGTCTCTTGATAGTCAACGCCATATGTCTGAGTGAACCCTTTTTGCCACAAGTCTAGCCTTGTAACGTTCAATAGACCCATCCGCTTTGTGTTTCACAATATACACCTATTTGCATCCCACAGGTCATTTGCCCTTAGGTAACTCAGTCAATTCTCGAGTGTCATTCTTCTTAAGTGCTTTCATTTCCTCAATCATGGCAAGTTTCCACTCAAAGGTAGCAAGAGCATCCTGAAAATGGTTAGGAATGCTAACAGAGAAAATATTTGACACAAATGCTCTATAGGAGGACGATAAATAGGAGTAGGACACAAAATTTGAGATAAGATGTTGAGTACAAGATCTCACACCCTTTCTCTTGGCAATTGGAACATCAAGATCAATGGACTCAAGAGATTCAAAGTTACCTGGACTCTCATCAGAAGCAGGAGATGTCAATGGAGGAACAGAAGTGGTGTCTTGTATCCAATTAACTTTCTGTCTGTCTTTGTCCCTGACATAAACTTGCCCTTCCTTATCCTTGGTGACATTGGGCTCTATAGTCCCAATAGGAGGTGGTGGTGCAAGAACAACTGGTTCCACCATAGAAATCACAAGAATCACTTCACACCAAGTCTCCCCCTGAATGGAGGACTATGACACCAGAGAGGACAAGAAATAGGATTGGGACTCAAAAAATGTGACATCCATGGACACAAACCACTTACAAGAAGGAGGATGGTAACACTTATACCCTTTTTGAGTAGGAGAGTACCCAAGGAAGACACATTTGAGGGAGCGAGGGTATAACTTACCACGAGTAGGAGAGTGATTGTGGACAAAACAGACACAACCAAATATTTTTGGAGGAATAGAAAACAAGGACTCGAAACCTATGAGGACTTTAAGGGGAGCTTGTTTCTGCAAGACCTGGGTAGGAAGACGATTAATAAGATGGGTAGTGGTGAGAACAGCGTCGCTCCAGTAGGACCAAGGCATATTCATAGAAAAACACATGCACCGAGTCATGTTAAGAAGATGACGATTCTTGCGTTCCGCCACCCCATTTTGTTGAGGGGTATTAGTGCAAGAGGTCTGATGGATAATGTCATGAGCAGAAAAATATTGCCCTAACCCAGAATCTATGTATTTCCCTCCATTATCAGAACAGAAGATTTTGACAATGGCCCCAAACTAAGTACAAATCCTTTTATGAAAATTCCGAACACAGAGAAAACCTCACTTTTGTCTTTCATGAGATACACCAAAGTAGTACGAGAAAAATCATCAATAAATGTAACAAACCATCGATGACCTTTCACATACATAACACGAGATGGAACCAGATATCAGAATGTATTAATGAAAAATGAGCTAAACTTTTATTAAAACTGGGAGCAAAAAAAGCTCTGTGTTGTTTTTCAAGTTGACAAGACTCACAAAGAAACTCAGACACATTATTGTTTGCAAAACCAGATACAAATAAATGCTTAAGTAAATAAAAAGAATGATGCCCAAGACGCCGATGCCATAGCCACAAATCATCTTAGGTAGTAGGACTCCTGGTGGAAGAATGAGCAAGCTTGTCCGGTTGATCTAGAAAGTAGAGACCATTTTCTGCACCACCACTGCCAATCATCGTCTTCGTGACAAGGTCTTGAAAAAGACAATGATCAAGAAAAATCGTCACACTACAATTCAAATCCTGTGTAATACGACTCAAGGATAACAGTTTAACAGAAAAATTGGGAACATGGAGAACAGAAGATAGAGGTATGGTAGAAGTGACATGGACTAAACCTTTCCCAGAAATGGAAGAAACAGTACCATTGCAATCCTAACTTTATCCTAACCTGAAGAGGGCTTATAGGCAGAGAAAAGGTCAGAGGAGCCAGACATATGATCTGAGGCACCAGAATCAATAATCCAGGGCAAAGATTTATGAGACAGGAAAACACAAGGAGAAGAGGCTAAGTTACTTGAGCGGGAAAAAGACGAGGAAGATATACTGAGAGCAGTAAAAGACCGGCGGTCCAGCAAGTGACGCAGAACATCCTCAAGCTCAGGAGTAGTCATGCCAAAGAGACCATCAGAAGGCTGGCCAATGGAAGCAGAATTTGAATCAAGTGTATCAACGGTACTAGACTGATGAGCCCGTGCATGAGAACCCCGTCCTTTAGACTGGCCTAACCAACTTCCTCTAAAACCAGACCGATCACTTCGACATCCAGATGAAGTCCCATGAAGCTTCCAACATATCTCACGAGTATGCCGCGGTTTTTTACAGTAATCACAGAATACAAACTCCTTGGTGGCAGACGGAAGGATAGGAATCAGGCTAAGGCCATCTCTAAGGGTAGACAGTAATGCTGAGTGGTTAGTAGAGACAGGTGACATCATAGTAGACCGACGACTCTCCTCATTCTGTACATAGGCGAATGCTTCCTGAAGGAAATGAAGAGTGTCCATACCTAGAACTCGACTCCTAACCGGATTATATTCCACATTGAGGCCCGCTAGAAACTTGAAGACCCGTTCCTTTGCGATGAACTTCTTGTACCCGACTGAATCAGCAGTGCAAACAAGCTTATAGTCTTGTAGGTGATTAAGGGGTTTCCAACCGTTGGCAAGGAAGGTGAAGTACTGAAGAACAGTCTGCTCTCCCTGAACAGAGCTCTCAATAGAGCGGCGCAGCTTAAATGCTTGTGAGAAATTCCCTTTGTGAGAATATGTGGCAACCACAACATCCCAAACATCCTGGGCAGTCTCCATAACCAATTCTGCAACCATCGAATGAATAAGCCAATCCATAATCAAAGAGTTGGTAATCTCCCATTTGTTATAACCTGGGTCAATAGTGTTGGGCGCCTGTGTCCTACCATCAACATACCCCATCTTCCATTTGCTCTTCAAAAAAATAGTCAAACTCTGAGACCATACTAAATAGTTTTGACCATTAAATAGAGAGGTGGTGATTTTCAGACTAAGGTTGGGGTTATCAGTCATGGTAATAGGTATAATGGAACTGTCACTCCTAGGTGTTTGAGAAGTAGTGGACACACTGGAAGAATCTGCCATGGATATTATACTACCGAACCCTCAACAAAACTAGTGGCAATCACAAACCCGGAAGGTGGTAGTGGAAGGGAAAACACAACTGCCACTACGAAAACATAAAGAATTAAGAACTTTTTTTGTTTTGTTTTGTTTTTTTTTTTTTTTAAAGAGAAACGAAGAAACAGAGCCTGGTCAACTTGAAGACCTCGTCAACAGAGACAGACAAAAGGACGACAGCAGAGAGAGAGAGAGAGAGAGAGAGAATGAGCCATTGTTTATTTTTAAAAGCAAAATAGGGAGAAACGACTGGCTTTTGTCTTCTTTAGAACAATCGAATGACAGTCTTTCGTCTTCTCCAGAACAACGAATCACAGTAGATGGAGACGAAGCAGAGGCTGTCGTATAGAGGCTGTTGACCAACAAGGGTGAGCTGAAACCCTAGACTGTCATCAACCCACTCAGAAAACACTTGGGTTGAGTCGAAACCCCTTAGGGATGAGTCGGCTTAAGCTGGGTTGAGCCGAAGTTCCTCAGGGATGAGTTGGCTTGAGCCGACTAACAGAGAGAACTTGTCTCCGGCTAGTGGCTGGTGACTCCGGTGGGTAATAGGAACAGTATGGGTAGATGAGTTTAGGTTTTAGGGTTACGTTCTGATACCATGATGATTTTAGAGAATACAAGATTAGGGAATGATTAGGATATCATCCCCTATATATATTAATGAAGATTAATAATTACAAGAGAGCCCTGAGGCATAGAATAATTACAAAATAATAACCCAAATAATCATATATTATTCTAACAGAAACACTTAGCCAAATTTCTAAAAACAGGGCAGCTCACTCGAGCGAACCCATTGGTCTACAAAACTTCTGAGAGCTCTCATTTTACACTTGAGCGAAGATTTTGGTCACTCAAGCCAAGTTTGAAAACAAAAGGTTGGTCGCTTGAGCCAAGGCTCATGTCTGCAAAAGTACTGGGAACTTGAATTTTACACTCGAGCCAACTTTTGGTCATTCGAGTCAAGGCTCAAAAAAGGGTGGTCGCTTGAGCGAAGCTTTGGTCGCTCAAGTGAAGATGCTGAATCTGAAATTTCTAGATTGCTCTCCAAGCTTCAAAACTCAATCCAAATGCATGAAAACACATTCTTTTGGGCCAAAACTTGAGAAAACATGTAGACAATCATAGAACTTCATGAATTGAAAGTCGTTTGGCAAAATCAAAACCCAAAAGCAAGTCAATTGTTCAAAATCAAGCTTGAAACTTTGTATAAGACCCATGCATGTAATGATATGAATTCCTTACTTTCAAAACATGAACTATTGAGGTAATTTAGTATGAAACTACATGAATTCTCAAAACAAACTCAAGATGAACACATGCATGTGAGAATTCTTTGAAATCAATCTCAAATTGTGATGAAATGGACATGCATGCAAGGCTCAACTTCTAATCCATCTATTTAAACTTAATTCTTGTCTCAATCTCTAATTTCTCTTGAATTCACATGTAAATGAGTTAAATACATAGCTTAAGAGTTGAATTCCTTACCTAATCCTTCAATTGAGCTCTAGATTTCTATGTCTTGGAGCTAGCAAACCAAATCTCTAAATTGTTTTCCAAATTCTTCCTTTCTCCATTTGATTTCACTCTTTTCTTCACACACTCTCTCTCTCTCTCCTCTACTGTTGATGCTCAAAAAGATGATGAAATGTGTGTAAATAGAAGGTTCTTGAGTTACTCAGGCCTTATATAGGCTTGTTTAAATTAACTTGATTAAGTGTGATTAATCTGTGATTAATCTAATTAATTTATTCTAATTATTTGGTTCCGAATCAAATTTCAATTAAACTTATCATAAAATTCTAAAAATTCTCAATTACACGATAACCTAGTCAATTTCGTATTTGGATGCCGTTAAGGCCTTCAATTCGCATATTGAAACAGAACTTCAGACAAATATTCCTACGTCAGACAGATATAAGCATAATTAATACAAAACAAATGCAAGTAACTTAGAATTTCTTCTTAATTATTCATTAGACATTCTTAATCATGATTTATTAACTAATCACAGATCGGGGTTTTTGCAAGTCCCAACTCAAAAAAACCAACTAAAAAAGCCAATGCCAAATGGGGACTTAGGAACTTTAACTAATAAATAAATTATTGTTGTCCTTAAACTCTTAATGGAATTTTCAATCTTAAGAACTTTAACTAACAAATAAATTATTGTTATCCTTAAACTCTTACACAAAATATAAAGGGATCCCTCCCTAATTTTCCCTTAAAGGATTTATTTCTATGATATATTTTCTAATTAAGTGCTAATTGTGAGTCTAGAAGTTTACTTAAGGAAAGATCTATATGATATTTGACTTCCTAAATTACAATTGCTTGTGAGTTAAGAATCATAGTTGATAAAAGATTTACATAGATTTTTTTAAACACAATTTACATGTGAGAAGGACTTACATGGGATTTCACTTTTTCTTTTTCTTTTTTTTTCTTCTCCTCCAATCACCATCCGCCACGTGTGTGTGGGGGTGGTGGGGGTTGAAGTTTGAGGGGGTCTAAATCACTGCTGTTATAATTAACATCTGCTTAGCAGTCAAAGAATTAACAAAACAGTCCTATTAAAATTAATTCCTAAATTTACCGTTATCTATTAGTGAAAGGCATTTTATTTTCATGGATTTTAATTAGCTTCAGTTTGTAAGTACAGATTTTACTTGAAGAAAAAGTTAGCTGGTATCACATATGCAATCTAAGGCCTATTTTGGGGAGATAGTAAAAATCAGCTTTTTTACTTTTAATCAAGATTTTTTAGAGTGATTTGGAAGTTGGTAAAAAGTTGATTTTTACTACACTAAAATGACTAAAATAGCCTCACCCAACTTAAAAAATTACTTTTAACCCAAACTCACAAAATATAAACCTTAAGGGTAATTATGTAATTTTGCCACCAACTTTATCTACTCTTGCCAAATGAACAAAAAGGAAAAATCTGATTTTTGGATAAAAACGCAAACCATGCGTTTTTATCAGTTCCCAAAATGGCTCTAAATCACATTCTCGAGAAATTATATACATAAATTCTGAAAATTGTACACATGGACCACTTAGTCACAAGGGTAATTGGTAAATGCAACTTGATCAAAAGTGCGAAGAGTTAACTGCTATAAGTAAAAAATAATAAATCAAAATGAGATTTTATATAAAATATAAGGGAAATTTTATGATATGTCCCAGTTATAATTTTTGTGATTTTTATTTATGATTTATTGTGATATTAATTATGATTTGATTATACATATTGTGATATTTGTTATGATATTATTTTTATTATAATTCAAAAAGTCTTTAATTATATTTTATATGGTGTTTGGTTATGAATTTTTTGTTATTTATTATTATGACTCCAAAATAATTCAATAATGACATTTGTAGTTATCAACCCAAGAAATATCATAACATACCTATGGTAATATAACCCTAAATACAAAGGTAGAAATTATAATTTACCCAATTAAATTTCAACCTCAGAATAATTTTATTATTATTATTATTATTTTAAAGGTGCCGGTTTCTCTCCGGTCTCAAACCGAATTGGAAAAATGTTATTGGGTTTATTGAGCTCACTTTTTATATTCCGTTTTGATGATCTAATCCGTTCACATTTTAGAATTTATCAAATATATCATCCTTGCAAAAAATTAGATTGATTGGATAACGGTAACCACATATTCGGATCAATTTTATATAAAAAAAAATAGACGGTAGAAAAATAAATAGTTCATACAAAATTGATCTAACCATATGGTTTTCGTTATCTAATCAACATAATATTTTACAGGAATAATATATTTGACGAATCTTAAAATGTGAACGGTTTAATTTATCAAGGTAAAGCCCAAAAAACAACCCACTGGGCTGGATTGAATTGTCTTGTTTGATGGACTGCCTATTATATAGGCAAAATTACTCCAGCTTTAATCTTAATTATAAGGGTTTGGTTTCTTTAAAGTTGAGATATCAATATGTGAGAATATTTAGATTTGGTAAGTTTATTTTAGAATTAATTTCGATGATTTAAATTGTTCACTTTTTTAGACTCATTGAGTAGAATATTCATGTAAAAAATCAAGATGATTGAATATCAATAATTATATATTTGAATCATATTTATTTTAAAAAAATGAATGACAAATATAATTTCAAGAATAACTATTTATTTTTTATAATATAAATTTGATTTAAATAGATAATTATTAATATTTGATTATTTTAATTTTTTTATATAAATATTTTATTTAATAAATTTAAAAAATAAATAATTTAAATTATTAAAACAAAATTTATGATGGCTCCGCAGACCGTTCAAGAAAAGCCCAACCCCAATTATATTATTCTTGACCTGGAAAAAGTAGGAGACATGCTGCATGAAGAATTAAGCAAGGCTGGATGTGCAAAACAAAAGCTAACTAGTTTTGAGGTTTTCAGCTCAGCTGACAGCTCGGCTCTTTGTAAACACCACAGCGACCAATCAATCTACAAAATAACTGTCCAATCACAAAATAATTTGATTCTCTCCTTACTCTCTTTTCTTGACTTCCTACTTTATTAGGTCATTAGACTCTTTTTTAGGTTCGATTTCGATAATTTGAATTTTCACATTTCAAAATTTATTGATTATATACCTGTAAAAAATTAAATTGATCAGATATCAAAAACTGCGTGTTTGGATTATCGAATTAAAAACTTTTTTTTTTTTAAACAACAGTGATTTAGACCCCCTCAAATTTCAACTCCCACCACCTCCACACACACGTGGCGGGTGGTGATTGGAGGAGGAGAAAAAAAAAAAGAAAAAAAAAAGTGACCAATCTACAAAGAAAGAGGGTCAAAAGGGGGTAGGGGAAAGGGGGTCTCAATCTTTATTCTTTTTTAAATTTAATAAACAGTTTTTCGAACATATGCTTTCTTATATCTGATTAACCTGATTTTTTACAGGTATGATATGCTCAATAAATCTTAAAATGTGAACGGTTCGAATCATCGAAATTGAGGCTAAAGTAAATCTAATAACCTAACAAGTAAAAAGTCAAGGAAAGATATAGAGGAAAGGATGCTAATTCTGCTGGAGAATTGACATGGGATTTTTTTCATAATCTCAACCGTTGTTTTTATGGTATTGTGAACATATTAATCATACAAACAAATCAAATTAATTAGATAAAGTTTGATTTTGACCCTGAAAGTTTGATTTTTTATACTTTGATCCTTTATATTTTAGGTTTTTTTTTAATTTACTACTAAACTAATTTCTGTTTAAAATTAGATAAAAAAATATCAAGATAATTGTCACATAATATAAAAAAATATATTATTATATTAAAATTTGAGTCTATATTAGATATATGAATTATATATAATAAAATACTTTTATACCACGTGATTTTTAATGTGTTATTTTGTGTCTAATTTTTAGGATAAATTACAAGTATACCCGTTGAGATTTGCTTAAAGTATAAATTGTCAACTGTGATTTTGAAAATTACAAATACCCCTTTTTAGAATTTTTTATTTAACAAAATTAACTAAAAAAACAAAATTCATAATTGCTCTCTAATACAATAATAAAATTACCTAAATTATTAATTGAGACATATTTCTGATATCATTAAAAACTGTTAGTTGACTTCATGATTTATTAATAAAAGAGGTAATTTGTTACGAAATTAGAAACCTCAATAGGTGAAATGTAATTTCCAAAATCACATGGGTGATTCGTATTTTAATCAAATCTCATGAGGTGTATTTGTAATTTACCCTAATTTTTAACAACAAATAATTTTATGAGCAAACTCGAAAAAACTTAAAACATGAAAGGTTAAAATAAGAAAAAATAAATTTTAAGAGTTAAAAGTGAAAAAATAACCAAATCTAAAAGGAGCAAAGTGTAATTTGCTCAAAAAAAATTTGTGTATTTATTATGGTGCCGTTTGGTAACACTTACGTTTTCAGTTTTCAGTTTTCAGTTTATATTTACAAAAATTTAAAAAAACTCAAATAAAAACTTATTTGGTAAATTTTTTATTTATAAATCAGTGGTCTCAGTTTATAAATTTAGCCAAAAAATGTAAACTCAAAAAATGAGTTTATGTTTTGAGCTTTGAGTTTTTTTTTTTTTACCACCCAACACTAGCCATCACTCGCCACCATTTTCTACCACCGTCTTCCACCACCACCACCCACCACCCACCACTACTCACCACCCACTTGCCACCACCACCCACCAGCCACCTGCCACCCACTTACCACCACCACCCACCTCTCGCCACCACCACCGCCCCGCACCACCCACCATCCGCTATTACCATCCACTCGCCCGCCACCACCACTCACCACCCACCTGCCACCACCATCCACCACCCGCCACCAGCCACCACCACCACCACACCACCCACTACAACCACAACCACCATCACCCACAACCCACCCGCCACCCACCTGCCACCACCACTCATCACCCGCCACCACCACCACCACCACCATCTACTCGCTACCACCCACCACCTGCCACCGTCACCCACCCACCACCATCACTCGCCACCACCCACCTGCCACCTACTCGCCACCACCACCCACCCCTCGCCGCCGCCGCCACTATCACAACTACCACCACCACCTACCTGCCACCCACCCGCCACCACCGCCCCCCACCCGCCACCACCACCCACCCCACCATCACCCACCACCCACCTACCACCCACCTGCCACCACCACCCACCACCTGCCACCACCACTACCCACCACCCGCCATCGTCACCCACCCACCCACCACCACCACCCGCCACCTATCCGCCACCACCACCCGCCATCCACCCACCCGTCACCACTTTCCACCACCGCCACCACCCGCCACTTTCCGCCACTGTCTTCCGCCACCACTACCCGCCATCATTTTCCACCACCGTCTTTTGTCGCCACCACTCGTCTCTACCCACCACCAGCCACCACTTGCCATTTCTCACTCTTTTTTATATTTTTAAAATTTTTTAAACATTTTGTTTAAACCAAACGCGTTTGTAGTTTATATTTTTCTAAAAATAAACAAAAACCAGTTTATAAAATTTTTGTAAATATAAACTGAAAACGTAAACGTTACCAAACAGGCCCTATGTGACTACAGAGGTTCAATTAAATTAATTTTTTTGTACCAATAATCTACTAAATTAATTCTACAATAAGAATGAGTAGGCACAACAAGAATCCTAATTCTCATTCCGAGGTGTTTTGGGAATAGAATTTTTTTGGTTTTTTTTTTTTGGCTTGTTGTCTTTAATTAACTTTTTGTAAATTATTTTTAAAAATTTTAGTTTTTTAAATTCACCTCGACAAAACGAACCAAAAAATTATAATTTAAAAAAAAATTCAAAAAAAATATTAAAAATACAAAAATAAGCAATCTCTTTTTACTTATTTTCGTCTTTAGTAACTTTTTTTAAAATTTTTCAAAAAAAAATACTTCAAGATTCATCTTGACAAGACGGACAAAAAAGTAAAAAAATTTCACATAATTTAAAAAAAATTACTAAAAACAAAAAAAAAAATTCAAAAAAATAGATGCTTTTTTCACATAATTTTCACATCGACGGTTGAAAAACAACTTTCATATTTTCCAAAGCCAGAAGCACTGTCACTGTAAAACTAAAAAAATAGCATTCCCAGCTGATTTTAAGTGCAATGAATTCGGATTTGCACAAAAGGACACACTCCCCATTCACACTGCCTTTTCTGGAGTATTTGTGGTTGCAAATCTCTCTCTCTCTCTCTCTCTCTCTCTCTCTATATATATATATATATGTATGCAGTGAATGAGAATATATTCAAAATCTTTTCTTTCCATTAAAAAAAATAAAACTGATTGCCTGCATCCCAAGTAATAAATCTGTAAATCCGGAATATAAAATATAAAAAAAATTAAAAAAATTAGTACTATCAACTTTTCTATAAGACTATAAACCACAGCCAACCAAATAGTCTGTCCTTAGCCTTAGGGTTTGCTCTTGAAGCTATTCTTTGAGCCGTTTATTTGTTCTCTGTCCAAAAAAAAAAACACTTTTTTATTTCAATTTTTTGGCCTAAGAAGAAGAGGCAAAAAGGCAATCTGGCGAAAAGGAGGTTAGATCTCTTAATTTTTCGGTTTGTTGATCTTTCTTTTATTGTTTCTTTAGCTGTTTATGTATTTATATGTGTGAAATTGCATAGAAATCATTGAGAATTGTAATTTATATTCTTGTTAATAATCTTTCTTTCAATTTGTTATTTTTTTAGGCTTAGTTTGATCCAAATGTTTGATCATATTACTTGATTTTTTGCCCCAGATAAATAAACAAATGATAAATGATTCATATATGTAATGGGTAGATTGAAGAAATTCTGATATTTATGGAGTGTATATATATATGAATAATTGAATAATTGAATGTGTGTGTTGAATTATTAGGTGTTTGATCTATAAAAGCTAAAGAATTTGGAGCTCTGCTCATAACTTTGTCATGTTGAAGGGTTTTTTTTTAGGAACTTTTTCTGATTAGTTTGTAATGCATTGGATGTCACAATACAGACTCACAGTGTACAAGTGATTCATCGCAGCACATTCGCCACGGTATATGTGGACGAATAGTTTTATGCGCGTAAACGGGTATATATATATATATATTAATGAAAATTGATATAAATATTACACACAGCTTAACTTGAGGTGTTTGTTGGATGGGGAAAAAAAATTATTCCAGTTGAACTTGAATATCTGTTGCTTTTGTTTTTAATTTTTTGACTTGTTTGGGGCAAGTCTAATTTTTTGTTGATCTATATCCAAACAACATCAAGATTGTTTTATTTTTTATTTTATTTTCTATCATGTTGCAATTATTTGCTGGAATTAATGATAGAAGGATCCCATTATCCTAAACCAAACTTAACTGGGATTGCAAATCCCAAGTTTGTCTATGGAGAGCGAATCCAATTATATTAGTACGTGAAAAAGTAATTGCTTAAAACTTAAAATGAATTTTTAAAAAATGAATACAAAAAGAAAGAACAGCAATCACAAATCTTTAATTCTTAGGGGCCTCTCTGGCATGTGTCCCAGAAACTGTATGTATACCTTGTTAAGGAACCTAGTGAAGAAGCCTAGTAAAAACACGTGTGGCAGTGCATTTAATTACTGTAATTTCATTTAAAGCTTGCTCAGCGGAACTTGGGAAAGATGTTTTCCACATTTAAGCACTGTAATTTCATTTAAGACTTGCTGACTAGAACTTGGGAAAGCTGTTTTCCACATTTACATTTTTCACTCTTGTCTCAAGAAGCAAAAATCAGCTTAATCTCAGGAGTTCACCCTTTTCCAGGTTTTAGATCCACTGTCTGAAACAAAATTACCAATATGCTACAATTGTTATATTGATTAAAATATAGAAATTGAGATTAGAGTTATATGTCAATAATCATAGTCTTTGACTGTCCAGTTTACATTTTCTGTCCACTTTTTTAATTATTATTCTTTCTTCTTCTTTTTTTTCCCATGTATCAGGCAATCGTCTCTTATGCACATTAGCGATCTATTTTCCATAGTTCCCGAAGATTTTCTTTCACTCTGGCCTCTGTAGCAAATTCGAACCCTTCTCGCACCTCTAGGTGGGTGTGGGGTGTTGATGAAGTGCTAATTTTACTTTGTGTTTTGAGGAGATCAAGATCATCACACATCTGGAGACTGTGCCGTGTTTCAGAGGGTTTGTCACTTGACTACGGCTAAGGTCACTGTGGAGTGAGTACCAAGAACCTCGTTAGTGTCATGTGATTGTAAATTAGAGAAATCAGATCTTTGTTTCAGGTTTCTGGGCATAATTGAGCAGGATAGTTAGTTGTTGATAGTTTTCGATGTAACAACAAGAGTGGATCTCATGTGCATGAGGCTTTAGTTATTTCAATTAAAATGGTTAGGTTTTCATGCTTCAACGCCCACACCCATTCTGACAAACCAAAGGTAAGTGGAAGAACTATTTGAGGCTGATTTTTTGTTTTTAACTAAGCTGTTTGAGGGGATTGTTCAATTGCCTTTGCTGACTGTGTATTTCTATGTTAATCAGAAAACCGTTCAACTGTCTGTTGAAGTGCAGAAGACATTGGCAGATCGTTCTCAGAATCAGGCCCTGAAGGATTTTAGAGATTCTTCAGGTTTAAACTCATTACATTTGAAAGTTGAACAAGATGCTATTCCCAATAATAGTTCTAATCATGTCATGGCTTCCTCTTCCACCGAGCGTGGCTGGAAATCAGAGGAATTCAACAGCAGCTATGATATTGAGAGTGACAGAGGGATCTATCATTCTGGGCGTATTAAGAAGAGCCTGTCTTTAGGGTGCGGACTGGATAGGGAGGGGAGGGCTTCTGTTGGAAATGACTCGGAGGATGAGACAGATATAGGATATTCATGTGACAGGCCCCGTAATCAAGATAGGATGGTGGCTCCAGTTGGTGGCAAAGATCCAGAAATCAGCTCGGCCAATCTGTATCAAGAAGCTCCGCACTATGATTCTCTTCAGGCAAGTACTGATTTGGTGAATACAGACTCTATCTTCTCAATTGGAGATACATTACAATCGGAAAAAGAAGGCCATGAAAACTCTGATACTCATTTTTCTGGTGAGTGTGCTGATGAATCTAGTGACCGTACACCTCGTACCCCGCCTATTGTTGTGAAGTCAAATTCTATGCCCAACATAGGTTCCTCTGGTGAACGTTCAGATCTTAAATACTTGGAACCTCATTCTAAATCTTGTGAGGACCTTACTGTTCTTGAGTTGAGGTGGAAGGAGATGGTAATTCATGAGGTAGGCACAGGGGTGATACATGACCGAGAAAGAAATGATACTGCATTAAATAATGGTAAAAGTAATTGTGAAAACAATGCTGGGGAAGGTTTTGATCCATGTAACTATGTTGGTTCATCAAAAGACTGGATAATACCTGTTATGGATGAGGCAAATGCAGAGAAGCACCTTCACGGAGAGTCTTCAGCTCGCCAGAGGGAGGGATTTCCGTGCAACGATTTCAAGATCAAACGTATCGAGGATTGGGTGATTGATCTACAACATTGTGGTCCATTGGAAGAGTCAAATGATGGATTATCAAATGTAGATGATCATCAGGTACAGAGAGCTGCAAGATTTGATGCTAAGGTCACCCCTGGTATGGAAGCTGCAAAGAAATATATCTCATCTTTGATGGCCACATCCACCACAGCTCAGTTGGCAAATCATGGGTTGGCTGTGATCCCATTTCTCAGCGCTTTCGTAAGCCTAAAGGCACTCAACTTATCTGGAAACAACATAGGTTTGGCGACCCTTATGACATCTTTTGAATTGTCACTTTTCCCAAGTCTTTTCTAGAATAATTTTGAATTGTTTCTGTTACCGGACTTATTGATGATCTTCACTTTGCTTTTGCAGTGAGGATAGCTGCTGGTGCTCTCCCTCGAGGACTCCATAGTTTGAATCTGTCAAAAAACAGTATCTCCACCATTGAGGGTTTGCGTGAACTTACACGGCTTCGTGTACTTGACCTGAGCTACAACCGAATAGTGAGAATTGGGCATGGTAAGGCCTTTTTGCTAAAGTACAATTTGATAGGTCTTGGCTTTTGTCTATTGTTTCTTAAGAGTCTCTTTACATTAGTATTGTCTTTCATGCAAAACTATTTGAGTTGGGTTATAGGCTTGGTTGTAATGTTGTCGTACGTACTTTTCAGTTGCAATGTCAAAAGTCTTGCATGCTAGATTTAGTTTTGGTTTGATCATTTCAAAATATAGTTTACCTTGAATCATACTTTTGTTCATTAGAATCACAACTGTATGTTTATTTTTTGCCTCTGTTGAAATCTCCCTTTTTTTGTTTTCCCTCAAAGTATAGTTTACGGTTCACTAAAATATTGTTTACCTCTGTTTTCCCTCAAGAGTACTGGATGATTCCATTGCCTAAGCGTCGTCGGACGCCATTCATCAACATTTCAACATCTTTACCAGGGTTCTATTTCCTGATAAATAAATAAAAAACAGCGCCCAAATAGTACACATTAATATGTGTGTTTGTGTGAGGAAAGATTGGGTACACACCTAACCTTTGGCATAGTGCACAAAATGGTTATCCCAAGACTTGAACCCATAACCTTAAGGGTTATTAACCCATTAAAAAAATGGAATTTGGCAGAGCAAGACAGCAAAAATGATCAGGAACTCTTCATTGAATTTTGAACATAACTATCACTTCAACATAAAATTCTCACTGAAACTTTAGTGATGCATATATAATTTAATGGAATGTTTTGATTTAACATGTTTTAATATTTTTTTAGGTGCTTTTCTTGCTTCTAATGTACTTTAATTTTATTTATTTAACAGGCCTAGCTTCTTGTTCCTCTCTGAAAGAGTTATACTTGGCTGGAAACAAAATCAGCGAGGTCGAAGGTCTTCACCGCCTCCTAAAACTAAATGTCCTCGATCTGCGTTTCAACAAAATCTCCACAGCCAAATGTCTTGGCCAACTTGCTGCTAACTACAATTCCTTACAAGCGATTAGCCTAGAAGGAAACCCCGCCCAGAAGAACGTCGGAGATGAACAACTCAAGAAATATCTGCAAGGACTTCTGCCTCATCTGGCTTACTTCAACAGGCAGTCCATAAAAGCTGGCACTTTGAAGGATGCGGCAGACCGTCCGGCTCGATTGGGTATTACTGCCGATCGTGGCCTTAGATTGGAACACAAGAGTTCGCGGAAGGGAAACCATGGTACCTCAGTTCACAAGACGTCGTTTTCTTCATCAATTCATGGTCAGAAAGGTCAAGCCACAGTGTCACCAAAACCATCCAGGGTTGGCAGGCCTGGTCGCCTGCCTCCGACTGGAACTAAAACAGGAACCGCTCATCGGAATAATTTTTATGATTTCGGAAGCAAGCTTCTGAATTTCAGGCATGATCTTGCGATGCGGAGAAGTCGAAGTGAGGGAACTCTTGCAGCAGCTCTTTGAGCTTGTTTTCATTTCATGGTTTAGACATGTTCTGGGTTATCTTTGCTTTTTTCTGGTTGCAGTCCTTGGTTTGTTTGTTTGTTTGTTTTCTTCCCCCAAGTACAATGGTTTCGTACCTGGTCAGAAAATAAAATTTGAGCACACTACTAGCAATAGATTTGCAAATGTTGCATACTTCTGTATTTCTTATTTTCTTGGTGTGCCTTGTTTCTTCTTCTTGTTTTTTGGGAATTGTGGAGTTGTTTTGGCCAAATACCCTTCTGTTCTTTTTTTTTTTTCATATTTATAATTATTCGTACCCTTTCACAAGTCATACTAGCAGGGGTTAAATCACCAGAATTTCATTGTTTTTTCACGGCCTGTACATGTCCTTTATTTATTTATTTAGTCTCTTTACATATACAAATATGGTTTGTCATGAATTAAATAGGAGGTGAAAAAATGATGAAATTCATGTGGTGAAGTATGATGGGTGTGCTGCAACGTATTGGCAAAATTTAAGTTGGGTTCGGATTTATAGATTTGAAATGAAATGATTTGAGCCTAATAATTAAAGTAGAATAGTTCCAATTTAAATATGATTCAAGATATTTGAGAGTATAATTGTTTACCCAAACATTAGTTACTTTTTTTGGAAAATGTTTTATTTAAACTTTCAATTTTTGCAGTCACCAATCACCGGTTTTGGTACAAATAACAAGAAGGGTGATAGAGCATTCGCATCGGTCTCTCTACAATGGTTTTGAAGCTATTGTAGAGAGTAAAAGCTGTAAATATCAATTTCATCAGCCTCTCTATACTTGTCATTCATTTTGTGAATGCTACAGTGCCTCAACTGATTTGTTTAAGCACTATTCATACGGTAATTTATTTTTTATTATATTTTTTGGAGTAAAGCTGAGCCAAAAAGTCATGGCTAGTCGTCCATCTGAATGTCCCCCGGATGTCCTTCCGGATGTCTCGTGAATGCCTTGTAACAAAGAATGAAAATGCTCAAATTTGGCCTGACCGGTCGACCGCCCTTCAGTGGGTTTGGCCCCCCTGTGTTGCTGCTGCTCTGGTGTTGATCTGTGGTTGTCTTGGGCCTTGTTTATACTTGCTTGTTCATAGTATTTTAATGAAATAGAATTTTAAAATAAAGAGTTTGATGGAGCGTGTAGGCTAGCTAAAATGCAAAAGTGAATTTTGTGTTATAATTTAGCTTAAAATTTGTTGAGGCAGATGTACTCTTACCAAATTGGTTTGGTCTGGCCTAGCTTTGAGGTAAATCAAGAATCGATTCCTATAGTTCTAGAAATTTAAGAACCAAATCAAACTGTGAAAACTTTGAAATCAAAACCAAGAAAAAGATTAGGAGCTCTAAATTAAGAGCTCTAATTGGTGTATGGATCTTATGTGATGTGATGTTTTAACCTTAGTTTTTTTTTAATTTTTTATTTTTCACATCATTAGTACTCTTTTAGAGTTCTCAGATTAAAAGAATATATTATTCCTGCAAAACCAAAAACAAATTGCGAGAAACGAGTCTACTGCTCTAAATAAAATTTATCACTATATTCAACAAAAAAGTTGATTGTAGCATTCAAAAAAATCCACAACCATACTTCAAATTTTAACAACATTCTTCAAATACGCTTTTATTAAAAAAGCAAAGACATAGCAAATTCTTTATATTATATTTTTCAATAATAAAAGAAATGTGAAAAGCACAAAACTAGTGTAAACTTTACATAGAGTTGTTACAACTCCGCTGCGATGTGGTTGTGTAACCTGATAAAAAGGTTAGATTTGATTCTTCATAACAACCCTTTGTGTTTTACCTACTAAAATTAATAAAAAGAACAATTCAGTTCTAGTTGGCTCTTTTAAGCCTTAATTTGTAACCGAATAGTAATCAACAATTCTTAATCACTGGACCTGTTCTACAAAATAATTTTTCTTCAGACATATATTAGCTCCATAAGCACAATGGAGAGCACCAACTATGACCCTTTAACTTCCAATGACATAACATTATAGTATGCATTCAGCTATAAAATTATGGATATTCTGCTTTCAAGTAATAAATATCATTTCATTTAAAAAAAATGATAAATATCAACTTCACGGTTGGTGGCGGATCAACATGGATCAACATATCAGTAGATGAACCTACACACCTACATCAGGAACTTCTAAATATACCTACCAAATTTCTGTTTACACTCAGTATTATCTCTCGGGTACAAGTATTTCTTCCTAATCTACAAGCTTGAGAATGCTAGAAAAATTAAATAGGTGAATTTAGACCACCTACCTCTATATATCATCAGCAGCAATACAACAATGGCAGCTCCTGAGTATTGGAGCTCCAACCTCCTGCTTCAAATTGTTGAGGAAAAGAACAGGAAAGTTGGATTCTCTCTCTCTCTCTCTCACACACACACACATTCCACAAGCACAAGTAAAAGACTAAGATGTGCTCACGAACTGCAAAATCAAACAAAAGCATGGTTGATTTCTTTATTAAGATGGCAGCTGAGTGGGGTTTAAGTATAAAAACTCAAGGACACAACAGAGTTCATTAACAATCAGCCAATACTCTTTTTATGTGCAGAAGGTGATTAGGCAGGATGCAGAGATGAAAGAGCACACATTACAGTCAAACAACAATAATGTCAACGAACAATTTACATGACATAAAAGTACCCCTGACCAACGCTCTCCACCCCCACCCACTTCTTTTTTTTCGCCCTTCTTTGAAGACAAAAAATTTGATCACATTCTCAATTTCTTTGCTTCCCAACAGCCTTCATTTCTTATGGTCACCTTCATCACTTTCTGCATTAAAAATAAAAAATAAAAAAATTCCAAATACGGAATCAATATCAAACCAAACAATACATCATGGTACAAAATGAATTTAAGCACTATTTGGTTATAGCAAATGAAGAATGAAATCAGATGACAACAGTCTACAAAATAATACACATGGCAACTACAAAATTTCAGGTCTTAAAACCAATATAGCACCTCCCTGGGACGATTAACAACTACTTAGACAGTGAGTGTAATCTCTGAACTTCTGAATCAATTTAACATGAATGACATAAGAACTACTGGTTTCTGTTCTCAAACTCTCAAGAGTTATCAAAAGTGTATGTGACTAAATTAAAGAGATTGCAAAAGAAAAGAAGGTAAAATACACAGCCTCATTTATATGTAGATCTGAAATTCAAACCAATGTTGGGTCCTGTTCTTTCTCATTTGCTAAACAAAATAGAATTGACTCATTGCATAAAAAAAATAAAAAAAAAAATTAAAAAAAAGGGAAACCATCAGTGTGACTACTATATGCATTCGTAGTTCGGAATTCTCATTCAGAAAACAGGTGTCCTATATATATATTCTTGCAACTCAAAACAGTTTCAAGCAGCATTAGTGTAATGCTTTCGGGTTAAGAAGACTCACATTATGCATGAACCACAGAGTTAAAGTAGGTCACAGGCTATCACTATGAAGCATGCTGCCTCTAATGAGAAATCAACACAGATACTGACAAAAAGAAAGAAATGCAACATGCTGTAGATTTTTTTATGTTTTTTGATCAACAATACAGATGAAATTTTATTAAAGAAAATGATGAAGTATATATATAACGAGAGGAGGACATGAAGCCCACCCCCCAAAAAAAAAGGAAAAGGAAGAAACAAAAAGAGCAAAAAGTATATCACATTCTATACACAACTCTCCAATTCCTAGAAACTAGAAAAATCAGAATCCTTTTAAATGGATATTATGAATATATAAATTTATTCCATTGTCAACAGTTCACCTGAATCAAGAAGATCTTTACATTGCACTAATTACCATTCAAGCATCTGTTAACAAGAAGTGACATATAATACCAAGAACAAGAATCAATAAGACCTCATTTTTTTTGACTGACAACTTTTTGAAGTGTTTAGATCCCCAAATAAAAAATGCAAGATTTTTCATGTGGTTTGACTCAAAAAATTATTCTCTTTTCACTGTAAAGGAATTCAGTAGTGGTTAATATTAGGCAAATTATAATGGTGAAACCATAACCAGTACAGGGAAACCTAAGGTGAACCACAGTCCACATATATCCACTAAGAAGCACGAACACTTCTAAGAAGGTAACGTATCCGTGTCGGACACCGACACTCATTGAACACTCTTAGGACACGTGTCTGACATTCTTCAAAACGTGTCATATTTTAAATTTTTTTTTAAAGACTCGGACACTCTTTGGACACATGTGTCTATCGCTTAAACACACGTGTCTATCAATTAGACACATGTGAAACTAATTATAAGTTTGAACAAAACAATTTAAGACACAATAATAAAACAAAAATCATATAAATTTATAGAAATTAGTGTCATATTACATTTTTTATTATCTTTGAATGATATATTCATATATATAACATATAACAAATATATAAAATTATATATTTCATGTGTGTCCCCCACTTGTTATGTCTTGCATTTTTTGAAAATTAACGTGTCGGCGTGTCCGTGTCCGTATCCATGCTTCTTAAGATATCCATAAGCATGAGAAAGGACCACGAAAGAGTAAGCATTAAAGCATCACATATTTAGAGAATTAATTATGTTAATGGCAACGTTCACGAGTCAGCATTGCAACAACAATACCACAAATCTTAGTTGCAGGAAATTCCTACTAAGAGTGATGTTTCTGCTTTAGAACAATGATTCCGCAATTAAGATTTAGTGTTTTTTTAAATGATAAATTAGTGTTAGTTTTCATTAATTTTGGTTGTTTATAAATGTAATATATACATGGCAAACAAAATATATAAAAATATTATTTGGTATCCCCGCCATGTTTCGTGTTCTAACCTTTTTTTGAAATTGTCGTATCTTGTGTCTGTTTCCATGCCTCATAGATTCGATAATCATTAACAAATCATTAAAGTAGAAAAGCTCAAAAACAAATCATTAAAGTAGAAAAGCTCGAACCAATCTCATTGAAATAGATTGAAGCCTAAAGTTCCAATTAAATGCTCCTGCATCAAGCTATTGTGGCAAAATTAGCCACAACCAGGCTGATTCCATAAGATCTGGTAAACACCTGAGAGCACTAATAAAGTAACCCAGACCACATATGGAGTCCTAAAAGAAAGGAGAAGCCAAGAAGTAAAGGAAATATATATAATATATACACATCTGTGTGTGCATGTGCGCGCGCGTGTGTGAAAGGGGAGGGAAAAGGAGGGATGCCATGTCATGTCACGCATAATGGTTAGGACCTCATAACTACAACCCTTACAAGTTACCAGTCCCATCCATAATGGCTGAGAACTTAGAAGTATAGACACGGACATGCGACGCGACACAACACGACACGGATACGACTGTGAGAATATTAGGTTAGGTTTATATATATGACAGTATTTTCTTTTTTAAGAGATTGTATAGGTGTAAATATATGGCAGTTTCCTTTTCTGAGAGATTGTGTAGGTGTATATATGGCAGCGTTTTAGGTTATTTCCTTTTTAGTCTTAGGGTTAGGTTTATCATATAATCAAATGTATTCTCTGTATTAGAACACAAGTTGAATATACAAATCATTTAGAAATACTTATAACAACATGGACACGCTAACATGCTAATTTTCAAAAAATACAAGATACGACACATGGGAGACACGCATGAAATATATAATTTTATATATTTATTATATATTATATATATGAATATATTATTTAAAAATAATAAAAAATGCAATATGACACTACTTCCTATAAATTTATATGTTTTTTGTTTTATTATTGTATCGTAAGTTGTTTTCTTATAATTAATTTCACATGTGTCTAATAGATAGATACGTGTGTTTAATCGATAAACACGTGTATCCTCCAAGTGTCTGTAAAGAGTGTCCGGATTTTTTTTAAAAATTAAAAAATAGGACACGTTTTGAAGAGTGTCGGAGAGTGTCCAAAGAGCGTCGGTATCCGATACGGACACAACACAGATACGTCACCTTCTTAGAAGTGTTTATAATTCTTAGGCTGAGAATTATAAGCAATGTGAGCACAACACAATTCAAATAAATAATAGAAACTCTCAAACGACTAAAATATCTTTTGAGAAAGAACTATAACTTAAATATCAAAATATCATTCACCTAACAATTACAATCTGAATAATGATAAACAATTGTAGAATATAAAAATACACACGATGCATTTATCTTCTAAGTGTTCCAAAACATATTAAAGTGAATAAATTGCATACCAAATAATACAAAACATTGTCACTATGAAGAGATTAATCACATAGCTCATGTTCAGATGATTTGAAAAGTGTCGCCGAAATGTCTAAGAAGTGTTTATAAAATGTCTGATATTATGAACATACATTTTTAATTAAGTCTCGTTGAAAAAAAGTATCAGACATGCTTTTTAAGAGTGTCTTGCGTTACGAATCCACCTTTAAAAACTTCGTACTTGTAATTCAAGTATATTCATTCTTCTTATTCAGAAGTCAAAACTTATTCCAATTAGGTTGCAATCCAATCCTAGCTAGCCCACACAACAACACACTCTAACGCCTAATTGTTTCACTTTTCCTAAGATGTAAACAAATTTAAGTAGAATTACTTGAAGTAAAAATTGATTGAAAAAATCGTAGTGCAAGTAGAACAATTATATATTAGAATTCAAAAAATTGCAAACCTTTCTGTTCATCATCAGCATCATGATACTCCTGCTCCTCTTCCGGAACTGGATGTAGCTCCACCTCCACTCCGACCCCCTTCCTCACACTTCCACCGCCACAATCGCCACCGTCCTTCTCATCGGGATGCCTAACCACCACCACAGGACAAATACAGTGATGCACGCAATAATCGCTAACCGTTCCGAGTCGTCCCTTACTGGTCCGCCTGGAGGCCCCAAACCCTCGACTCCCCATAATGACCGCACTCAATCCAAGCCTCTCGACCTCCAAGCACAACCTCTCCTTCATGTCGTGGTCCTTGACTATATGGATCTTGAATGGAATTTGAGCTTCGACGAGAGGTTGAGAGAGATCGGAGGCCTTGGTGCTGGTGAAATTGTCGAAGTCGTCTTCGAGTTTTTGGTGAGACTCTTGGGAGGAGTCGTCGTTGGGATCGACATCGATAGCGCCCCAATCGGCGCCGTAGAGGACGGAGGTGGGGCGGACGTGGAGGAGGATGACGGCGTCGCCGGGGCGGAGGTAGTTGTCGACGGCCCACTTGACGGCGAAGGCGCTCTCGTCGCTGAGGTCAACGGCGATGGCGACGCGGCGGTGGGCGGTGGCGGTGGGGGTGAGAGGGAGGAGAGAAGGGGACGACGGAGGGATGCGAGCCGTCGGAAGGTCAGCTTCCGGCTTCGGCTTGGGCTGGTGGTGGTGTGGGTTCATAACGCCTGCGGTTGGGTTGGCAATGCCTTTTTTTAATTGGTAATTGTGTGATTCTATCTATGATTATTAGTAATTAAGAGTGGTGAGGTGATAACTGTGAGAGAGAGAGAGAGAGAGAGAGAGAGGGGTGGTCAGGAGAAGAAATTTGAAAGAGGAAGCCAATAAATGAACAGTTATTGGTCAGTCTTGGCTCCAGTATTATGATTGATTGGGAGGGTGAAATTTATAATTTTTTTTAAATAATTAGTATATGTATCTATATCTATATTAATATAAATGGGATTTTTAATCCCAAGCATTGTGGGAGCTACAATCTCTCAATCTAAATTTTTTAATTTTTTGATTTAAAAAAAAAAAAATTCTTAGTATTTATTAACTTCTCCCAACTCCCAAGTCTTACCCTCATAATAACACTTTAATGTAACAAGTATAAAAAAAATTCTTTGAAATTCAACATATATTAATTTCTTGAAAAGTCCCCACACATATGATTATTAATTTATTATCTCTCATAATAACACTTTAATGCATTAAGAACAAGCATAAAAAAAAATGTTGAGAAGTCCAACACATATGATTATTATCAAAATATTAAACTTTAATATAATATAATAATAATAAAAAAGACATTTAATTTCTTGAAAAGTCTAACACATATGATTATTATGAAAATATTAAAATTTAATATAATATATATATATATATATATATATATATATATATAAAGAAAAGAAAAAAAGATATTTAAAGAAAAAAAAAACATTTAAAAATTACAATTCATATATATAGATAATTATAAATACAATCCGTGCATAGCACAGGTGATATGCTAGTGATATATTAAGTAAAAGGGGGTTTTTAATCCCAAAAGCTTGTGGGAGTTTCAATATCCCAATCTGAATTTTCTAAGTTTTTTATTTTAATAAAAAAAAAACTCAGCATTTATTGATTTGGTCAAAATCTCCTGATCAGCATTTATTAACTTTTTAAATCCCCATGTCTTTCCATATGCCTGCATTTATTGATTTGGTCAAAATTCTCTGATCAGCATTTAAAATCCCCTCATACAAATAATTATAGATATAATCTGTGTATAGTTACTGCAGTACCCTTTTCAACTTCTCCCATACACTATGCTTAGTGATAAGATTATTAAATTATTTTTATAAAAAATCTTAAAAAACATAATTTATATATTAAAAAAATCTAAAACAAATATAAATATCTATAATTATAGCACGGGTGATAGGCTAGTACTATATATTAAGTAAAAGGGGGTTTTTAACCCCAAGTCTTGTGGGAGTTTCAATATTTCAATCTAAATTTCTTGATTTTTTTATTTAAAAAAAAAAAAAAACTTAGCATTTATTAACTTCTCCCAACCCCCAAGTCTTACCCTCATAATAACACTTTAATGCATTAAGAATAAGCATAAAAAAAATTCTTTGAAATCCAACACATGAATTCCTTGAAAAGTCTCAACAGATATGATTATTATCCCTCATAATAATACTTTAATGCATTAAGAACAAGCATAAAAAAAAATTCTTGAAAAGTCCAACACATATGATTATTATCAAAATATTAAATTTTAATATAATATAATAAAAAAAAGAAGACATTTAATTTCTTGAAAAGTCCAAAACATATGATTATTATCAAAATATTAAACTTTAATATAATATAAAAAAGGAAAAAAAAAAAGACATTTAAAAATCGCAATTCACATATATAGATAATTGTAAATATATTAAGAAAAAATGGGTTTCTAAACCCCAAGCCTTGTGGGAGCTCCAATCTTTCAATCTTAATTTTCTAAATTTTTGATTTAAAAAAAAAAACCTCAGTATTTATTGATTTGGTCAAAATATCCTGATCAACATTTATTAACTTTTTCCAATCCACATGCCTGTATTTATTGATTTGGTCAAAATCTCTGATTAGCATTTAAAATCTCCTCATACAAATAATTATAGATACAGCCCGTGCATAGTGTCACGCCCCAAGAATTTATGTGACACGAAGGGCAACATTTGAAGTGTGCCAAATGCGCTGGAAGGTTTCGGAAGGTGCGAGAACGGGCTGGAGTATGCTGGAAGACTCTAGAACGTGGTGGAAAGGTCCGCAATGACCTAGAAGATTCCGGAATGTGGAAGAACCTTGGAGTGTCCAGAAGGGTCTGGATGGGTCTGGAACATCCTAGAATATCCTGGAGGAGCCTACCATGTACTACACTAGTGTAGAGAGTTCTAGAATGTAGTAAGAGGGGTAGTTGTCCTAGATAGTTCTATGGAGTGTTCTAGATGAGAGTTTGTAGCCCTTGGATCAAAATGATCCTAGCCGTCCATTGAGGAGGGGGATGGCTATATAAGGATGAGGGGTCTCATTTGCTAGGCATCGAATGCTGGAGATCCAAGAGAGCTCTAAGAGTGAAGCACTTGTGAGTGTGAGCGTGAGAGCCTTGTAAAGCTTTGTACACGACTATACTTGTAAAGTTAACTTGTATAGTGAAGGCATTCTTCCACCTAAACTTTGTGTTCAAGTTAGTGTGGTTGAGTGGGTAAGGCTGACTTAGGTGCAACCAAGAGGGTTGAAAAGCATCTAAGGCCGCACGGTTGGCTTGCGAAATCTAAGGCCGTGACAGTTGGTATCAGAGCAAGGTTACGAGAGAAAGTAACCAAGAGAGGTGTACATGGCTACGTCGGGTGACGAAGGGAACGTTCCCAGGGTGAAGAAGCTCTCAACAAAGGACTCGATGGCAGCATTGGAGGCACGACTCGAGGGGATGATAGAGATTGTGGCAGAACGGTTCACTAGGCTAGAGGAAGCTCTAGTTGGCCCTGGTAAGCCCACATCCCATGTTGGACAATTTTTCGCTCGCTTTGCTAGTCTTATTGCTAGTCCTATTGCTAGGGTAGAAGAGTTGGAGGAGAAGGTTGACTCCTTCGAAGAAAGGGTGAACTCGTCTCTCACTGAGGCAGCTGGAGACAGTCCCACCGAATGGAAGGCCCTAGAGGCAAGAGTGGCTAGCTTAGAAGTGGAGTTGGAGTTGTGCAAGAAGGCCATCGTCGCTGGCAATGGAGGGAATCTGGCTTCAACCAGGAGAAAGGTTCGTGCGCCAGAACCTAAGAGCTATGATGGTGCAAGGGATGCCCGGGAGATTGATAACTTCATTTGGAACATGGAGCGGTACTTTGAGAACGTCAACATCGCGGATGAAGACAAGAAGGTACAGACCGCTACCATGTATCTAAAGGACACTGCAATGCTGTGGTGGATGAGGCGATACGCCGACATGGAGAAGGGGTTGTGCAAGATAGAGACTTGGGCTGAGCTCAAGAGAGAGTTAAAGAAGCACTTCTACCCTGTCAATGTCGAGTTCCAGGCATACAGGAAGCTACGCAAGCTAAAGCATGTGGGGACATTGCGGGACTATGTGAAGGAGTATTCCGCGCTACTATTAGAGATCCCCGACATGACGGAGAAAGAGGCGTTGTATGGCTTCTTGGATGGTTTGCAGCCTTGGGCAGCAAGAGAGTTGCAGAGTTAGGGAGTAAAAGACCTTGCAACTGCACTAGCGGAGGCGGAGAAGCTGGATGACTTCAAAGCGCTAGGGAAACCCAAGGGCAAAGGCGGGAGACAGTCTCCACCAACCACCGATGACGAGCGCAGTGGCGAAGGGTCCCCAAGGAGATAGGAACGACGCAAGGATGGGCAACGCACCGGATCTCCAAGGAGGAGGCACGAAGGAAAAGGGCGGCTTAAGTGTTTCCTGTGCAACGGAACGCACATGGTGAGGAACTGCCCAAAGAAGGCGTTGAGTGCCATGAAGAAGAAAGTGGCGAAGGGCTCCGATAGTGAAAGCGCTTCAGAGAAGGAAGCACAGCTAGGGAGCGTCCAACTTCTTGGGTCAATAACCAAGAAGAATGGAAAGATGGAGGCGCCAAGGAGCATCCAGAAGAAGGATGTGCTCTATGCGGAGGTGAAGGTTAATGGGATAACTTCACACGCGTTGGTGGATACGGGTGCCACACATAACTTTGTGAGCACTGAAGAGGCTAAAAAGCTGGGCTTGAAAGTAAAAGAGGACAAGGGTTGGTCCAAGCCAGTGAATGCGAAGGCGACGCCAATCCAAGGTCTGGTGAGGAGTGCTGACATGACCATTGGGAGTTGGACTGGGCAGGTGGAGTTCACGGTCATTGAGATGGATGACCACCCCATAATCCTAGGGATGGATTTTATGAGGAAGAACAATGTGATGCCAGTCCCGCACGCTGCAACCATGTTGTTGTTTGCAGGTGATCGACCATGTGAGGTCCCATTGGTGGCAAGGAGTCAGCTACTCAAAGACAAGGGGAAAGCACTTGCGGCAATGCAACAGACTGAGCAGCATGGCAAGGGTAAGGGCGAAGAGGCAAGCACCAGCAGCAGCGGACACAGATCATATCGAGACGTGGTGGCTCGGTATGCTTCTACGTGACGAGGACGTCACGGAATCGGGTGGGGGAGAGTGTCACGCCCCGAGAATTTATGTGACATGAAGGGCAGCATTTGAAGTGTGCCAAATGCGCTGGAAGGTTCCGGAAGGTGCGAGAACGGGCTGGAGTATGCTGGAAGACTCTAGAACGTGGTAGAAGGGTCCGCAATGGCCTAGAAGATTCCGGAATGTGGAAGAACCTTGGAGTGTCCAGAAGGGTCTGGATGGGTCTGGAACATCCTAGAATATCCTAGAGAAGCCTACCATGTACTACTCTAGTGTAGAGAGTTCTAGAATGTAGTAGGAGGGGTAGTTGTCCTAGATAGTTCTATAGAGTGTTCTAAATGAGAGTTTGTAGCCCTTGGATCAAAATGATCCTAGCTGTCCATTGAGGAGGATGGCTATATAAGGATGAGGGGTCTCATTTGCTAGGCATCGAATGTTGGAGATCCAAGAGAGCTCTAAGAGTGAAGCACTTGTGAGTGTGAGCGTGAGAGTCTTGTAAAGCTTTGTACACGACTATACTTGTAAAGTTAACTTGTATAGTGAAGACATTCTTCCACCTAAACTTTGTGTTCAAGTTAGTGTGGTTGAATGGGTAAGGCTGACTTAGGTGCAACCAAGAGGGTTGAAAAGCATCTAAGGCCGCACGGTTGGCTTGCGAAGTCTAAGGCCGTGACAGTTACTGCAATAGCTTTTTTAATTTCTCCTGCACACTATGGTTAGTGATAAGATTGTTAAATTATTTTTATAAAAAAATCTTAAAAATTATAATTTATATATTAAAAAAAATTAAAACAAATATAAATATTTATAATTATCCCGTGCATAGCACGGGTGACAAGCTAGTTATATATTAAGTAAAAGGGGGTTTTTAACCCCAAGGCCTGTAGAAGCTTTCATATGATAATCCTAATTTTTTAATTTTTTGTTTTTTTTTTAAAAAAATTAACCTAAGCATTTATTAATTTATCTCAACTCACAAGACTTTTTGACTTCTCTCATAATTACTGCAGTACCTTTTCCAAAACAAATAATTTGTATATTAAAAAAAAATTAAAACAAATATAATCTATATCTATATCTATCTATTTATTTATATCTATCTCTAACCCACAAGTTTTGTGGTAGTTTCAATATTTGAACCTTAATTTCTTAATTTTTTTGATTTTTTTTTTTAAAAAAAACTTAGCACTTATTAAATTCTTCCAAGTCTTTTTAACTTATCCAATATACACACTCTTTTTAACTTTTCACATACCTATTACAAACAATGAGTCTCCTTTTTATTTTCTCCTTTTTGACTTCTCACTTCTACACTTTCAACTTCAATGACCACGTATGCAAACAGTAAGTCTTCTTTTTATTTACTCCTTCTTGACTTTTCTTTTTGTTTACTGTTTTAATATTGTAGTTAGATAGCGCATAAAAATATTTGTGATTTGTCTAGCAAATAAAAAATTATAATTTGATTTTTTAATATGATTAAAGTTAGATAAATATAAACCCTCACAAAGAGAAAAATGTGATTATAATGAGTTGAATAATTCTTTTTTTTTTTAATGTGATTGTAGTTAGTTTAATACTTCTTTTTTTTCATTTATTTATTTTATTATGTGAAAAATGTGATGTGATTGTAGTTTAGTTTAATAGTTCTTTTTTTTCATTTATTTATTTTATTATGTGAAAAATGTGATGTGATTGTAGTTTGTTCAATGACTTTTTTTTTAATATGATTGTTGTAATTAGTTCAATGGTTTTTTTTTTAATGTTATTTAATCTTTTTATTTACTATTTTAATTTTATTTTTGATTTTTTAATATGATTGAAGTTAGATAAATATAAACCCTCACAAAGAGAAAAATGTAATTATAATTAGTTGAATGATTCTTTTTTTTTTTTTAATGTGATTGTAGTTAGTTTAATAGTTCTTTTTTTTCATTTATTTATTTTATTATAGGAAAAATGTGATCTGATTATAGTTTGTTCAATGGCTCTTTTTTTTAATATGATTGTTGTGGTTAGTTCAATGTTTTTTTTTTTTTTTTATGTTATTTAATCTTTTTATTTACTATTTTAATTTTATTTTTAATATGATTGAAGTTAGATAAACATAAACACTCACAAAGAAAAAAATGTGATGGTAGTTAGTTCAGTAGTTCTTTTTTTTTTTTTTTGAATGTGATTGAAGTTAGTGAATGGTTCTTTTTTTCATTTATTTATTTTTTTTATTACGGAAAAAATGTGATGTGATTGTAGTTTGTTCAAGGATTTTTTTTTTTAATGTGATTTAATCTTTTATTTACTGTTTTAATGGTTTTCTTTACAATTATTTATGAAAAAAATATGATTGTAGTTAGATAGAATAAAAATATTTGTGATTTGATTTGATTTTTTTTTATTTGATTTTTAAAGTACCAATTATTGATAATGATTAGATTGTATTTTGAAAAAAAAAATGTAATTGATTTTTTTAACTCACTGTGTTTTTTGAAAAAAAATTATTGTGTTTTTTTAACTATCAATTCACTTAATTTGTGATTTGATTTTTAAGTCACTATGTTTTTTGAAAAACAAAATGGATTGTACTCGTTAGGGTTACATAATGTATCAATTATTGATGATGATTAGATTGTATTTTGACCCAAAAAAATTGTAATTGATCTTTTTAACTCATTATGTTTTTTGAAAAATAAATTATTGTGTTTTTTAATTATCAATTGACTATATATTAAGCAAAAGGGGGTTTTTAACCCCAAGGCCTGTGGGAGCTTCAATATCCCAATCTGAATTTTCTAAATTTCTTATTAAAAAAAAAAAAAAACTCAGGATTTATTGATTTAGTTAAAATCTTCTGATCAGCATTTATTAACTTTTTTCAATCTACATGTCTTTCCACATGCCTGCATTTATTGATTTGGTCAAAATCCCCTCATCAGCATTTAAAATCCCCTCATACAAATAATTATAGATACAATTCGTGTATAGTTACTGCAGTACCCTTTTCAATTTCTCCCATACACTATGGTTAATGATAAGTTTGTTAAATTATTTTTATAAAAAATCTTAAAAAAACATAATTTGTATATTAAAAAAAATCTTAAAAAAAAAAAACTCAGCATTTATTAATTTGGTCAAAATCCCCTGATCAGTATTTATTAACTTTTTTCAATCCACATGTCTTTTCACATGCCTGCATTTATTGATTTGGTCAAAATCTCCTGATCAGTATTTAAAATTCTCTCATACAAATAATTATAGATACAATCTGTGTATAATTACTGCAGTACCCTTTTCAACTTCTCTCATGCACTATGGTTAGTGATAAGATTATTAAATTATTTTTATAAAAAATCTTTAAAAAATAATTTATATATTAAAAAAAATCTAAAACAAATATAAATATCTATAATTATCTTGTGCATAGTACAAGTGATAGACTAGTTATAATTAATGAAAAATATAATCACGCAATTTTTATGATTAAATTAATAATTTTTCTAACAAATGACACCGAAGATGGTGAGACGGCTGTTCACGCTCGCAATCACCTTATAAATTTTTTATTTTATTTTATATTTTAAGGAAATGCTCTTTATATAAATTTAAAAGGGTCTTATTATGGTGTGCAACCCTTTAAGGTTGTTGCACACCATATGCAACCAACATAAAAGGTGTAAGTGTAAGGTATAAACATAAGTATAAGGTATAAACATAAAAAGTATAAGTGTAAGGTGTAAGTTGCACACTTAAGAAAAGTCCAATTTAAAAATAAATTTTGTACGAGTCCCGCGTATCAGATGATGGACGAGTCCCAAATTTCAACTATCAGTTAAAAATTAATTTAATACTTATTTTTTAATTATATTTTAAAAATTAATTCAATACTTATTTTTTAATTATATTTTAAAGGATTGCTAAATATCTTTTTTTTTTATTTTTTTTATTTTGGACCTCCACTTCTTTGGTCCTTTATCACTAAAATTGTTTTTCACTTTTATTTATTTATTTATTTTTGATCTCTACCATAATCTCAAATGTACCTTTGAACCTCACCCTTACACCTTCCACTTACAACTCCTTCTTCTCTCCTCTGGCAATGCCCCTTCCATTCTGGCAACCCTCTCTCAATGCCCCTTCCTCGTCGTCGAGCCCCTACTCTTCCTTCCGATCTACACCTTCACACTTCTAGGACCTCTCTCACATTAATGAAGAGAAATCGATCAAACTGTGAGGTAAAGAGAAATTGACGAGAAATCACACATGAAAGATAGAAAAGAAAGTAGGGTCCGGAGAATGAAGATGAAGGTTGTGAAAGAGAGTCGATTTGAGTTGCTTGTCGTGAAAAAGAGTCAACCTAAGTTGCTCGTCAATCTAGTTTCGAATCTAGGTTGCTAGTGAAGATGAAGACCATGATGGTTGGGGTCATGGCGGATGGGCGTCATGACAGTAGGAAGTGGAAATGCTGGTTCGAGAGGCTGTCATTAGAAGTGGAAATAGTGATGAGTTGGTTGCCAAAGGGTGGGTTGGTCGTTAGGAGTAGAAGTGATGGTGGGATTAGGGTTTGGATTAGACTTGGGAGGATAAGGATGGAGACAAAATTGAAATTTGAGCTTTGGACAAAATTATAATAAAATAAAATAAAATGAGGGATCCAAAATTAAAATAATAATAAAAAAAAGTATGGGCATTTAGCAACCCTCTAATTATATATATATAAATTATTTAATTTTGGATTAATTGTAGGAAAAATAACCAATAAATCCTATTTTACTCTTAAAATTACTAATGAGTCCTATCAAATTTCTATATGGACAACTAAGTCCTATTTGTGATAAAAGGTTCTTAAAAGATTCATTACTCCATAATGGTGTGTCTTATCCCGATTTTATCCTTCCTATTTAATATGAACAACGATTTTATAAATAATACTATCTAAAAAAAATAATTTCATAAATAATTTCAACTTAATTAAAATTTAAAATTTTAATTGTAAAAATTATAAATCTTATACTTATCATTTTGTTTATCAAAATTATTCAATTTGAAAAATTAAAAATAATTTAATTATAAAATTTCTAATAAATTAAAATTATTTATGAATTTTTTGATCATATTTTAATAAAAAAGATAAAATGAAAATAAAATATACTATTATGAACAATTGAATTTTTTATAACAATTTATAAATAAATAAAAAAAGATTTATTTGTTAATATTGAAATTTGATATAACTCAATAATAATTTTCAAAACAAAATAGAATTTATTGATAATTTTTTCATTGTGATTTATGATTTTTTTTTAAAAATAATATCATAATTTTTACAATTAAAAAATATTAGTTTTCTTTTATCAAAAATATTTATGAAATTGTTGTCCTGTAACGTCCCGAAATAATTCAACATGAACTACCCATAAATAATCAACATTTACCCAGCAATAACAATAATCTGCCCATCTTTACATAATTACTAATGAGTCTTTACAAAGGTTTAGATGCGGGTATACATTCATCAATACAAACATATGAATCTATAGCATGTAAAGCATCCCTTCTCAAAACAATACAATGCCCTTAAGGGCTTACATCTTCCAAGGCATAAGCCTGATTACACAAAAAAAAAAAATGGTTTCTACAACGCATACACATTAGCCCTTGGCTCAAAAAGAATTACACAAAATAAAAGAGCTATGTACTCTTCTCAAAGACATCAACGCCCTCAGTTCGGCGGGATCACCACATCTTTACCTGCACCAAATTCCATAGGGGTGAGCACAAAGCTCAGTAGAAAATTCTTACAAAGTATATGCAGTTATGCATACTCTTTAAAACAATGCAATTGTTAATGCCATGCCATGCATCTTTATAAGAAAGTCCATTTCATGCACATTTAAAAGTTTTTATCTTTCCAACAATTATTCACAATCTCAACATTTTTACCAAAATTTCCAATCATTAATCAATAGGGGCGGTAAATACGACACTGGTAATCCCTAGGCTGGTGTTTGCAAGTAGACTCTATGAGTACTACCAAACTGTCATTTTTACCGATATTAACCAGAAGGCTCGACATCTATCCTCGCGATTTTCTGGTCTTTCACCAAGGACACTCAGGCCAACTTATCAAATTCAACTACACCCCCTATTCGGACTTACCACATATTTACCCCATTCACATTTCCATAATTCTCATTACAATATGATCTTTTTCAAAATAAATGTCTTTCCAAAACATGTCAAGGTGCACAATAATAATAATAAATTGAAATATGATGCAATAATTACTATTCTCAAAATATCTCTACAACAATATCAATCAATCATTTCTCATTTCTTCCCTTCAAGTCATTTCACAAAATGCCCATGTGCCCACCATTTCTCACAACATCAATTTACAACAAATAATCCCTTCAAGGCAAAATATGTTTTCAACACAATTCCAAGATCTTACGAAGTTTCATAAACATGATACAAAGTCATTCATCACTCCCAACAACATACACTTTCAACATTTTTAACAACTTTGCAATAATATCATCTCACCCATCATCATAATACAAAATAGTAAAGAGTTTTACAAATATTTCCATGTATTTGCAAAATCCCCCAATTTCTAGGGTTTTTCCTCAAGATAATCACTTTCCCCTTTTTGCTTGTGGAAACCCTCATCAAAACATTTATCATAGATCAAGAAGATGAACCCCTCAAGATAATTTACCTTTTTAAAGTTTAGAACAAAGCCTTCTTTTGAAGGAAGTCTCTACATTTTGAAAACCACAAGATTGAAATTTTTAAATCTAATAGAAACTCTTAAAACATCATTTAATAGCAAAACTATATATATAACTCAAGAATAACCCTACTTCCAAGTAGAAGCCCAATGAGAAAGGCTAGACAAAGGTGAAGCTTCCAAAAATAGCAAATCCCACTTCTTCTTGGATGGAAATGAAGATCTTGAAGAGCTCAATCTTTTTGTCTAAGGAAGGAGAGTGAGAAGACCACTAGATCTAGGTCAAATATAGAGAGACAGAGAGAGAGAGAGAGTATTTCTAGAGAGAGAAGCTATCAACTTAGGGTTTGGATGAAAAAGAGATGAAAAAGTTATGTAAAAAGTCACTTTTACGATCTGATATACGCACAGTCCGCTCGAGCGGAGAGTTTCCCGCTCGAGCGTCAGACACAACAACAACAACTCCCTTGAGCGCAAAGAGCACCGCTCGAGCATGGATTACACTCGTCCAGTATTTCACAAATTGCAGACAGCCGCTCGAGCGCCATAAGGGCCGCTCGAGCTTAGACACGCTTGAGCGTAAGAAACTCCGCTCGAGCGTGAAAAACACTCTTGCAGCACTTTTGCAGAGACACCTGATACTGAAAGATGGCAAACTTCGCTCGAGTGGAAGACCGAAATTCTGGGCAACAAGATTCTAGACCGAAAGGCAACCAACCTGTTCTAAACACGCTCAAGTCATTCCAAAACTCAAATTCAAGAGGTGTAAGGAAGAAAGACATAACCGGCAGCATCAAACAACGAGATTCGGATCCAGAATACCATGACAGTTGGGTAGAGACCCGGGGTCGCTATATGTCCATGTTAAATGAGGGGTAAATTTGAGATAACATCCATCATTATGGAGTAATGAACTTTTTAGAAATATATTATGAAAGATAGGACTTAATTGTCCATATTGAAACTTGATAAGATTTTATAGTCATCGTAAGAGCAAAATAGGACTTATCGGTTATTTTTCCCTAAATTGTATCCCATTGTCAATTGTGGTCCATAATTAGATAGAACTTATTGATGTGGTACCAAAATGTCATTTTAGCTCAAAATTATTCCTTAAAAATCGATTAGACCCCTAAAATTATTATTTTTTTTAAAAATATTAAGAATAATTTTTTAGATAAATTACAAGTACACCCCCTGAGATTTACTTAAAATACGATTTGCTCCATGTAGTTTTGGAAATTACATCTTGCTCCTTAAAGTTTCCAAATCATCAAGTCAATTAACAGTTTTTAATGATGTTACAAATTTATTTCAATTAATAATTCAGGTAATTTTATCATTGTATATGAAAGCAGTTAGGAATTTTATTTTTTAATTAATTTGTTAAATAAAAAATTCTGACAATGGGTTATTTGTAATTTTTCAAATCACATGGGCTAATTTGTATTTTAAATAAACCTTAAGGACTGTATTTGTAATTTACCCTAATTTTTTTTTTTAATCTAAAAAAGGGCAAAAAATAATTTCTAAATAAAAAAAGATGAGTATTTGTGTTGTGATGTACTCTTTAGCGAGCTATTGCTAATTTTTGTATTGAAGTGCACTAATCTCAATTATATAGAAAATATAACTTGAAACAAAGTAATTTTTTTGGGTAAAACCAAACCAAACCATATACAGAGAATCAGAAAACTTACAAATAGATGTAAAATTTTGAAAACAAAAATAATTTGATCAAAACTTGTGTTAAACATAATGTCCTTATAATTTGATTGAAACTTGTGTTAAATGTCCTTAAGATAAATTTTGCCTCTTGCTCCAGTACTCACAAGTTTGAATGGGCATTTGTCTCCTAGGATACAACAATAGGAAACCTCGCATAAACAAAACTTCAATGTGTGAGTCTAACGAATGTCGTTGTGCATGTATTCTCTCTTTTATACTCTACTTAAATATGATGTAAGTATGCTAATATTCCTCTATTAAATGAATGCCACATGAATAATATTTGTAGTAGTATTGATGACTATTCTGAAAGGTTATAACTGTTCTATAAAAAGTTATACGTTTTCATTCAAACAGACACCATAAAGGGTCACACATTTCCAATTCTGTGGAGTCAATTTTCATTCATTCTAAAATTTCCAACAATTCCATAATGGAATTGAATGTCTACTTTTTAATTTGATGAATGAATAAGTATTCTTACTTTTTGTTGGAATAGTTTACTCTAATAATCCACTTATACAAGGCATACCAAATAAGAGAAAGGGAATACAAAGTTGAGCATTCAATTCCAAACACATGCCATATGAGTGTACATAGTTTGATTTGATCTGATTTTGTGAAAAAATAAAAATCAAATCAATCTCGACGACGATTTTTAAAATTTTAAAAACTTAATTAAATTGTGTAAATTGTGGACCTAAACTACATCAAATGGTTTTTATTCATAATCGTTATTCTAATACTACAAAACTTGTTTGCAAGGATGGCAACAGGGTCGAGTTAGGATAGGCATGGACAAGTTTGTAATACCTTGTCCTTGCCCCAAACAATATCAAAGGCGAGGCAAATCGAGGAGGTGATGAGGGTGAATCTAGAAAAGATTAATTTTGCAACGTTAGAAATAACAACACTAATAAAAATGAGAGATTATATGATATATTATAGATAATGATTGATATATGTGTGGGTGATTTTCTGATCACACTGCCCACCTTAGTAATTCAACTGTAGAACACAGGCAGAATAGATGGCACAAATAATAACACAAAGGATTTAACGTGGTTCGGCAAAATTGCCTACGTCCACGGGCAGCAGATTCACTATATTGAATGAAATAACAAGAATTACAATTAACTCTCTGTAATTCTCTTCCTCTCTTTACTCTCTGTGCTTGTAACTGTCAGTGTTATCATTAGCTTGTCCTCTACCTCCCTATATATACACCAGAATAGAGATGGAGAAGCCATCAACTTTTGAGCTGGCTGCCAGCCCATTGTTGTGCTTTTGGCAGCTTTCCAGATAAAAGCTTCATAGGGCTTCACATGGCCTCTCATGGCCTCATGGCCAACTCACATGGCCTCATGGCCAGCTAGTTGGTGAGGTGTTGGCCTCATGGCTTTCTTCTCATGGCTGGACATTCATCTGACCAAGATAATATTGTCATATTATATAGGCAGGTATGGTCAATCTAACAGTTACCTCGGCTTAATTCTTCTGCAGGTAGCTCAGCCTTTGCATGTTAAGCCGAAGTAGAAGAAAGGAGAGGCCTTTATCCCGGATTAAGATATCTTCGGAGATAACCTCGGCAATTCTTAGATTACCTCGGCAAAACTTACCGTAACACGTGGCACCTCGGCTGACACGTCGGCGTCACCTTGCCACGTGTTGGTACTCAGAAATACAACCCCACAACTGCCTCCTAGGTTCTGTTACCTCGGCATACTGAGGTGATGGAACCTACCTTGAACTTCTTTCTCGTACGTCGGCTTAAGAACTTTCTAGCCGAGATTATTCATTTCAGGCCGACATGTCTTCATCCAAGAACAAGAATTCAGATCAATTCTCCTACGCGCATGAGCTGTCATGCACCATTTTTCAACCGTTCCACTGACGCATTTTTCCCTTATTGGTCCGTGCGGGTGACGCGCCTGCAGGTCGTCTTTTCTCTGCTTGCGCCGTCTGACGCATGCGTTAACCCAGGCGCAATTAATGCTTCTGTTTTGCCACTGTTTCACGTTTTTGACAAAACAATTGTCTCTCTCCTTTATCTCTTCACTTTTGCATTCGTCTACTTTACATTTTCTCTCTCTAAAGCTCTTTTCTCCTTCGAATCTGCCATTGCTCCAAGCTTTGAACTCTGCATCTGTCTTCCATCTGTCATTTCTGCGAAGCTTTTGCCACTGTTGCATCCGTCGTCTGACCTCGGCGAAGCTCATTCCGGCTCTATTTCTCTGGTAAGCCACCGTTCCCTTCGCTTTCATTTCTGTCGATATTATTTGCTCCCATTTTTCTTTCAAATCTCGTGAGTCATATTTTTGAAAGTATTCAAGTGAATTGGATTTCTGCCCACACACTGTTCACCACTTTCTTGCACTCTTGTCACTGTTCTCCATGTATTCTTTATGCTTTTCGCCCTTCCTCTGTTCTTGATTCTGAAACTTCGCTCTTGCTTTTCTGTTTTCCAGATTTCTGCCCTCCATACTCGTTCTTCGTAGATTTAGGTTTGGGATTTGTCTGTAGGACCTTTATTTTTTAGGAAAAACTGAAACAAACTTTACCAATATATACCTAGGTTTAAGCCGAGGTTCCAAGAACCCTTTAGGAGTATCCTGTCTCTGTAGCCAAGTACCCTTACAAAAATCATGGGTATGTGGAGAAATAGAGTTAACACCCCAACCAAACTAGAATTTTTTAGGCAAGAATTCTCCATTCCAGCTGATGTCCATCTGAGACTAGCTGGTGATGATGACTCCATTATGCCCAAGAATGATTCCATGCCTTTTCCTGTTGTAGCCTTTGTTGAATGTGGGCTTCGGTTCCCCCTAGATCCCCTTTTTCGTGAAGTCCTTCACTACTATTCTTTGAACCCTATGCAGCTCACCATCAACGCCCTTAGAACGCTTAATGGTATCATAGCCTTAGCTCGGCAGGAGAATGTTAGGATCACTCTTGCCGACATCCAATATTGTTACACCATGTGCGCCCTCAACCTGAAGGAAAAAGGTTATGTTTATTACCTTAAACCGAGGTCTACCGAATATAAGATCGTAGCCGACCTCCCAGACTCCAACAAAGGGGCTGGAGATGATTATCTCATTGCTTCTGGAAACTGGGAATTTGGTCCAGACGAAGAAGTCCATCTCTTCCCTCTCCCCCGAACGGTCAAGGAAGGCAAGGGTAAGAGCCCAGTGTCAATTACTTAGTTGCTGGTTTTGTTTTCAAGTCTTCAAACTTTGTTGTTTTCTAATGTCTTGTTCTTTTCTTGCAGACGTTCGTAAGCCGCCAAACAGCTTTCGTCAATCCTACTTTCTGCGCAAGGATTTGAAGAAGCTCCTAGATTTGCCCATCCAGAAGCGCAAAGCCCCATTGCTGCTGAATTTCATTCCAACATACAAATCCACCTTGCCCGACGTTCCCAAGAGGAAGAAGAAAAACCTCTCTCCTTCTGCTACCACTCTGCAAACTGCATCAACACCTCGGGCTGATCAAGGATCAACCTCTGATCCAGCCGATCAACCTTCCACCTCGGCACCATACTTGGTACCAATTTCTGAAAGAAAACGCCGGCGACGACTCGTAAAAACTGCCGAAATGGTTCGCCCGAAGCCAGTTGTGCAGGACCTTCTGGTCGACCTTCCAACCGACGTGGATGCTATACCATCCCAAACGGTGCCCCCACCGAAGCCAAAAAAGACCAAGAAGGCCCAACCAAAATCCAAGGCTACTGAGGCCGAGGTTGAAGACGCTCTGCCAATCTCCCAATTAGCTGAGAGCAAAAAGACCTCCTCTGCACCTGCCAAAAGACCTGCCAAAGCCCAGCCATCAGGGTCCACTCAGTCAAAAAGGCCGAGGTCATCGTCCGCGACGACTTCGGGGTCCAGAGTTCCAAAAGTTCCCTGGGAGCCCAAAATCACCCTTGAAAACAGGCCTGTTTATGCCAATGAAAGCGCCAACGACGTTAATATCGGCGTGGCACTCAGTACTGCAGTTCTTCTCGAAGGCGATCTTGAGCGCAATGCCAAGATGAATGAATTTGAGAATTATGCCCTTATGCTGCAGCGTTCTGTCCAAGTAAGTCTTTGAATTTGATAACTTGTCTTCCTGCCACTTTCTTCATACTTGCAATATTTTGTAATAACTTTTGCCTTGTGTTCTTTCAGGCCATTCAACATGCCCACTCCTTCTCCATGCAAGCTTTTGAAACGCGGGAGAAGTTAGCCGATATGAGGAAGGAGTATGCTGCCCTTCAAAAACAAAACAAGAGTCTTAAAAATAAAATGAAGACTCTAGAAGATCAAGCCGAGGCTGCAACTCAGGCTAAGCAAGAGGCGGATGAGAAGGCCGAGGCTGCTGAAGCCATTAAAAACGTTGCCGAGGCAGAAAAGAAAGAAGCTCAGGCGAAGGCTGCCCAGGCCGAGCAAGAACTTCACGAGGCGCTGGCCACCAAGGATGCCGAAATCAAGGCGGCCGATGACAAGGCATATGCCCAAGGCATGGCCGATGTTGCAGAAGACTACAAGTTACAGGTTAAGCAGGCATGCAACAGGGGTTTTTCCCTTGGTTGGATGTCCTTAGCCAAAAAACTTGATCTTCCTGCTGATTCGCCATGGCGCAAGGCTGAAGCTATCCCTTTGCCATTTCCTCCTCCTCCTCCTCGAAGTCAAACTGAAGAAGCTGAGTCTGAGTCTCAGGCCGAAGATGAATATGAAGATAATGACGAAGCCTTGGTGAGGAAATCCAAGGATGCCACTGAGACCAAGTCCCTTCCTTCTACTGAACAGGTTATCAACTTAACCCAAGATGAAGAGGGTGATGAGGTTGAGGAGGTATCCAAGGAAACTCACCCAGTCCGGTTATCATCCGACCTTCTTCTGGCTGAGAGAAGTGTTGAGAAGACTCTGGCCGAGATTGACGCCGAGATTGCGGCAGATAAAGAAGCTGAGGTTGTGGTAGGAAAGGATGCAGAGGCTGAGGCAGGAAAAGATGCCGAGGTGGTTCGTCCAGAGCCCTTCGAGGTTTCAGCCCAACCATCTGTTGAAGAAGTTTGAATGTCTTCTGTTTTTCTTTTTTTGCACTTTGTTTCTTTTCTTTGTTCTTGTTGATGTTCTCTGAACAATGTAAGCTTTTTCTTTATGGCCGATGTGCCTTTCTTTGTTTCCTGTGACGATTTACTTTTGCTAGGCCATGGTGCCTTTATTTGCTGCAACTGTTTTTATCTGAATGCTTCAGTCTTTAATTCTTCACTGCTTCTGTATACTTAGGATATTTTGCATGACTCATATAATTCTTCCTTTGCATAATCTCCTCGGGGTTACATACCTCGGGTATGATAATTTCAAGTTTTACGTCGGCAAGATACTGACCTACAATCTTTTCATAAATTTCAACAAGTATGAAACATATCATATTCGATGTTAACTTTGCAAACTTTTCTCAAGTTTCAACGAGTGTTTAAACAACAATCTCAGTCTGTCCTACCTGTAAATTGCTACAAATTTCAACAAGGATTAATATAAACAGTAAACTTTACTCAGGTTTTAACAAGTGTTAAACAATAATCTACTTGTAAATTGTTGCAAATTTCAACAAGGGTTTAAACAATATACTTAACCTTTAGTTCAACGTGTAAATTGCTGCAAATTTCAACAGATGATCTCATGTCGGCTTAACTTCAACTTGTAACTTGATACGAATTTCAACAAGTGTTTAAGCATCTTCTTTGGTTTGACCACCTTGTGGAATGCTATATGTCGGTTAGCAATAGCATCAGCTTCACCCCGACTTGTAAATTGCTACAAATTTCAACAAGCGAGTAGAGTAGTAATCTCGGCTTAACTTCCACTTGTAAATTGCTACAAATTTCAACAAGCGAAGCTAAGGAACCATCTTGGCTTAACTTCAACTTGTAAATTGCTACAAATTTCAACAAGCGAAACTAAGCTTTGTATCGGTTTGACCAACTTGTAAATTGCTACAAATTTCAACAAGTGGTAAACTTTGTATTCGGTCAGACCAATCTTGTAAATTGCTACAAATTTCAACAAGTGGTAGACTTTGTATTCGGTCAGACCAACTTGTAAATTGCTACAAATTTCAACAAGTGGTAGACTTTGTATTCGGTCAGACCAACTTGTAAATTGCTACAAATTTCAACAAGTGGTAGACTTTGTATCTTCTCTCTACCCCCAATGTGAACCTGAGTTCCACTTGGGTTCTCATTTGTCATGTCTTCCAGCATCTTCTTTGGTCATATGTGTTTATTGATGACATCGGCCAAGAATAATGATCATCTCAATGATAGAAAAATTTCAATTACAAGTGTTCCAGGGTCTTGGCAATGCTTTGCCCTCATTGTCCTCAAGCCGATAAGCTCCATTACCTAACACCGAAGTAATTCTGTAAGGTCCTTCCCAGTTTGGGCCAAGCTTGCCCTCTCTGGGATCTTTCTTGTTGCCGACCACTTTTCTCAAGACTAGGTCGCCGACTTGGAAATCTCTTGGGTTGACCTTCTTGTTATAAGCTCTGGCAAGCTGTTGTTGGTATACTGCAAGCTGAATTGCAGCCTTCTCTCTTCGTTCTTCCAAAAGATCCAGATCTCGGGCTAAGAGTATATCATTAGTCCCATTTTCAACTCCCTGGGTTCGGATCCCTGGGATGCCGACTTCCAGTGGAATGACTGCTTCTGTGCCATAGGCCATGGCAAAGGGAGATTTCCCCGTTGATCTTCTTGGCGTAGTCCGATATGCCCAAAGTACGTTGGGCAATTCGTCTACCCACTTCCCTTTTGCTGCCTGCAACCTCTTCTTGATTCCATCCAAAATTACTTTGTTGGATGCTTCTGCTTGTCCATTACTTTGGGGGGAAACTTGGTGTTGAAAAGTAATTATTGATCTTGAATTTCGCACAGAAGTTCTTGATGAGCTTGCTGTCGAACTGCGTTCCGTTGTCGGCAACAATGGCTCTGGGAATGCCAAATCTGGTGATAATGTTTTTCCATATGAAATTCTTGACGTCCACATCCCGGATTTTGGCAAGAGGTTCTGTTTCTATCCACTTTGTGAAGTAATCTGTTGCTACCAGCAAGTATTTTCTCTGCCCAGTTGCTTGGGGAAGCTGTCCAACCAGATCCATGCCCCATTGGGCAAACGGCCAAGGGCTGGATACTGGATTCAGGTCAGCAGCTGGCTGATGAATCAAAGGTGCAAACCGTTGGCATGGTTCGCACTTCTTCACGTATGCTTCTGCATCTTTTTGCATGTATGGCCACCAATACCCCTGGGTAATGGCCCTGTGGGCTAATGATCTGCCCCCAGTGTGGCTTCCACAGATTCCTTCATGAATTTCATATAAAAAATCTTCAACTTGTAAAGGGTGTACGCACCTTAAAAGGGGTCCTGTGAAGGACCTTCTGTAGAAATGTCCGTCCGCAGTCAAGCTGAATCTTGCCGACTTCAATCTGACTTTATGTGCCTCCTTGCGATCTTCTGGCAGTTTTCCTTCTTTCAGGAATGCAACAATTGCATCCATCCAGCTCGGCCCCATGTTCACACACATTGTTTCTTGCTTTGCGTTCCGTGGTTCTATGCTCGGGCCCGACATGTAGTCGATCATAATTGTTCTTGTCTTTCCAGTCTGCGTTGAACTCGCCAGGTTGGCCAACACGTCGACGTGGCTGTTATCATCTCGGCTAACTTGAAGAAGTCGGCAGTTCTGGAATAACTCGGCTAATCTGATTACCTCTTTTGCATATGCCGACATCCTCTCGTCCCTGGCTGCAAATTCTCCTGTTGATTGGTTAACAATTAACTGTGAATCACAAAACACTATTACCTCATCTGCTTCCGCTGCTGCTGCCAGTTTTAGTCCTGCAATTAATGCTTCGTATTCAGCTTCATTGTTTGAGGCCTTGAACCCCAAACGGATGGATTGTTCTATTATTTCTCCATATGGGGATATCAGCAGCACTCCTGCCCCCGCTCCTCGTCGGTTTGAACTTCCATCAACAAAGAGTCTGAATGAGTCGCCAATGTAGATGCTGCAAGGCCTGAGCTTTTCCTTCATTTGCTCTTTTGCTTTCGGTTGGGATTCTTCTGGCTTGCTAGGACCACGTTCACCTTGGCTCAACGGAGCCCGACGTTCGATGGACTCCGGCGTGAATTCTGCCACAAAGTCGGCCAAAACTTGGCCCTTAATTGCTGTTCTGGGCCTGAATTCCAGGTCATACTGGCCCAAGGCCACTGCCCATCTTGCAATTCTTCCTGTTAAGTCTCCTTGTTGTAACAGGGATTTCAGTGGGTGCTCTGTTAGCACTGCAATCTTGTGTGCTTGGAAGTAGTGGTTCAACTTCTTTGAGGCCATGACTAAGGCCAGCATTAACTTCTCCAGTGGTAAGTACCTTGTTTCAGCGCTGGCTAAGGTTTTACTTACATAATAGACAGCCTTCTGTTCTCCCTGCTCTTCTCGGATTAGTACTGCGCTTACCGCGTGCTCTGACACGGCTAAGTACAAAAACAACGCCTCCCCAGGCTCAAGAGTTGAGAGGACTGGAGCCGTGATCAGATACTTTTTTAGATCGGCCAAAGCGACCTCACATTCTTCAGTCCATAGGAAGTCTGCAGTCTTTTTTACCAGGTTGAAGAAGGGTTTACACTTATCTGAACTTCGGCTTATGAACCTGTTTAGGGCTGCGGCCCTGCCAGTGAGCATTTGAACTTGTTTTGCCGAGGTTGGGCTCTGCAGATCTAGGATGGCCTTGATCTGATCTGGGCTGGCTTCTATTCCCCTTCTTGTTACCAGGTACCCTAGAAACTTACCAGATCCAACCCCAAACGCGCATTTTGATGCGTTGAGTCGGAGCCGATATGTTTTAAGTATGTTAAATACCTCTGCTAGGTCGGCAAGATGATTCTCTGGCTCCTTGGTCTTTACGACCATGTCGTCGATGTAGACTTCCACTGTTTGGCCTATCTGGTGCTTGAACATTTTGGTTACCAGCCTTTGGTAGGTTGCTCCTGCGTTCTTTAGTCCAAAAGGCATCACCCTGTAACAATACAGGCCATTTGGGGTGATGAACGCTGTCTTCTCCTCGTCTGGGGGGTACATGGCTATCTGGTGATACCCCCTGTAGGCGTCCAGGAAGCTCATCCTTCCATGTCCAGATGTAGCATCCACCAGCTGGTCAATTTTTGGCAGAGGGAAGCTGTCTTTAGGACAGGCTTTATTTAGGCTTGTAAAATCTACGCAAACCCTCAATTTACCGTTTTTCTTCTTTACCACCACAGTGTTTGATAGCCATGTTGGGTAATTGACTTCTCTGATGGCCCTGGCTTCTAGAAGTCTGTCAACTTCTTCCTCCACTGCTTCGACGTGTATCAACGTCGGTCTTCTAGCTCGCTGTATCACAGGTTTAGCCGACCTGTCGACGTTCAGTCTGTGACATGCGACCTCGGGGTCAATGCTAGGCATTTCATAAGGTGTCCAGGCGAACACCTCTATGTTTGTTCTTAAAAAGGCCTCCAGTTCTCTTTCCTCTTCTTCGGCTAAGCCTGAGCCGAGAAGAAAAAAGCGCTCCTCATCGCCCTCCTGGACGAGGATTTTCTTTAGTGTTTCCTCACTCTTCTCGGCCGGCTCTTTGCCGACATCATCCAAGACTTCCATGTCCTCATCTTCGATTTCTGCCTTGGCTGGTTCTTGAACATTGCAGGTAGTCTTCATTGCTGCCATGGAGCAATTCTTTGCCTTCAGTTGATCTCCTCTGATTTCTTCAATCCCATGCTCTGTTGGGAAGCGCAGTAGTTGGTGCAGTGTTGAGGGAACTGTCCCCATTGCATGTAACCACGGCCTGCCCATGATGATGTTGTATGGTGAAGGTGTATCAATCACGATGAACTCGGTCCTGATCTTCTTAGTGCCTGCTTGCACTTCCAAGTTTGTGGCACCCAGTGGCCACGTCGGCGTTCCATTGAAGCCGACCATCGGGCCATTCGATTGCTCCAGGTCGTCTGGGTGAAGGCCCAGCTCCTTGTAACATCTAACGTACATGATGTCGCAAGAGCTGCCTTGATCTATCAGGATGCGTTTTACTTGGCACTCCCCAACCTGGAGGGATACTACCAAGGCATCATTATGCGGGTGCTAGACCATCTCTAGGTCGGCCTCGGCGAAGGTTATCATCGGACCTTGGCAATCTTCCGGCCGAGGCCTTTTCATTCCGACTTGGTTCACGTACTGCAAGTGTTTTACTCTTTGGGTTTCCCCCCGAATGTTGTTTTCATTCACCTTGGAGTGAATTACATTTACTACCCGAGGTCTTTCTGCCCGGGGTTGCGGCGGTGGTGGGGCTGCTTCAGCCTGAGGCAGTCTTGCCTGTTCTTCCCTCGTTCTGGTTTCATCAACAAGGTCTCTCAGGTGACCTTGCCTTACCAGGTCTTCCAAGTGTGCTTTTAGGGCTCTGCAGCCCTGTGTTGTATGTCCGTTTTCATTGTGATAAGAACAATGTCTGTCCATGTTTCTGCCCATAAACTCCCCGGGTTCCCTTGCTGGTGTTCTGAAATAGGGCTGACTCCGAATTTTTCCGAGGACTTTTTGGATTGGAATTCGGAACACGGTTGTCACCGCCTGTTTAGCCCTTAACTCTATTTCTGTCTTGCCGAATCCGTTGTTACTTCGGCCTCGCTTCGGCGAGCTGTTACCTTCCTGTTTGACCTCCTTTGGTGCCGATGTATCCTCCTCAGCTCTGGCATACTTTTCGATCCTTGCCATGAGTTCCTCCATGCTTTTTGGCAATGTCTTCGCCAAAGATTTCCGTAGTGAACAATCTTCTTTCAGGCCGTTCTTGAAAGACACAACCGCTACCTCCTGGTTGCATTCAGGTATTCGATTGAACACCTCGTAGTATCTTTTTGCATAGGCCCTAAGGCCTTCATCCTTACTGATTTTCAAAGCCATTAGAGCGTCCACCCTTAATGGCTGTAGCTTGTTCGTCACGAACCTGGCCACAAATATCTCGGCCAGGCCTTCCCACGTCCTTACGCTTCCCTTTGGTAATCTATGGAACCAGTCCGATGCAATCTTCCCAAAGGACGAGGGGAATACTTTGCAGAGCAAAGGCTCGTTTCCACTGTATAACGCCATTGAGTTTAAAAATAGTCCAACGTGGAAGTTAGGGTCTGACTTACCATCATAAATTTGAAACCTCGGCATGCTGAATCTTTTTGGTGCTTCAAATTTGTCCAGTTCTACCGAGAATGGTGTCCTCGGCTTAACGAGTGAGGTTACCTCGGCTTCAGCGTTCTGTTCCCTCCTCTTGAGGTAGTTTCTCAAGTCTTCTTTACTCCTCCCCGGAGCTCGGCTATCTTTCGACTTTAGTCCCTTTGGCACATTACTCTCGGCCTCGTGGTGTGCCCGTTTTGATCTTTCTCCATGGGTTGTGTCGAAGCAGAGAGCCTGCTTTTGTACATGCCGATGTTCTCTGGGTTCCTGATCCTTTGTATGATACGTCCTCTGGGACTTCTCTTGTCTGGGTTCCTCTCGCCCGACCTCCTCGGAGGGCGGGTGAAAGTGCCTCTTGTTCCTGGAGCGTTGTGGTGCTTCAGGAATTATTTTCCTTCCTTCATTCCGAGTTTTGACTGCTGGGATTGGCGTATCCTGCAGTGGGTATGGTGGCTGCATGACATTGTTTTGCATCATGAAGTTGACGACCGACTGCAGGTCTGCCAACTTGTCTGCCAGTTCCTTGACTTCCTCATCCCTTCGTAGGCACCTATCCCTCCATACCTGGAGGTTATCCTCCTTGTAGTATCTGCCCTGGTCCGTCTTCTTCGAAGTGTCGCCTTCCTGGACGACGTCTTTTCCCCCGTTCCCCTGGTCACGGGCTTTGTCGTTGTAGTTGTCTCCTTCGACGCCAAGGTCAATAGGCCTGCCACTCCCAGCGGGAGTGTCGCCCCCAACTTTCTCGTTTTGTGCGTTACTGGCCATCTATTCGTCTTACTTTCCCACAGACGGCGCCAAATTGTGTGGGTGATTTTCTGATCACACTGCCCACCTTAGTAATTCAACTGTAGAACACAGGCAGAATAGATGGCACAAATAATAACACAAAGGATTTAACGTGGTTCGGCAAAATTGCCTACGTCCACGGGCAGCAGATTCACTATATTGAATGAAATAACAAGAATTACAATTAACTCTCTGTAATTCTCTTCCTCTCTTTACTCTCTGTGCTTGTAACTGTCAGTGTTACCATTAGCTTGTCCTCTACCTCCCTATATATACACCAGAATAGAGATGGAGAAGCCATCAACTTTTGAGCTGGCTGCCAGCCCATTGTTGTGCTTTTGGCAGCTTTCCAGATAAAAGCTTCATAGGGCTTCACATGGCCTCTCATGGCCTCATGGCCAACTCACATGGCCTCATGGCCAGCTAGTTGGTGAGGTGTTGGCCTCATGGCTTTCTTCTCATGGCTGGACATTCATCTGACCAAGATAATATTGTCATATTATATAGGCAGGTATGGTCAATCTAACAGTTACCTCGGCTTAATTCTTCTGCAGGTAGCTCGGCCTTTGCATGTTAAGCCGAAGTAGAAGAAAGGAGAGGCCTTTATCCCGGATTAAGATATCTTCGGAGATAACCTCGGCAATTCTTAGATTACCTCGGCAAAACTTACCGTAACACGTGGCACCTCGGCTGACACGTCGGCATCACCTTGCCACGTGTTGGTACTCAGAAATACAACCCCACTACTGCCTCCTAGGTTCTGTTACCTCGGCATACTGAGGTGATGGAACCTACCTTGAACTTCTTTCTCGTACGTCGGCTTAAGAACTTTCTAGCCGAGATTATTCATTTCAGGCCGACATGTCTTCATCCAAGAACAAGAATTCAGATCAATTCTCCTACGCGCATGAGCTGTCATGCACCATTTTTCAACCGTTCCACTGACGCATTTTTCCCTTATTGGTCCGTGCGGGTGACGCGCCTGCAGGTCGTCTTTTCTCTGCTTGCGCCGTCTGACGCATGCGTTAACCCAGGCGCAATTAATGCTTCTGTTTTGCCACTGTTTCACGTTTTTGACAAAACAATTGTCTCTCTCCTTTATCTCTTCACTTTTGCATTCGTCTACTTTACATTTTCTCTCTCTAAAGCTCTTTTCTCCTTCGAATCTGCCATTGCTCCAAGCTTTGAACTCTGCATCTGTCTTCCATCTGTCATTTCTGCGAAGCTTTTGCCACTGTTGCATCCGTCGTCTGACCTCGGCGAAGCTCATTCCGGCTCTATTTCTCTGGTAAGCCACCGTTCCCTTCGCTTTCATTTCTGTCGATATTATTTGCTCCCATTTTTCTTTCAAATCTCGTGAGTCATATTTTTGAAAGTATTCAAGTGAATTGGATTTCTGCCCACACACTGTTCACCACTTTCTTGCACTCTTGTCACTGTTCTCCATGTATTCTTTATGCTTTTCGCCCTTCCTCTGTTTTTGATTCTGAAACTTCGCTCTTGCTTTTCTGTTTTCCAGATTTCTGCCCTCCATACTCGTTCTTCGTAGATTTAGGTTTGGGATTTGTCTGTAGGACCTTTATTTTTTAGGAAAAACTGAAACAAACTTTACCAATATATACCTAGGTTTAAGCCGAGGTTCCAAGAACCCTTTAGGAGTATCCTGTCTCTGTAGCCAAGTACCCTTACAAAAATCATGGGTATGTGGAGAAATAGAGTTAACACCCCAACCAAACTAGAATTTTTTAGGCAAGAATTCTCCATTCCAGCTGATGTCCATCTGAGACTAGCTGGTGATGATGACTCCATTATGCCCAAGAATGATTCCATGCCTTTTCCTGTTGTAGCCTTTGTTGAATGTGGGCTTCGGTTCCCCCTAGATCCCCTTTTTCGTGAAGTCCTTCACTACTATTCTTTGAACCCTATGCAGCTCACCATCAACGCCCTTAGAACGCTTAATGGTATCATAGCCTTAGCTCGGCAGGAGAATGTTAGGATCACTCTTGCCGACATCCAATATTGTTACACCATGTGCGCCCTCAACCTGAAGGAAAAAGGTTATGTTTATTACCTTAAACCGAGGTCTACCGAATATAAGATCGTAGCCGACCTCCCAGACTCCAACAAAGGGGCTGGAGATGATTATCTCATTGCTTCTGGAAACTGGGAATTTGGTCCAGACGAAGAAGTCCATCTCTTCCCTCTCCCCCGAACGGTCAAGGAAGGCAAGGGTAAGAGCCCAGTGTCAATTACTTAGTTGCTGGTTTTGTTTTCAAGTCTTCAAACTTTGTTGTTTTCTAATGTCTTGTTCTTTTCTTGCAGACGTTCGTAAGCCGCCAAACAGCTTTCGTCAATCCTACTTTCTGCGCAAGGATTTGAAGAAGCTCCTAGATTTGCCCATCCAGAAGCGCAAAGCCCCATTGCTGCTGAATTTCATTCCAACATACAAATCCACCTTGCCCGACGTTCCCAAGAGGAAGAAGAAAAACCTCTCTCCTTCTGCTACCACTTGCAAACTGCATCAACACCTCGGGCTGATCAAGGATCAACCTCTGATCCAGCCGATCAACCTTCCACCTCGGCACCATACTTGGTACCAATTTCTGAAAGAAAACGCCGGCGACGACTCGTAAAAACTGCCGAAATGGTTCGCCCGAAGCCAGTTGTGCAGGACCTTCTGGTCGACCTTCCAACCGACGTGGATGCTATACCATCCCAAAGGTGCCCCCACCGAAGCCAAAAAAGACCAAGAAGGCCCAACCAAAATCCAAGGCTACTGAGGCCGAGGTTGAAGACGCTCTGCCAATCTCCCAATTAGCTGAGAGCAAAAAGACCTCCTCTGCACCTGCCAAAAGACCTGCCAAAGCCCAGCCATCAGGGTCCACTCAGTCAAAAAGGCCGAGGTCATCGTCCGCGACGACTTCGGGGTCCAGAGTTCCAAAAGTTCCCTGGGAGCCCAAAATCACCCTTGAAAACAGGCCTGTTTATGCCAATGAAAGCGCCAACGACGTTAATATCGGCGTGGCACTCAGTACTGCAGTTCTTCTCGAAGGCGATCTTGAGCGCAATGCCAAGATGAATGAATTTGAGAATTATGCCCTTATGCTGCAGCGTTCTGTCCAAGTAAGTCTTTGAATTTGATAACTTGTCTTCCTGCCACTTTCTTCATACTTGCAATATTTTGTAATAACTTTTGCCTTGTGTTCTTTCAGGCCATTCAACATGCCCACTCCTTCTCCATGCAAGCTTTTGAAACGCGAGAGAAGTTAGCCGATATGAGGAAGGAGTATGCTGCCCTTCAAAAACAAAACAAGAGTCTTAAAAATAAAATGAAGACTCTAGAAGATCAAGCCGAGGCTGCAACTCAGGCTAAGCAAGAGGCGGATGAGAAGGCCGAGGCTGCTGAAGCCATTAAAAACGTTGCCGAGGCAGAAAAGAAAGAAGCTCAGGTGAAGGCTGCCCAGGCCGAGCAAGAACTTCACGAGGCGCTGGCCACCAAGGATGCCGAAATCAAGGCGGCCGATGACAAGGCATATGCCCAAGGCATGGCCGATGTTGCAGAAGACTACAAGTTACAGGTTAAGCAGGCATGCAACAGGGGTTTTTCCCTTGGTTGGATGTCCTTAGCCAAAAAACTTGATCTTCCTGCTGATTCGCCATGGCGCAAGGCTGAAGCTATCCCTTTGCCATTTCCTCCTCCTCCTCCTCCTCGAAGTCAAACTGAAGAAGCTGAGTCTGAGTCTCAGGCCGAAGATGAATATGAAGATAATGACGAAGCCTTGGTGAGGAAATCCAAGGATGCCACTGAGACCAAGTCCCTTCCTTCTACTGAACAGGTTATCAACTTAACCCAAGATGAAGAGGGTGATGAGGTTGAGGAGGTATCCAAGGAAACTCACCCAGTCCGGTTATCATCCGACCTTCTTCTGGCTGAGAGAAGTGTTGAGAAGACTTTGGCCGAGATTGACGCCGAGATTGCGGCAGATAAAGAAGCTGAGGTTGTGGTAGGAAAGGATGCAGAGGCTGAGGCAGGAAAAGATGCCGAGGTGGTTCGTCCAGAGCCCTTCGAGGTTTCAGCCCAACCATCTGTTGAAGAAGTTTGAATGTCTTCTGTTTTTCTTTTTTTGCACTTTGTTTCTTTTCTTTGTTCTTGTTGATGTTCTCTGAACAATGTAAGCTTTTTCTTTATGGCCGATGTGCCTTTCTTTGTTTCCTGTGACGATTTACTTTTGCTAGGCCATGGTGCCTTTATTTGCTGCAACTGTTTTTATCTGAATGCTTCAGTCTTTAATTCTTCACTGCTTCTGTATACTTAGGATATTTTGCATGACTCATATAATTCTTCCTTTGCATAATCTCCTCGGGGTTACATACCTCGGGTATGATAATTTCAAGTTTTACGTCGGCAAGATACTGACCTACAATCTTTTCATAAATTTCAACAAGTATGAAACATATCATATTCGATGTTAACTTTGCAAACTTTTCTCAAGTTTCAACGAGTGTTTAAACAACAATCTCAGTCTGTCCTACCTGTAAATTGCTACAAATTTCAACAAGGATTAATATAAACAGTAAACTTTACTCAGGTTTTAACAAGTGTTAAACAATAATCTACTTGTAAATTGTTGCAAATTTCAACAAGGGTTTAAACAATATACTTAACCTTTAGTTCAACGTGTAAATTGCTGCAAATTTCAACAGATGATCTCATGTCGGCTTAACTTCAACTTGTAACTTGATACGAATTTCAACAAGTGTTTAAGCATCTTCTTTGGTTTGACCACCTTGTGGAATGCTATATGTCGGTTAGCAATAGCATCAGCTTCACCCCGACTTGTAAATTGCTACAAATTTCAACAAGCGAGTAGAGTAGTAATCTCGGCTTAACTTCCACTTGTAAATTGCTACAAATTTCAACAAGCGAAGCTAAGGAACCATCTGGCTTAACTTCAACTTGTAAATTGCTACAAATTTCAACAAGCGAAACTAAGCTTTGTATCGGTTTGACCAACTTGTAAATTGCTACAAATTTCAACAAGTGGTAAACTTTGTATTCGGTCAGACCAATCTTGTAAATTGCTACAAATTTCAACAAGTGGTAGACTTTGTATTCGGTCAGACCAACTTGTAAATTGCTACAAATTTCAACAAGTGGTAGACTTTGTATTCGGTCAGACCAACTTGTAAATTGCTACAAATTTCAACAAGTGGTAGACTTTGTATCTTCTCTCTACCCCCAATGTGAACCTGAGTTCCACTTGGGTTCTCATTTGTCATGTCTTCCAGCATCTTCTTTGGTCATATGTGTTTATTGATGACATCGGCCAAGAATAATGATCATCTCAATGATAGAAAAATTTCAAATTACAAGTGTTCCAGGGTCTTGGCAATGCTTTGCCCTCATTGTCCTCAAGCCGATAAGCTCCATTACCTAACACCGAAGTAATTCTGTAAGGTCCTTCCCAGTTTGGGCCAAGCTTGCCCTCTCTGGGATCTTTCTTGTTGCCGACCACTTTTCTCAAGACTAGGTCGCCGACTTGAAATCTCTTGGGTTGACCTTCTTGTTGTAAGCTCTGGCAAGCTGTTGTTGGTATACTGCAAGCTGAATTGCAGCCTTCTCTCTTCGTTCTTCCAAAAGATCCAGATCTCGGGCTAAGAGTATATCATTAGTCCCATTTTCAACTCCCTGGGTTCGGATCCCTGGGATGCCGACTTCCAGTGGAATGACTGCTTCTGTGCCATAGGCCATGGCAAAGGGAGATTCCCCTGTTGATCTTCTCGGCGTAGTCCGATATGCCCAAAGTACGTTGGGCAATTCGTCTACCCACTACCCTTTTGCTGCCTGCAACCTCTTCTTGATTCCATCCAAAATTACTTTGTTGGATGCTTCTGCTTGCCCATTACTTTGGGGGAAACTTGGTGTTGAAAAGTAATTCTTGATCTTGAATTTCGCACAGAAGTTCTTGATGAGCTTGCTGTCGAACTGCGTTCCGTTGTCGGCAACAATGGCTCGGGGAATGCCAAATCTGGTGATAATGTTTTTCCATATGAAATTCTTGACGTCCACATCTCGGATTTTGGCAAGAGGTTCTGCCTCTATCCACTTTGTGAAATAATCTGTTGCTACCAGCAAGTATTTTCTCTGCCCAGTTGCTTGGGGAAGCTGTCCAACCAGATCCATACCCCATTGGGCAAACGGCCAAGGGCTGGATACTGGATTCAGGTCAGCAGCTGGCTGATGAATCAAAGGTGCAAACCGTTGGCATGGTTCGCACTTCTTCACGTATGCTTCTACATCTTTTTGCATGTATGGCCACCAATACCCCTGGGTAATGGCCCTGTGGGCTAATGATCTGCCCCCAGTGTGACTTCCACAAATTCCTTCATGAATTTCATATAAAAAATCTTCAACTTGTAAAGGGTGTACGCACCTTAAAAGGGGTCCTGTGAAGGACCTTCTGTAGAGATGTCCGTCCGCAGTCAAGCTGAATCTTGCCGACTTCAATCTGACTTTATGTGCCTCCTTACGATCTTCTGGCAGTTTTCCTTCATTCAGGAATGCAACTATTGCATACATCCAGCTCGGCCCCATGTTCACACACATTGTTTCTTGCTTTGCGTTCCGTGGTTCTATGCTCGGGCCCGACATGTAGTCGATCATAATTGTTCTTGTCTTTCTAGTCTGCGTTGAACTCGCCAGGTTGGCCAACGCGTCGGCGTGGCTGTTATCATCTCGGCTAACTTGAAGAAGTCGGCAGTTCTGGAATAACTCGGCTAATCTGATTACCTCTTTTGCATATGCCGACATCCTCTCGTCCCTGGCTGCAAATTCTCCTGTTGATTGGTTAACAATTAACTGTGAATCACAAAACACTATTACCTCATCTGCTTCCGCTGCTGCTGCCAGTTTTAGTCCTGCAATTAATGCTTCGTATTCAGCTTCATTGTTTGAGGCCTTGAACCCCAAACGGATGGATTGTTCTATTATTTCTCCATCTGGGGATATCAGCAGCACTCCTGCCCCCGCTCCTCGTCGGTTTGAACTTCCATCGACAAAGAGTCTGAATGAGTCGCCGATGTAGATGCTGCAAGGCCTGAGCTTTTCCTTCCTTTGCTCTTTTGCTTTCGGCTGGGATTCTTCTGGCTTGCTAGGACCACGTTCATCTTGGCTCAACGGAGCCCGACGTTCGATGGACTCCGGCGCGAATTCTGCCACAAACTTGGCCAAAACTTGGCCCTTAATTGCTGTTCTGGGCCTGAACTCTAGGTCGTACTGGCCCAAGGCCACTGCCCATCTTGCAATTCTTCCTGTTAAGTCTCCTTGTTGTAACAGGGATTTCAATGGGTGCTCTGTTAGCACCGCAATCTTGTGTGCTTGGAAGTAGTGGTTCAACTTCTTTGAGGCCATGACTAAGGCCAGCATTAACTTCTCCAGTGGTAAGTACCTTGTTTCAGCGCTGGCTAAGGTTTTACTTACATAATAGACAGCCTTCTGTTCTCCCTGCTCTTCTCGGATTAGTACTGCGCTTACCGCGTGCTCTGACACGGCTAAGTACAAAAACAACGCCTCCCCAGGCTCAGAGTTGAGAGGACTGGAGCCGTGATCAGATACTTTTTTAGATCGGCCAAAGCGACCTCACATTCTTCAGTCCATAGGAAGTCTGCAGTCTTTTTTACCAGGTTGAAGAAGGGTTTACACTTATCTGAACTTCGGCTTATGAACCTGTTTAGGGCTGCGGCCCTGCCAGTGAGCATTTGAACTTGTTTTGCCGAGGTTGGGCTCTGCAGATCTAGGATGGCCTTGATCTGATCTGGGCTGGCTTCTATTCCCCTTCTTGTTACCAGGTACCCTAGAAACTTACCAGATCCAACCCCAAACGCGCATTTTGATGCGTTGAGTCGGAGCCGATATGTTTTAAGTATGTTAAATACCTCTGCTAGGTCGGCAAGATGATTCTCTGGCTCCTTGGTCTTTACGACCATGTCGTCGATGTAGACTTCCACTGTTTGGCCTATCTGGTGCTTGAACATTTTGGTTACCAGCCTTTGGTAGGTTGCTCCTGCGTTCTTTAGTCCAAAAGGCATCACCCTGTAACAATACAGGCCTTTTGGGGTGATGAACGCTGTCTTCTCCTCGTCTGGGGGGTACATGGCTATCTGGTGATACCCCCTGTAGCGTCCAGGAAGCTCATCCTTCCATGTCCAGATGTAGCATCCACCAGCTGGTCAATTTTTGGCAGAGGGAAGCTGTCTTTAGGACAGGCTTTATTTAGGCTTGTAAAATCTACGCAAACCCTCAATTTACCGTTTTTCTTCTTTACCACCACAGTGTTTGATAGCCATGTTGGATAATTGACTTCTCTGATGGCCCTGGCTTCTAGAAGTCTGTCAACTTCTTCCTCCACTGCTTCGACGTGTATCAACGTCGGTCTTCTAGCTCGCTGTATCACAGGTTTAGCCGACCTGTCGACGTTCAGTCTGTGACATGTGACCTCGGGGTCAATGCCAGGCATTTCATAAGGTGTCCAGGCGAACACCTCTATGTTTGTTCTTAAAAAGGCCTCCAGTTCTCTTTCCTCTTCTTCGGCTAAGCCTGAGCCGAGAAGAAAAAAGCGCTCCTCATCGCCCTCCTGGACGAGGATTTTCTTTAGTGTTTCCTCACTCTTCTCGGCCGGCTCTTGCCGACATCATCCAGGACTTCCATGTCCTCATCTTCGATTTCTGCCTTGGCTGGTTCTTGAACATTGCAGGTAGTCTTCATTGCTGCCATGGAGCAATTCTTTGCCTGCAGTTGATCTCCTCTGATTTCTTCAATCCCATGCTCTGTTGGGAAGCGCAGTAGTTGGTGCAATGTTGAGGGAACTGTCCCCATTGCATGCAACCACGGCCTGCCCATGATGATGTTGTATGGTGAAGGTGTATCAATCACGATGAACTCGGTCCTGATCTTCTTAGTGCCTGCTTGCACTTCCAAGTTTGTGGCACCCAGTGGCCACGTCGGCGTTCCATTGAAGCCGACCATCGGGCCATTCGATTGCTCCAGGTCGTCAGGGTGAAGGCCCAGCTCCTTGTAACATCTAACGTACATGATGTCACAAGAGCTGCCTTGATCTATCAGGATGCGTTTTACTTGGCACTCCCCAACCTGGAGGGATACTACCAAGGCATCATTATGCGGGTGCTGGACCATCTCTAGGTCGGCCTCGGCGAAGGTTATCATCGGACCTTGGCAATCTTCCGGCCGAGGCCTTTTCAGTCCGACTTGGTTCACGTACTGCAAGTGTTTTACTCTTTGGGTTTCCCCCCGAATGTCGTTTTCATTCACCTTGGAGTGAATTACATTTACTACCCGAGGTCTTTCTGCCCGGGGTTGCGGCGGTGGTGGGGCTGCTTCAGCCTGAGGCAGTCTTGCCTGTTCTTCCCTCGTTCTGGTTTCATCGACAAGGTCTCTCAGGTGACCTTGCCTCACCAGATCTTCCAAGTGTGCTTTTAGGGCTCTGCAGCCCTGTGTTGTATGTCCGTTTTCATTGTGATAAGAACAATGTCTGTCCATGTTTCTGCCCATAAACTCCCCGGGTTCCCTTGCTGGTGTTCTGAAATAGGGCTGGCTCCGAATTTTTCCTAGGACTTTTTGGATTGGAATTCGGAACACGGTTGTCACCGCCTGTTTAGCCCTTAACTCTATTTCTGTCTTGCCGAATCCGTTGTTACTTCGGCCTCGCTTCGGCGAGCTGTTCCTTCCTGTTTGACCTCCTTTGGTGCCGATGTATCCTCCTCAGCTCTGGCATACTTTTCGATCCTTGCCATGAGTTCCTCCATGCTTTTTGGCAATGTCTTCGCCAAAGATTTCCGTAGTGAACAATCTTCTTTCAGGCCGTTCTTGAAAGACACGACCGCTACCTCCTGGTTGCATTCAGGTATTCGATTGAACACCTCGTAATATCTTTTTGCATAGGCCCTAAGGCCTTCACCCTTACTGATTTTCAAAGCCATTAGAGCGTCCACCCTTAATGGCTGTAGCTTGTTCGTCACGAATCTGGCCACAAACATCTTGGCCAGGCCTTCCCATGTCCTTACGCTTCCCTTTGGTAATCTATGGAACCAGTCCGATGCAATCTCCCCAAAGGACGAGGGGAATACTTTGCAGAGCAAAGGCTCGTTTCCACTGTATAACGCCATTGAGTTTAAAAATAGTCCAACGTGGAAGTTAGGGTCTGACTTACCATCATAAATTTGAAACCTCGGCATGCTGAATCTTTTTGGTGCTTCAAATTTGTCCAGTTCTACCGAGAATGGTGTCCTCGGCTTAACGAGTGAGGTTACCTCGGCTTCAGCGTTCTGTTCCCTCCTCTTGAGGTAGTTTCTCAAGTCTTCTTTACTCCTCCCCGGAGCTCGGCTATCTTTCGACTTTAGTCCCTTTGGCACATTACTCTCGGCCTCGTGGTGTGCCCGTTTTGATCTTTCTCCATGGGTTGTGTCGAAGCAGAGAGCCTGCTTTTGTACATGCCGATGTTCTCTGGGTTCCTGATCCTTTGTATGATACGTCCTCTGGGACTTCTCTTGTCTGGGTTCCTCTCGCCCGACCTCCTCGGAGGGCGGGTGAAAGTGCCTCTTGTTCCTGGAGCGTTGTGGTGCTTCAGGAATTATTTTCCTTCCTTCATTCCGAGTTTTGACTGCTGGGATTGGCGTATCCTGCAGTGGGTATGGTGGCTGCATGACATTGTTTTGCATCATGAAGTTGACGACCGACTGCAGGTCTGCCAACTTGTCTGCCAGTTCCTTGACTTCCTCATCCCTTCGTAGGCACCTATCCCTCCATACCTGGAGGTTATCCTCCTTGTAGTATCTGCCCTGGTCCGTCTTCTTCGAAGTGTCGCCTTCCTGGACGACGTCTTTTCCCCCGTTCCCCTGGTCACGGGCTTTGTCGTTGTAGTTGTCTCCTTCGACGCCAAGGTCAATAGGCCTGCCACTCCCAGCGGGAGTGTCGCCCCCAACTTTCTCGTTTTGTGCGTTACTGGCCATCTATTCGTCTTACTTTCCCACAGACGGCGCCAAATTGTGTGGGTGATTTTCTGATCACACTGCCCACCTTAGTAATTCAACTGTAGAACACAGGCAGAATAGATGGCACAAATAATAACACAAAGGATTTAACGTGGTTCGGCAAAATTGCCTACGTCCACGGGCAGCAGATTCACTATATTGAATGAAATAACAAGAATTACAATTAACTCTCTGTAATTCTCTTCCTCTCTTTACTCTCTGTGCTTGTAACTGTCAGTGTTACCATTAGCTTGTCCTCTACCTCCCTATATATACACCAGAATAGAGATGGAGAAGCCATCAACTTTTGAGCTGGCTGCCAGCCCATTGTTGTGCTTTTGGCAGCTTTCCAGATAAAAGCTTCATAGGGCTTCACATGGCCTCTCATGGCCTCATGGCCAACTCACATGGCCTCATGGCCAGCTAGTTGGTGAGGTGTTGGCCTCATGGCTTTCTTCTCATGGCTGGACATTCATCTGACCAAGATAATATTGTCATATTATATAGGCAGGTATGGTCAATCTAACAGTTACCTCGGCTTAATTCTTCTGCAGGTAGCTCGGCCTTTGCATGTTAAGCCGAAGTAGAAGAAAGGAGAGGCCTTTATCCCGGATTAAGATATCTTCGGAGATAACCTCGGCAATTCTTAGATTACCTCGGCAAAACTTACCGTAACACGTGGCACCTCGGCTGACACGTCGGCGTCACCTTGCCACGTGTTGGTACTCAGAAATACAACCCCACAATATATAATGAGAGTTAGAAAATGTAAGGTGAGAGAGAGAAATAAAAATGAGTATTAAATGTAATATTTTGATATTTTAATTTTACTATGTCTAAAAAAAATATTAAATTGTATTTATATATATAAAAGAGCTTTAATAAACATAATCAGACAGGTAGAAAGAGAGTGAAAGAAGGAAACTCGTGTTCTGCTTCCTTATTGAGGTTAAAAAAACATACGCGAAGCGGGCTGTGAGACATGTTTGTGCAATGGTAACTTCTCTCAATTTGTCTCCTGTTGAAATTTTGGGGGATAATAAAAAATTAATGTTTAATTTTTTGTATTTTTTTATTTATTTTATTAGTTTATATAAAAATAATTTAACAATTCTTACACTAACAACTATCATCAAAATAAATACAATTTTACTTAATCCCCTCACTAACAATCTCCTTACTATTAATCCCCTCATTATAAATCTCTTTCATTTTACCTCTAAAAACAAACGGAGCCTTTTATGTGTTTCGAAAAATGCAGTGTGGTGTTATCATTGAGGATATTAGACTACGGCTAGTTGAGGTTGTATGTCTTTTATGTGATGCCCCAGAGTAGCTAATAATGGGGCATCCCATTGGACAGTTCGAGCTTGCTTGGATGAGGTCTTGTCTTTGGATTGGGTTTCTTGCCCTGCTTCAGCTCTTGGGCGTCTTTCTTTCAATTATATGTGGTGTTTTTTTGGATCAAACAACCGAGAGAGAGGGGGGGGGGGGGGGGGGGGGGGGGGGGGGGGTGGTGCAATTATTATCCTTACTACTTCATATTAATGTTTAATAAATTTGTCTCCCTAGTCTCTTTCATTATTTATTTATTTGTTTCCACATTTCCTTTATTATTATTTTTGGATAAATTATGAATACATTCTTTGGGATTTATTAAAATTATAAATTATCGTTTACGTTTGAGAAATCACATCCCACCCTTTGAGATTTTCAATCATATATTAATATTTATGATATTAAATACTTTATTTTATTTTTTATTTTCCTATGCCACATTTATTACTTTCTATCTTCTCTCAATTGTCTCACCAACAGCTCTCAAAATAGAGTATGAAGGGATATGAAGTAGTATCACATACTCTATTTTGTGAGTTCCATCTCTAGGCCAGAATGATGATCCAAATTGTTCATCTCGTAGGGATATTAGTAAAAATGTGTTGTGCAAAAAATTAATTTCACCAAACATCAATAGACACATAAATAAATTATATTTTATTTTTAAAAATGAACGGTAATTATGAATTTAAACTTAAAAATCATTAATTTTTATGAAATAAAATGTGATTTGTTTAACTATTGATTTATAGTCGATAAAGCTAATTTTTTGCACAGATGATCTTCACTATGAGATTAACGGTTTGGATCATTATTGTAAGCCTAGAATGAGGCTAGCAAAATGAAATATGGAAAAGTATGGAGGATAGTGATATGGAGGAGAGTAATTCCCTTTGGTTAGGGTTGTAGGATATTGAAATTTGCATAGTAATGAAGAATACCCTAGAATTTAAAGTTTTGGAAGGATAAAGATAAATTTTAATATAAATGGTTAAGAATATCCTTTTAACCCTAAATACCCTTAAATTTTTTCACCTTTTAGTTTGTACACACACTCTCTCCCTCTCTGTCTCACCAACACTTTCTATTACCGATAGAGATCTCTAAATGCCCAGTGCCACACCACTATGGTGATCTCATCTCATCTTCATTCTTGTCGAGATTCACTGGCATTGATCCAATTGGACATGTGTCTGATTTTATCGACTGTGAAATCTTCATTTTGATTTTTCTAGTGAAAATTTTTATTTGTTGTTGATAAAATATAGGTTATACGATTTTCTCTGTAGCAAAATATAATTTCCACAAATTTCTATATTTATTTATTTATTTATCTCTTTTGTTTCTTTCTCTGTAGTTGGTTGATAGAAAAATCAAAATCTGTAAAATTAATTGAAAATTTCGTTAAATTACCGTCACAAAGAAATTTCACTAGTGAAATTACAAAGTTTTGGCAGAGTTTTCATTGTCCAAGTCAGCAACAATAAATTTCACTATTTTAAAACAAAAAACTTTAAATTTTGTTATTTTTTTAACTTTCAATTTGAATTTATTGTTCTTAAATTTGAAATTAGGGATCTAATTTTTCAATTGATCTTCCATTTTACATTTTTGAGTGCTCAAATAGAAATTTTCACTAACTTTGGACAGTGAAATTTCACTGTAACGCACAACAAGCACATAAAATTTAATGAATATATATATTTTTAATTTCATATTGTTTAATAAATTTTAATGAGAGAACTCTAAAAATGTAAATTTCACAAAAAATGGAGGTATAAATTAAAAGTTATGAAATTTTAAAGTTTTGAAATCGTATAAAAACTGTAAAAAGTAATTGTAACTATGAGGATATTTTGTCCAAAATTATTTTTGTGTTTTCTTATTTCATTTTCTAAAGTTTTATATTGCATATAATACATCTGTTAATAAAAATATTTTATAAATATATTATTTTATGGGGTTTTTATTTTTAGATACCTACTAAAATGTTTTAGAAGAATAATGTAGTAGTGCATGCACCAACGCTATTTATGATCAAGACATGATTCACAATCTAGTAATTTATTTTCATTGTTGATTTGTTGGATTCAGTGTGGTCCAAACTAATGGTGTAATAAGAAAATTTACAAGTTGTCAGATAGTTAGAGACCAGAGAATCAGAAATGAGTTATTTAGTGTGAGCTACAATTTCTCACCTATCAAAAGGACTTTTTTTCCATTCCAGATCATGATTTGGAAGGTGTGGTCCGCAATAATTACGAATATCGAATCGACTTGAAAAAAAAAAATATATTAATTATATATGCAAAAGGTCTAACAAAATGAATTATACGGATTATCAAAACGAGACACGTAACAAGCCCACAAGCTTAACCAATACCCTCCAATCCAAGTGATCCAAGTGCTATAAAATTTTTTACGTAAATAACGCCACATGATATGTCTCAACTCAACGGAGGAAATTGCTAGTATCCCCAAAAGTGCATGTAGATGGTGAAACATTTGTAGTATTAGAGGAAATGTCAAGCTGGAGTTGTTGATCGCTAGAAGTCATTACAGCACATTTGCTCTTGCCCGTTGCATTTTGGAGTAAGAAAGCGAGTTTTGCGGATTGCCAACTTTGAATGAAAATGCTAGACAAGGACCCAACAGAGGGCTATGTACCACGTCCAAGACTTCATTGTCCTTAATATATATATATTACAATGTAAAATATATTATCAAAATCTCCATATAAAATATTACTGAGGGGTATTTATAATGATTTAAATAAGTATATTTTTTGAATTTTTACAAAAAGATGTACGAAAAAGTAAAGAGATAATGTAGCCTAAATAAGTACACTTACTAAATAAGGGCACTTATATAGGTTATGCTTTAGAACAAAACTTTTGTTTATAGTTTTGGTTTATGGGAAAAATATTGAGTTAAATCCTAGGTAAAATTTATCATAATCCCACTAAATTTGAATTTTATTTTGTGAAATGATGCCTAAAGATTAACATGATATCAAAGTATTAGGCTCGAATTTTTGTCATCTTTGAACCAAAAATTCAAGTGGAACCCATACATTCTTTTAGGCAGGCCCATTTTAATATGTTCACTTCCACTGTAGATGAACAATAAATATTTATTTGCTCAAAACTATTAAAAACTGAATAAGAAATTAATTTCAAATATAACACATTGGTCATTTATGAAACTATCGTGATGTTTATTTATATAATCGTTCATTCGACATGGATTTTGGATTTTAAGGGTACTCAAGTTTTGTGAAAATGGATGACTAAGATATATATATAAGTGAAAATATTTTGGAAGGACTTAGATACAGAGCTGAGTGCGAGCACGGGTGTGGGTTGATCTGTTTAGATATACGTAACTTTTGGAAAATAATTTATTTAAATAATTTTTTAAAATGCTTGTTTGATTATTGTTAAGATGCAACCACTATAGGAATTTGCACTTTTGCTGACTAAACATTTAGTCGGCAAGAGAATTTTTAGTCGACAAAAGTTATATACGACTAATTTTTTTGGTCGCCACTTTGGTCATCAATTGAGGGTCTCGAAAATTAATTAGCGACTGAAAAGTTTTTTAGTTGGAAAAAAGTTCTATTTGCCGACTAACTTTTTGGTCAATATATAATTACTGTGACTAATCTATTTAGTAATCAAAACACTTTAGCCATGAAAAACCATATTTTCTTGACCAAACATGTTAGTCGCCAAATATCACATTCCACGACCAAACATGTCAGTCGCCAATTGTCACATTCAACGACCAAAACGTTTGGTCGGCAATTGTCACATTTCACGACCACAAAGTTTGGTCGGCAATTGACACATTCCACGACCAAAAAGTTTTGGTCGCCAATTGTCACATTCCACAACCAAAAGTTTGGTCACCAGTTGTCACATTCCATGACCAAACTTGTTAGTCATCACAAAGAATGTTTGCGCAACTAAAACTTTAGTCGGCAATTGACCTATTAGCGACGAAATCCTTTGGTTACCAAAATTAATGATTTTAACGACTAAATAATTAGTCGCCAAATATACCCTCTCGCCTACCTTATTTAGTCAGCAAAAGTATTACTTATCTTTCCCGACTAATCACTTGGTCGCCAAAACAAGAAAAACAAAACCAAAACCAAAATTTGGTCTTCAACTTCCAACAAAATAAACCTATAATTCATAATAATCCATCTAATCCATTCAATATAATATGTAATTAGCAAGCATCATTCAAATCAATTAAATCATGAACATTCAACAAAATACATAAATCATCAAATCCTGAACTTGTTTAATGAAAGCTAGCAATTATTATAAGTTTTCATCCACAAGTAATTCGAAACTACATATTCCTCCAATTAAAAATTCACTTGTAATCTATATAATCATCCAAGTCACATCCATATAGCATAAAAATTTAAAACATAACAAGTACTTGTTATTATGTTTTAAATTTTTATCCATGCGCATCTATCAAAAAATATAACTAAGAGTCTACCCAAACATTTTCTATAAACATCCATCAAAAAATATGCCCAAATATGTTCCACCAAAACATCTATCCAAAAATGCATCTCATGTAAATATGTAGCAATGGCACTTATTGCGGGTATGATTAATGGCACTTATTCATAATCTTTCTCTTTCTGATCAGTCTTTGAATATAAGTAGGGACAAACCAAATACCAGTGGGATACCTCCAAAAGTTTAGGCTTTTATTGTGCAAGAGAGGAGAAGCTTCGACAAATCTGATTCCATGAAAATTCAGATTGTTCATTGATTATGGGTTTGACATCAAAATTTCTTTACCTGTCAAACCCATAAAACTAAAATCAAACCCATAAAACTAAAATGAAAACCATTTTGGACATCAACCATAACATAATTTCATAAAAACCAAACACTTCCACCAAACCAATTTACGAAATCAACACAACATGAAACTACAAAAATCATATAAGCCCTAAATGAAGTGTAAGAGAAGGGGAAATAACGGAAGGGAGAGTGAGAAGGAGGGAGGGAGGGAGGGAGAGAGAAAGAGAGAGAGAGAGAAGGAGAGAGAGAAACAAAGAGATGGCTTGAGAGAGAGAAGACCGAGATCGACATAGAGAGACAGAGAGAGAGAGACTTGTGATTTTTGGCAGTGGCGATAGCGACGTGTGACGGTCGGGAGCGATGGTAGCCAGTAACGGTGGGGTGGTGACCGTCAGTGACTGAGCGTCAGGTTTGGTAAAGAGCGGGCGTCTGCGTGTTTTTGAGATAGAATAAAAACAGAACATATCAGTGTGAAACAAATAGAAGAGGGCGCCAATATTCATACGCTTGCCTCTAAAAAAAATTTCCTACCTTTAGCAACTAAATTACGATTTGTCGGCAAATATAACTCAGTAACGAGCAAAATCTTTTGTAGCTGTTTGTGTAATTTGGCTACAAACTATTGTTTTTGTTGGCAAAATCTAACTATACGACTAAATTTTTTTACTCTGTTGGTTTATATTTCCCCACTAAATTCTGTGGTCACTAGAGAGTACCGTAATAAATAAGCCTATCTGTTGGTGACTAAAAAATTTTTGGTCGGCAAAAGGATGTGTACACCGACTAAAACCAAAATTAGTAGCCTAAAATATAGACAACCGCGGACTAAAATTATTCTTGTCACCTATTTACATTATTTTTGGAGACTAATTTTTTTTTTAGTCGCCAATAACTAATATATAGCTACCAAATCTGAAGTAAGTTTAAGCAGTTAGAGCTTATGACAAAGCCTCAAACACATTGAAACTATTTTAGTCAGTCAAAGTAGAAATAGTTAATGGCATATTGAGACTAGAAAATACTGTCTTCACATTGGAGATGTGTGTAGTAGCACTTCATTTGAAAGGGGCAATTTGTGAGCAAATTTATTATTGCAAAACCTTGACATAATTTTCACTATAGTTGACATCTATTTTTTGATCATCGCCTTAGAAATAAGGAGATCCAATTCATAGCATTAATCATTATGCATTACTAAACAGTGTAATTTAATAAACGTGGGTGTTACAGTGTTGGGCTGGTTTTAGCTTTAAAAGATTAGAACATAAAATCTAGTAGGCCATACCTCTGGCAGTTCTATGGTCCATTTGGAAGCATAGGAATGAGATTATGTTTTTTATTTAAAAAAAAAAAAAAAAGATTGTGTTTTTAGGTAAGTAACCTGATATGAATGTGCTTTGTGATATAATTAAAACTAGAGTGGCTTGGTGGGTTAAAGCAGCATCTCCAGATTCAAATGTGCTCCATTATAAGTTGGAAATGAAGATTTCCATTACATGATCAACAATTGTAAAATGCTCATGTTAACAAATTAATATATTAAACTCGAATATAGCTAAGTATGAAATCTGAAAATAATATATATTTATATATGGTCACCAATGTGGGGGAACGATGAATAAGTCTAAGGAACACAAAGTTTGAATCATCTCTAATAATCTACACACAGCAGACCTAGACAACACAATTTTCCCTAAATTCTAATTCAAATGTAAATTGTAATCTAAATTCTAATTCACACCCAATTGACTATATCACTAAAAAAACCCAAAAACTAAGACTCAAAATTTACCCAAAATTTGGGTTTTTACTTGCACAGTCGGCGATGAGACGACCTCAGATAATGATGATAATGAGGGGAAAGAAATTAGCAGCCTCAACACTCTTTGTGAGAGAGGAGCTGCCGATTGGGCTTCTGTGGGTGATGGATTTGGGGCGACAGTGACCAACAAGGAGGTGAATCGGTGCTTCGATTGCTGACGAACGCAAGGAGCGACAGAGGCGAGTTGTTCCATGGTTGTTGGAGCGGCTGTGAGAGAGGAAGGGAAGAGGAGCAGCGAAGAGGGATAAGGAGAGGGAGAGCGACGCTGAAGAGAGAGAGAGATGTTGAAGAGAGGGAGAGGGGCTGGTTTGTTTAGGGATTGGTTTGGAAACAAAAAGTATATATATATATATGTGTGTGTGTGGTAATTTTACACAATTTGCGACAAAACATTTTTGTCGCCAATTAATTTTATAAATCCCTCCAAAATTTGAAAATGTCTCCCTTCAAATATTTTAGTTAATTGGTAACTAAAAATTTTTTTAGTCGCTGAAAATAACTTTTTTGGCGACCAAACTTTTGGTCGCCAAAGATAAAAAATAATTTTTTGTTTGTCATTCGGTGACTATCAAATTTTGTAGTCGCTGAAAACAAATTTTTGGCGACCAAACTGTTGGTCACTAAAGATAAAAAGTAAATTTTGTTTTTCATTCGGCGACTAAAGAATTTTAGTAGCCAAAAATACTATATAGCGACCAAAATATTGTTTAGTCGTTGAAAATAAATTTTTGGCAACCAAAACTAAATTTTTGTTTTTCATTCAGTGACTAAATATTTTAGTAGACAAAACTAACTATACAACGACTACAATATTGTTTAGTCGGTGAAAATAAATAATTGGCGACCAAACTTTTGGTCGCCAAAAATAAAAATTAAATTTTTATTTTTCGTTCGGTGACTAAATACTTTTAGTAGTCAAAACTAATTATACAGCGACGAAAATATTTTTTAGTCACTGAAAATAACTTTTTGGCGACCAAACTTTTGGTCTCCAAAGTTAAAAAGTGAATTTTTGTTTTTCATTCAGTAACTAAATAATTTTAATAGCCAAAACTAATTATACAACGACTAAAAAAATTTCAATCGCCAATTGTGGCATTTTTAGTGACGAATTTTTTTTTAGTCGCCAATAATCAATATACCCCAACTAAAAAAAATTAGTAGTTAAATATTGCACTTTTGCCGACTAATATAACTTTTGGTCACTAATTCCACAAGTTTTGGCGACTAAATTTTTTTGGTCGCCAAAAGTACAATTTGTTGTAGTGAACCCCTTGCCTTCAAAGAAATGCGTCTCATGTCTATTTACCATGGATTGCAATCGAATGTAGAGTTAAACACTACCCTGATCCCTTCTGGGTTCTGTAAAATTCATCTTTACTGTATGTTACATTTTTTTGTTTCTATTTCATGGAGTACATGTGTTTTCTCTGTTTTCAATTATGTTATGTACATACAGTGTTATTTCTGTTTTGGTTTAGTAATGTTTCCAGTTTATCTGTTTCAATTTTGTTTCTGTTTTACACAATACAATAGCATACAATTATTGTGTTTCGAGTTAATTGATAATATATTTTTTTGTTTTTATTATTCATTTGATTTTTATTTTAATTTTTGAATATAATAATCATCATAATTTTAAATACGATCACATGTCTACATGAAAATTACACCAAGATATAGATACAAAAAAGAAAGAGTGGGGTAGAGAAAGAAGCAAAATAAATTTTATAGAAGAAAATTTTGGCAAAATTAAATATTTAGAGGGATAAGTTACTGAAATTTTATTGAAAAGAAAAATAAAAATAAAAAAAAAGAAGAAAGAATAAATTCAGATGTTTAGGTGGAATTCTTAAAACTTTAAAAAAGTAAATTGGAAAATATTTTTCATTTAGACGTAAAATTACAATTTTTTTAAAAAAAGGTCAAGTGAAAGTTTTGAAATTTGAAACTCAACCTTCATTTGACAAGATTGTTTTAATTTATTAAAAGACAGAATAAGCTAAAAAAATTAATAAGATAAAATGTCACATTAAATTATAATTATTTTATTTTTTCTTTCACAAAACTATTTAAAAGTCAAAAATTTATCCCAAATAAAACTTTTTTAACCACACTAAAATAACCAAAAAGTTAAAAAACCAAACTAAAAAAGTTATTCCAAAAGAAATTTCAAATAATGTCTAAATTTCCTCCTAACATAACAACGTAATAAAAATTTGAAGATTTGGATTCCCTCTAATTCACAATCTAAATTGAAAGGTCTTGTAAATTTATGGGGCCCATCACAGATTCTGTTTTAATTATCCGAATCGCTTATTTTGTCGAGTATTTCGTATATATTATCTATAAAAATAAAAATAGATCGATTCAATAATTGTAATCTATTCAATTTATCGTGTTTGTCATATAAAAAATAAAAAAATAGATGACAATTGTATTTTTAAAAATAAATCATTTATTGTTTAGTAACAAATGTGATGAATTGAATACACTATGATTATTGAATCAATATAATTTTATGTGTAAATAATATATACGAAATGCACAATAAAGTGAATGATTCAAAGTAGTAAAATGAAACTCATAATAAGCTTCAAATGCCCAAATATTGCCCAATCCACCTCCAAATTTTAATATACGAAAATCTCATAATACAATTTTACAGGTTTTTTCACATATAAAAGTGGGGAGAGGATTCTCTCCATTTGGGCTTTCCAACTGGAGAGTACTGTTGGGCTATCGTGGGTTCACCATGAAACCTACATTAATAATCTGAATTATTCAATATATAGATCTCGTCGAGTACTTTATTTCTGTAAAAAATCGCATTGATCAGATATTGATTGCTACTTGATAAAAACACATTTGTATCATAAATTTATTTTTAAAATTACAGTTACTGTTAATACAAATGTGATTTGATTAAATGTCTATCAATATCTAATCAACTAGGTTTTTTACAAAAAATAAAGTACTCGACGAATGTTACACATTAAACGGTTTGGATTATCGATATAAGTTCCTTGATAGGCCCACAAAGACCCAACAACCCTCTCCAATTCGATATAAATTGGAGAGAAACTTTTTTCATAAAAGTGTTTTGAGATGAAAAAAATTCAAAAATAGAAGATTCCAGTCAAGTGTGAGGACACCTTCACAGTCCTCCTTGCTTTTGTGACAATGGATGGGGATGGTGCCCATAACAATAAGGGTAAGTTATATTTTAGTAGATCAGTAGGGAAATAATTTTATTTTGGGACACTTTTTCATAAATTCTTTTTTATCTATTTATGTTCTATTTAGTTCACATTATTTTTTTATGTTCCAATAAGTTTTATGGGTGATATAGTTACTAAAATACACCTAATAATATTTACATTTACAGTGTGAATATTCCGTGATGTGAATGTTCACACCATCAATGTGAATGTTCACATCGTCAATGTGAATATTCACTTTGTAAAATATGAATGTTCATATCACCAAATTATTAACCATTCAAAAAATATTTATAAGGGTAAACATGTTCATAAAATACCTTAAATATAAGAATTAGAATTTAATAGATCAAATGTCTAAATAATAGGGCTTATTAGAATATAAGAACATCTTGTAGATTAATTAGGATACAAACACTTGAAAAATAATTTTCTAATAAATTTCTCTTTTATTTTTATAATGGCATAAGTATTGTGTGTATAGGGTTAATCAACTCAGGTATTTGGTACAATTTTTTTTTTATGCATCAAAATTATACTAAAAATGATTATCATCTGTCATTCTACCTATTTACAATTTGCCCCAACAATAATTGTAGACTTTTGTATTACGTATTTTATATATTTATTCTACTTGTCTCATTTCCTATGGATAAATCCAAGGAAAATAGCCCAGACCCTTAGTGGGGGTGACCCCATCACCCCCACTGTTTTCTGATTGGTGAATTTTTTTTTTTTTTTTTTTTTTGATTTTCAAGTCCTGCTATCACAGTCCCCACGTGAAGGTGAGGGTGTTGGGTCCCCAGCAGTACTGTAAATCCAAATTGCTCCGAATTATATGGAGGACAGGTTGTCTTACCTTCATTCTGCGGTCCTTGTCTCTCTGCTGTGCCAGTCTTGGGATGAAGCGGCACCGTTTTTCTATTTTTTTTTTGTTTTGTTTTTTTGGTGAGGGTTACATTAATTCTTGTGGGGGTGAAGGGGTATCAACTAGGGGTGCAACTCAGGCGGGTTCAGTCGGGTTAGGGGTTTGCCCAAGCCCAGCCCGAATTGTATTTGGCAGTGCCCAAGCCCGCCCATCAACCCAAGCATGGCTGCCCAAGCCCAGACCAAGCTTTATAATTTGAACTCGGGTTAGCCCGAATTGCCCGAAATTCACAAGTCCAGGTGAATCTGCTTCCACAAAATAATAGAAGAGATCAGCATCTGTAACATGTAACCTGGGAGTGACCTGATTAACCCTCCACCACCACCCAAACAACATCTTGATCTTGATGAAAACAACACCACCCAAGAGATCACACTAGTATAGACTAAGAACCACTGGAACTGAATCATTTTCCACCTACCCAAACAGAAACTTTTAAATCTGGTGCATAAATGCTAGATATGCTATAATCAATAGATTTCAAATCTGGTGGCGTCGTCGTTGTTAGTCGAAGCTTATCTCCGCCGTTCTTCAAAGTTCAACTCTCCTGAACAAATGAAATGAGTCTGAGAGAGAGATAAGGTGGGGTTTTCTTTTTAGATTTAATTTAATGGTCCACATAAAAGATGCTAATCCAAGGGTGAAAGACCAGCCAAAAAAAATAAAAAATAAAAATTAAGAACAACTATTTAATTTAATTTATACATATATTATATAATTTATATAATATATTAAATGCAATTCGGGTTCGGGTTGCTCGAGTTGGCCACTGATTCTGCCCAGGCCCGGCCCGAATTACAATTCGGGCATCAAAAATCTGCCCAGGCCCGTCCAGATTACAAAATATAGTTGTCCAAGCCCTAAAAAAACTCAGACTGGGGACGGGTTGCTCGGGTTGAGCCCGCCCGAGTTGCACCCCTAGTATCAACTAGGTATTAAATGCTATGTTGAAGACACCTGCAGTGATGTAGAGTTTGTAAACCATTTTGTTTTTTACTATATGCTTTATACAAGTAAAAAATCCGTGTTACGTATAGAATGAAAATTTTATATTTTTTTAAATATAAAATATAATAAAATAAAATAATTTATCAGATAAATCAATTTATCAAATTAAATTGTATTTTTTGTAAAAGATTAATTTTGAAATTAAAATTAAACAAATTATACATATTTTGACTGCTTCAAAACTTGCTTAAATACATCAAAAGTGAAATTAAAATGGAAAAAAAATTGTAATTGAACAAATCAATTTATCAAACCAAAGGCAAAAAAATGTTGTCTAAAAAATAAAAATCAACTTAAAGCTAAAATTTATTCAATTCAAATCTAACATTTGTATAAATATATATATTTAAAAAAACAAAAAAAAAAAATTCTAGGCGTACACATTTCAAAATCTCCTGCCAAATTTCATTCAATAGTTGGGTCCCTCGATGACTTTTTCTATTAGATATTTTTTTTTTGTGCATTTATGGTTTAAAATGATGTGTTTTCCTTTTGTATTATTATTTTTTCTTCTGTTATACAGAGAATGTGGCGGCTGCTCTACAACAATTATTATTGTTCTCTTAGTAGGGATTCAGTTTAGATTTATTAGTTTATTTTTTATAATTTATTAAGTAATATATTTATATAAAAAATTAAATTAATGAAATATTAACAGCCATTGATTAGATTATATTTATATTACAATTAATACTCAAAAGAGAAATGTTTTTTTTCCCGAATTTCTCCGCCCCGAATGCCCCTAATGCCCAAAACGACGTCGTTTTGGGCATTAGTTTTTTTTTTTTTTTTTTCTTCTTTTTCCATTTCGGACTGAACGAGAGAGGGAGAGGGAGAGGGAGAGGGAGAGAAAGAGAAGAGAGGAGGAGAGAGGGAGAAAGAGAGAGGAGGAGAGGAGAGAAGGGCCTCCTCCTGTGCCTTGCCGCCGCCGATCGTCGAGCACCGGGATCGTCGCAGCACCGCGATCGTTGCTTCCGGCCCCGCTTCCGCCTCGCCTCCGCCTCCGCCCGGTTGATATGGCCCCCTCCAGTCCCTCTTCTTCTTCCTTCTCTTCTTCTTCTTCTTCATTTGGGGGATTCGGGGCCCCCTCCTTTCGGGCTTTCAATCAGTTCTCTACTCAAAATCACACCTAATTATATATTTTTTATATACAAATATATTTTAATACTAATGTCTGATTAAATTAATTTTTTTTATAAAAACAGATTCGAAAAAAGTAGATGGTTCATATTATAAAAGTAGAATAGAATCCGAAATGGATCTCATTTAAGGCACAAACGTAATTGCGGTGCCGTTGTGCCCTCGCACAACCGGGAAATTATGTATTTTCCGAAAGAGAAATATTAGGGATCATGAAATTTTTTTCATGAAAATGATTATGAAAGATTTGTGACCCTTATATTATCTTGATTAGTGTGTGGTGTTTTATTCTAAGTGTAATCCAAAGATTACAAATCTTTCATGATCATTTTCATGAAAGACTTTTCATGATACCTAGTATTGTTGTTTCCCGAAATTCCATATCATCTGTCCTATTTGGTACTCCAAACCAACTAGAATGTGCCATTTAAGCATGGTATCAGAAAGCTTGCCACGTTGGAAACCCTCTCTCACCCTTAAGGCCTCGTTTGGGAACCAGCCTGTTTAGCTAAAAAGTCAAAAAGTTACTAAAAAGGTCAAAAAGCCAACAATCCATACCAAAAAGTCAAAGATTCTCTTTTCTCTTTACTTTTTACACATCTTTTCATAAAAAGCCAAAAAGTTATTCCAAATATACTAGTTTTTTTTAGCTCATATTTTAGCCAAATAGTCAAAAAGTTACTAAATTAGTCTGTTCCCAAACGAGACCTAAATGATGTTTAACTTCTGTTAATGTTAAGACACGGAAATAACTTTTTAATGTTTCATATTGCCGCTCTTAAGATTCAAAACTTTTGAATTTTTAGTTTTTAAAGTGATTGATGTTTCTATTTCTCTCTCATGCCATCTCTCTCTTTCTGTCACCACTGTGGTTAAAGCAGAATCAACCACTGTGGTTAAAGCAGAATCAACGCCATCGCCGGCATCATAGTTAATACCACCACGTCGATGATTTCAAATACCTTTCACTGTTGCCGCCGACGAGCATCACGACTGTTGAACTCCATCTGTTCTCTCTCTTTCTTTCTTGCCATACACTAGTCAAAACAACCACAAGTGCACCGGCACCATGTACATTCTATGCATTGCCTTCACCGTTTTGACCAATGGCCTCCACTAGTAACACCTTAGTTGTAACAAAGAGATGGGTATTTCTTTCATTTGTATCAAAATTGCAAACAAGTTGGGCTGAGTAGAGTTTTATGTTTAGACTTATTTATTAAGATTTTGACGAACTTAAACTCAAGTTGAATAAAAATTTAACAAACTGAGTTCGAGTCTGTTCACGAGTTTTAACGAATCAAAAAAATTACAAATTCATAATTGTGTATGAGATTAAACTTACAATTAAAATTTTGATTATACAATTATATTTATATATATATATATATATAAACATACTAAAAAAAGTTAATATTTTACCAAAATAATAATATCTACTGTCACTATTATATAAATATACTATCTATAGTTTACTATTATTTACATTTATATTTTTTAAATATATAAATAACATATTTATCTTAATTTTTATACATATTTTTACATTATTTAATATATAAATAATAAATATTAAACGAGCCGAGTTTTTGAATGTTTGTGCTTATTTATTAAAAATTTAATGGGTTCGAGTTCGAGCTCAAGCTCGAATGCAAAAAAAAAAAAAAAAAAATTTGATGAATCGAGTTCAAACGAGTTCTTACCAAGCCGAGCTCGAATCTATTCACGAACATTTTTATTCATTTGTGACCCTATTTGTATCCTTTATTGGATTCGTTCACCAACTGTTTGTAAAAATGTTTATTAAAAAAGAGTAATAAAATCTTTTTGTACACATTTTTATTAGCACGATGGCTGTTTCTATGATTTTGGCGGGCAACCATGTACTTCTATCATGGTATTTTCTGTTCATGATTGGGTCCACCTTTTGCTAATCATTAAATCATGCATTGCTCAAATTTAATTTCCAATATTACCTGTGGATGAGAAAACAGAGCACGAGTAGAAAGCTTGAGTGTAACTTTTCCATGGTGTCTATGGCGACTACAGCAGAGCAAGAAGTCGTCCATTTTTGGCCAAAGATCTTCCAAATCGATCACTTACCTCATGTCAACACCATCAAGAAACAATAGAAGAAAAACCGATTAAACTGAAGTGACCAAACTAGCCTGATATGTAACTAAATCAATCGGTTATACAAAACTGATCAATTCAGTTCGGTGTGAATTTTGGCCAATTAACCGACCAAGTTGGACCAATTTCACACCTAGCTAGCCAATCTTTTGTTGGAAAGAAGAATGATTTCGTTTTGCTTGTCATAATTATGATACAAGGAATGTTAGAGACCTCAAAAGACTTATCAAAATTTTTACTAATTGTCTATATCATTTTCTTTATGATACATATGTTGTTATTCTTTGGATTTGCAATTATTTTATGATTTAAAATTGATTAGATATAGCTCTCTCCAATAAAGGATTTGGTTGTGGCTCAAATTGATGAAAAATCGATTATCCCTTTATTTGATATAGGTTTGGCGAAAGGGTCAAAGATGCAAAATGATACTTTTTTAATCAAGCAAAGAAATTTGATCTCAACTTGCAATGGAATAAAATATAAAATGAGAAATTCGTTTACATTTTAAAATCATGAATAAAATCTAGCACAATACAACCAAGAAAGAGAATAGATTGAGCACTGTGATCCAATTACAAGTTGTTAGGTATGCTCCTTATTGGAGTATAGGATTCAATTGATTTATTAAAATATTTAATTTAGTTTGGTATTTGGTTATAATATTTTTTTTTTATATATTATACCTAACTTTTGAAGGCTCAATGGGTATTTTATAATCAATTTGGGAGCAACTAGGGTTTTGATATAAAACCGAAGAATTAACAATATTTGATTAGTATTGGTTTGCTTTTCCCGTGGGTGTGCTGCGGCAGCTAGAACATTGCTTTTCTTTCGGCGGATGCTTTGATTCCAATTGATGCTTGGAAGTTTATTTGGACGCAACGGGCAGCGTGTGAATTGATTTGGGTCTATTATTTTAGGTCTTTTATAATCTATTTTGAAGACTTTTATTCGTCTATTTGGTGAGGTCTTTCCTCTTGTTTATTTGTGATTATTTGGAATTCACCTAAGGGTGGTTTATGAGATCATTCATGTCTCGTTTGTAATCATTTGGAAACTTTTTGGTTGATAGTTAAATCAGATTTCAATCCCGTAGATGTACCTCACATTGAGGGAACTGCGTAAAATTCTTGTGTCGCTGTTGATTTAATTTTTCCACATTAGTTTTTATTTCCATTGATTGATTTAGGGAAATCATCTATTTTCCCTAACAACTGGTATCAGAGCTTGTGACGTCCCAAATTTTTGGAACATCAAGGGAAATTAAATAAACAAAATGACTTAATAAACTAAAAAGTTGACCTCTTAATAGAGCATTTCAACTCTCGTACATAGCCAAAGGTTCAAATAATATTAAATAAAAACTTAAAATTATCCAAACACAACATCAAATGAAATTATAAGGTCCTTAATAGCTAATATATAAGATAATAAAGTTATTCGACTTTAGTCATGATTTCAAGTCAACCAAGGCTCTACGTTAGCGTCAACTCCATTTCAGCTTCAATTATTTCCTCGCCAAACCCTGGCATAAAACGCTAGGGCAACAAAAATATATGTCATGAGTTTTGCAATACAGTAAGAAAACATAACCAACCTACCATTCTTTTTAAGAGAAAAATAATGAGATTATAAACATGAGATAACAATATAATTGTAAACATAAATTACAACTATTAAAATAATTTCAATAATTTTAATAAATTAGGTGACACTCGAAATCTCACCAAAGAGATTTAACTTACCAACTACTAAGCATGGCAACGGTTAATTTGAAACCCTCCCTTGGTCAAATATTTAAGTGTTACCAACCGTAACCACCAGAGATGCCCACGTCCGGAGTTATATACTCAAGTAGTGGCATCCGTGGTCTGCCCCAAGGAAAGGGTCTGCCAGGGGAACGTAACCTCCCTGTGTGCCACCTGCACATCCACCCTTATTCCAAAACCGAATACCGAAAAGGGTTCAAATAAGTCCCGTGCCATCTTAGAGTTTCGCAACACAATTTACGTGAGAATTCTCAAAACCAGGGCTCACCCTGAACAACCGGTATTGACCGTCAACCCTTAATTTCGTACACTCTTTAAAACCAATACTCACCCTGAACAACTGGTATTAACCGTCATTTGTTAACTTTGTGTATGCCGTTAATCATTTCAGTTAATTTTGATATTAATCACCAATAATTCCAATTTTTAATCACAAATAATGGTTTACCAACTCATTAAAATTCCCAACATAAAATATTACACATGTCACACGATAGTAAACAATGTACAAAATTTAAATAAACAATTTATTTAAACCATGGTATAAAATAATGATGTAGACACCAAAAAGAAGAAATAAATCATAATCACACACGTGCATGAATTTTTAATCTACAAGATTAGATTAGCACCATATTAAATTTTAGTCCAAGGAAAACAATTGAAGAGATTTTTTTTTTTTTTTTTGATTCCTCCTTAATCTGCCAAAATTTTCAGAATGTATATCTTGCAAATGAAATTATAAATAAATTACTTGTACAACTCTAAAATTCAGATAAATCTACAGAATACTCAATAAACAGGTTATGGTCGTTTTTCATAAAGCAGTTTCCAAAAATAAATTATAAATAATTCTTAAAAATTCCAAGAATGTTCATGACACAGATTTATCACATTTTCTTAAATTAATTCCATACTTAAATTTATAAATCAATTACATAATCTAAAAATTTATTATGAAAATAGACTTCTCAAATTCCATTTTTTTGCTTAGAAATTATCAGATTTGGTTTAATATAAAATTTTTAATGATTTTTCAAACACATAATAAAATCTGCCTATAGCTCCAGATTTGGTTAAAAATCTATATAAATTCGTACAAAACTCAATAATTGTTGAAATTTTTTTTGGATGAACTAGACATCATTATAAACAACTTTGTAGAAGAAATCATCTTCAAATTTCGAATGTAAAATTGTCTAAAAATTCGTACAACTTTCTGACAGATTTAAAGGGCCAAATAACATCTTCAATAATCTTTTTAATGGCATAAACTACACATGCAAGTCCAAACTCCACAATATTATCATGATTTTCAGACTACCAATATTTGATAGACCATCATAAATTTTCATACAATTATAAATAAAATTCTATCTACAAGTTTAAACATTTTATCATATGTATATAATCTGAAATTTCAAATATAAAAAAGTTGAGAGGGTTGAGGGGGTTTTCTTACTATGTTAGGTTGCTAACGATTTATCGTCCGAATTTGATTTATGATTCTGATCGTAAGATATGACCGTCCTGGCTCCATGATCGTCTTGCTGAAATTTCACATTAATCGGATGCGATCTCACCGTTAATCTTCCATTGGATTCTCTCAGAACTTTTAGTTGTTGATCATCATCTTAGACTTAGAATTTGCAAGATCTAACCCCAAAAATGGATTCTACACGTCGAAAAACCTAAGGGTGGTCATCCCCAAAGTCATAGGACCACTCGATTAACCTAAATGTACTAGAATGCACCATAGCACCATGGGCCGAGAAACACTGGATAAAATTTAGTTCATCTTCTCCAACAGCCCCAGCATGCACGACAGAGAGACCCAGAATTATAGTTTCAATGTCACCAGTTCAAATACTTGTATCTTCTTCATCGTAACTCCGTTTTATCTAATTTTTCTGTCATTGGATTCACCTCACGGCCTAGTTTTTGGTTCACTACTCACACGCCTCGTTCCGTCTCTTTTTGCATGCCGTCGGATCTCCAAAATTTGACGAAAAATAAGATTATTTTCCTGCCGTCTCGGACATTTTTTTCGAACCATCTTTCGGACCCCATAACTTTCTTAATTCTTAACGGTTTTACTTCATTCTTTCGCCAATCTCTTCAACTTACTTCGTACTCCATCTTACATGCCTTATTTGTCTCACTTCTTCCCGGAATGGATGGTTTTGGCATGCCGAAAGTAAGCCGAAAACCAACTTTTGAACTTCAAAATAAACTTCTCTAACTTTGTTTCTTTCTCCTCCATCTTCCTTCTTCTTTTCTTTCTTCACCTACAACACTTTGTGAATGGTGGTTCTAGATGATAATGGAATAGGTGATGGTGGTGGTGGCGGTCCGACGGTGCGCCAATGGTGGTGAAGTTCGCGGATTGGTGGTTCGGAGGGTGATAGTATGGATTGAGGCCATGGCTATGGAGGTCGGGAGGGAGGAGGAAAAACATAGATAAGGAAGGAAGAAGAGAATTTTGAGAATGAGAGGTGGAGGGAGAGGGAGAACCGACGGAGAGGGAGAGAAAGATGAAGCTGGAAGTGAAGGAAAATATGAAGAATGTGAAGAAAAGTTTGGTTCAATTTATGGGAAAAAAAATGAGAAAGAGTAAAAGAAGATAAAAGAAAATGAAAAGAATTTTTTTTTTTTTTTTTTTTTTAAAAAGGAAAGAAAAAGAAGTTGAACACTTGGTGGTATGCCATCAGCATGTCCACCACGTTTTATTTATTATTTTATTTATTTATTTGTTTTATTTATTTATTTATTATTATTATTATTCTTATTATTATTATTATTTTTTTTTTACATACATAAGATGATTACACGTTGAAGGTGGAAAGCGAGAAAACTTGGGGAGCAAACCCATGATTTTTTGGTTGGGTTTTAGTACAGAAAATATTACGTTCTAGTGTAATTTGATTACAAAAATATATAGAAAAATATAATAAAATTATCATAAATTTCAAAAATTAATACTGAGCAATAATATAAAGTCAAAAATATTTTATTTTATTTTATTTAAAAAAATGTTCAATATAAAAATATACAGATTATTAAATTTAAAATATTGTGAATAATTATTTAAGAAAATTAAAAATATATATATTTTTATAAAAATACGGAGTTTCACAGTGCTTATGGTTTATTTGAATTTATTTATTTGTATAAATCAATGGAGGGTAATGTGGGTCATATGTCTAGCTTCAATGGAAGCAATTGGGTAACTTGAAAAACTAAAATGGAGAACCTATTATTTTGTAAAGATTTGTATGGACCCATTGAGGGTGATAGTGGCAAACCCGAGGGTATGAAAGATGATGAATGGAAGAAGCTTAATTGAACAGCCGTTGGTGTTATCCGTCAATGGATTGATGACAATGTGTTTCATCATGTTGCTACTGAAATTTCAGCACATAATTTATGGAAAAAATTAGAAGGTTTTTATGACAAAAAATCAACCACAAATAAAGCTTTTGTTGTTTCGAAAGTTGGCTAATTTAAAATATAAAGATGACAGCCCTATTTCGAAACATTTGAATGAAGTAAAGAGTATTGTTAACTAACTTGTTTCTATGAAAATTGTTTTTGATGATGAGTTGCATGCTTTGATGCTACTTAGTTCTTTACCTGAAAGTTGGGAGACTTTGGTTATGACAGTTAGTAATTCGGTGCCTGATGGAGTTGTCACAATGAACCAAGTCACTAGTAGCTTGCTGAATGAAGAAACTAGAAGAAAATTAGTGGGTTCCTCTCATTCGGAAGCATTTGTTGTAAGAGGCGGAAGCAAAACAAGGGAGAGAGGAGTAAGACTCCTCATGGTCGTGATCAAAGCCATGACAAATCAAGAGATAGTTCTTTTTCAAAGAAAGACATTGAGTGCTATTATTGCCATGAGAAAGGGCACATGAAGCGGGAATGCCGAAAGCTCAAGAATAAGGAGAAAAGACGTGACAAAAGTGTGGATAAGAAGCAAGAAGACACAACGGCGGTTACTACCGATGATTTCATGGTCGTTTTCAAAGCTGATTGTATCAATTTTGTGGGCCAAGAGAGCAATTGGGTGATTGATTCTGGTGCTTCCTTTAATATGACTTCTCGAGTTGATTTCCTCAGTACCTACACCAAAGGAGATAATGGGTGTTCGAATGGGTAATGAAGGTTTGTCCAAGATTGTTAGCATGAGTGATGTTTGCTTGGAAACAAATTTGGGTTGTAAGTTGTTGCTTAAAGATGTGAGGCATGTTCCCGACATTCACCTCAATTTGATCTCTATCGGGAAGCTAGATGATGAAGGCTACAACAACAAATTTGGTGATGGAATATGGAAGTTCACAAAGGGTTCTTTGGTGGTGACTAAGTGCAAGAAGACTCATATACTTTATTCGATACAAGGAAAAATTTGTAAAGGTATTGTCAATGCACTTGAAGATGATACTTCTACCGAATTGTGGCACAAACGGCTTGAGCACATGAGTGAAAAGGGGTTGCAAGTTTTGTTCGAGAAAGAGCTTCTACCCGGTTTGAAAGGTACACAGTTTAAAACTTGTGTTCATTGTTTGGCGGGTAAACAACATAGAGTTTCTTTCAATAAAAATGTTGCTTCTAAAAAAGGAAATGTTTTGGAGTTGATTCATTCAGATGTTTGTGGTCCTTTAAAAGTTAGAATACAAAGTTTGGGCTTTTGCACTAAAAACTAAAGATTAAGTTCTAGATGTATTTAAGTATTTTTAGGTTATGGTTGAAAGAGAAACATGGTAGAAATTGAAGTGCATCCGAACAGACAATGGTGGTGAATACGTTGGGCCATTTGATGAGTATTGTTGCAGGTAAGGTATTCAGCATCAAAAGACAGTTAAGAAGACTCCTTAACAAAATGGCGTTGCCGAGAGGATGAACCGCACCATCATGGAAAAAACAAGGTGTCTGCTTTCACATGCTAAATTGCTAAGATCCTTTTGGGGTGAGGCAATGAGGACAGCAGTTGACGTGATCAATTTATCTCTTTCCTATCCTTTGAATGGTGATGTTCCCGAAAGAGTTTGGACCGGAAAAGATGTGACTTATGAGCACTTGAGAGTGTTTGGTGTAGACACCCCATTTTTTACTGCCCTTAAGACTTGGACGCTACTGATGGTTTACTTGGTGTTGGAAGTTGTGCAGTGCAAATGTTCGATTTCTTCAGCAAGAGGAGAGTCAAATCTCAACTTCATACCCCTTTTGGACTAAAATAATCTTGATCAAAAGATTTTATACCTTGAAACTCTCTCTTTCAAAATAGTTTTTGAAAAATGATTCTGCGATGTTCCGAGGCTCGCATTTTGTTAAATGTTGCGCTTTTCGGTAAACCGAGCAAGGACAAAGTAAAAATGAATGAATGAGAGATGAAATCTTTGAAAAATCTTTCAAAACACCTTGTTTAGGGATTTGGAGTTGAAGAAAATGAGAGAGGAGAGAAGAAAACTAGTCAAGGAGAAGTTCGGCATGAATCCGGGTAGGATCGAAACTGAGCGACTTCACCAAAACAGGCATAACTTTTTTCACAGTTGGAATTTTGATGCAAGGCTGCCACCATTGGAAAGATTACTTCCGGGGCTTCAATTTGGACACAACAATGACCTGAAAAGGAGTCCAGATGAAAGAGTTATGACCATTTGAAGTTGGACTTGGAAAGTAGAATTTTGCCTACCGACCAGAAAAACTGGTTGGCCGACCAGAAAAGTGGTCTGCAGGTCCCAAACTCAGATTTTTTGAAGATCTTTTCCTCTCCAGCTGTTGTGCACTGCATCAGATATTTCCAAATGAGATATTTCGACCAAATGCTCATATATTGTTGTATATTGAGCCATATCTCATATATTGAAGGGTTGGCAATTGTGGGACTCTCTCTCTCTAAAAAAATTCCTTTCTCTCTACAAGATTTTGTGAGCAAAATCTGAGCCTCTCTCCCTAGAAGCTCATTCTCTTCTTGTTTTGAGCCTTAAGCTTAGAATCCTTTACACTTTTGCAAAGAGACCCTTAACCAAACTTAACCACCATTGGGCTGAGGTTCTTTGAGGATCATTTGGAGCTCCAAAAGGTTGATTTTGGCTCGGATTTTGGCTGGTTTTGCTGCTGTCCTTCAAGTTGCTTCAAGGGTAAGCACTTGTCCCTTGAAACCTTTGCTTTGCATGCTTGTTTTACCACCTTTGTAAATTGTTTTTGGGGGTGGTGTTGAACTACAAAAATCTCTGTTTTTCCCATGTTTTTCAGTCCTAATAGTGTTGGTTTGTGCCTTGTTTGGCTAGGGGGTTTTCCTCCATTTTGCTTCTTGGCTTGTAAAGCCTCTTGAGCCATCTTTCACCACCTTTCAAACCAACTTTTTTTGGGCTTTAAACCACTGAATTCCAAAGGAAATTCAGTGGTGAAAATGTGGTTTTGAGGCCCCAAATAGGAGGGGGTTGTCCCCCCTCCTCTTCTCTTGTTTACTTGTGTTGATGGCCCATCAAAAGAGCATGTATTTCTCCTTGTTTTAAGCTTAGTTCAAGCACTTTTTTGTGAATTTTAGGACCTTCCATAACTCTATTTTAGGCTGGTTTGGTCACCTCTTGCATGCTTTATACACTTGTAGTGTAAGCTTGCACACTAGCCTAACATGCATCATGCTTTGGACCATCATTCTAGTGTGATTTTGGCTCAACTTCAGGAAGATTTTACTCATGTTTTGCCATGATCTAGGTTTGATTTATGTTGTTTTGGTCATACATGCCTTGCTTTGTATAGCCATAGTGCATTCTAGCTCACTAGTCTTGAGTTTTGAGTCCACTAGTATGCATTACTTGGGCTATTTGTTTGATTTGGCATCATTTGATATGTGATTTTAGTACATGTAGTGTGGCCATACACTCACATCTTTCACTCTTTCAATGCTTTGGAGGGTTTGTGCTTTATGCTTTAAAAATGAGCCATTGTGTATGCCATCTTGCCTAGGCTTTTGGGCCATCATTTCAGTATGTATTTGGTCCTATTTTGCCATGATACAACTCTATTTTTGGTTTTTTAAAGCATCCCTCATTTGCTTCTTACACTTGTAGTGTAAGTCCTCTTTGCTAGCCTTGCATGCCTAATGAGTGAGCTTATTATTCTAGCATGTGTTGACTTGGTATTAGCCCATTTTTGGTGTTATTTTGACATGCCATAACTCTGATTTTTGTTGGTGAAGTCATCTCATGTTTGGTTTTGGTAGGTGTAGTGTAATCCTCCTTATTGGCCTTGCATACTTCATGCTTCATGCCCTTCATGCTAGCTTGTTTTGGCTTTGCTCCATGCATGTTTTAGCATCATTTTGGCATGCTCTTGGACTGTTTTGGGTTGCCTTGGCCATATACTTCATGTATTGCATAGCTATAGTGCAAGTGCCTATGCTAGTTTCAAGCTTTGAGTCTTCTAGCATGCTTCATTTGTGACATGTACATGATTTGGCATCATTTCACATGTTATTTCAGAGCATATAGCATTGCCATGTTCCCATTTCTTTCACCCTTTGAGTGCCTCTAAGGGTCATGCATTGTTGCCTTGTTTGTGGCCTAGCTTGTATGCATGCATGCCTAGACCTTTGAGCTCCCATATCAGAATGTTTTGGTCCTTGTTTTGACCTATTTGAGCTCTGACCATGGCTGGTTCATCCATTTGTGACATGCATTGCATGCCTCTTGTGTAGTCCCATTAACTAGCTTTCATGTTTAAGGGCTCTTGCATGCCATACTTGTGTTGTTTTAGTGGTTTGGCACCATTTCATACATGATTTTAGTGCATTTAGTGTTGTCACACTTCCATGTTTGTCACTCCTTGATCATGTTTGAGAGTTGTGTTGTTATGCTTAGTTGATGGGCCCTCACATGAGCATGTGTTCTTGGCCTTTTTATGCCTTAGTTTTGATGCATTTTGGCCATTGTTTTGTGCATGATTGAGGTCTGTCCATATTCGGTTTAAGTCCATTGAGCATGTTTGTTTCCATGTTGTTTGCATGTTGTTACATTCCATGTCGTTTGCATGTGCATGCATTGCATAGTGTGTGCATGCCTTGCATTGTGTTTGGAATTTTGTGCATGCCATCCTAGCATTGGTAGAATAGCGTGTTGTATGCTTGTTGCATTGCATTACGTTGTTGCATGCTTGTTGCATTGCATTATGTGGTTGCATACTCATGTTGTTTACATTATACTTGCCATGTTCATGCTACATTGCATTGTATTTCCATGTGCACACATTGCATTGTGTTTGGATAGGGTATTAGTCCAAACACGAGAAACAAGGGACGTTTCATACTTGAAGTGATGAAACGTGCCTTATTTCTCGGTTGCCGACCCTCTTGATCATGCATGATAGAGGTTAAGGCCCTTCAGTGTTGTTTGTGCATTCATTTACATTGAATTGTGCAATCTTGGCATCTCGGCCATCGTGCATTGCGATGCTCGGTTGGTGGCCCGAGAGTCGAGAACCGCACTCCCTTGAGCTCATGAAATGATAGGTGTAGACACCCCATTTTTGACCGACCTTAAGACTCAGACGTCACCAACTGAGCGCTCGGTGATATTGCATAGTATGCTCGTTCTGAAGTTTTAGAGTCTCGGCTGCGAGCCTTGCCTCCGGACTTCCGGACTCTTTTGTGCTTTGCCTCGGTTTGTGAACCGGGTCCTGTTTTCTCCGTTTTCTCTTCCCGAAGGGAGGGAGAGGTCTCGTAGACCATCTCTCAGTGGCCGTAGGCTACGTTTCGTGGTCGTAGGCCATTTTTCCCGTTTGGAGCCCGATTTCCGATTTTCGGAGCCGTCGGTCGTGTGCCTCAGTTCGGGACTGCTTAACTACCTCCATTTGCTCCGATTTTTGGCACACACCTTGTTTCCCCTCTTTTGAGGGACACTGTGGCCCGAGAGACCACCTTTGTGGTCATATGCCACCTCCGGTGCTTCATAGTCAGTTTTCGGGGCCCCGGGCTGCGTGTTTCGGCCCCCGAACCTTCGTTTTGCATCCGTCTTGGCCCATTTTTGGCAGGGGCCCTATTTTCATGGTTAGGAAGGTGGTGGTATGGTGGGAGGCCACCTTTTCCCCTGAAAAACTAGCTTTCCCCTTTTTCTCTCTCCTCCAGCCGGTTTTTCTGACAGAAAGCTGGTTTTTCTTACTTTTGAGCCACAATTTCTGGTTTTTCACACCACCATTGTGTTGTGCTCATCTGGGAGGCCACCAATATGGGTAGGCCAACCAGTAATTCTTCTTGACCCTTTTGAACCCCCTTAAAAAGCTGGTTTTTCTCTCTCCTGGGTCACATTTTCTGGTTTTTCACCACACAGCTGTATTCTACTCATTTGGGAGGCCACCTTTCTGGGTAGGTTGACCAGCAATTCAGCTTGAACCTTTTGATCCCTGGTCGGCCGACCAGGGAAGGTGGTCGGCCGACCACCTTGAACCTTTTGAACTGGTCGGCCAGTCTTGCCTCTGTGAGTGTGTTTCAGCTGTGCCAGCTATTTTGCACTTGACCCACTGTCCGAGGGTTTTTTCCTTATTTTGGTCCTTTTAAAGGTGGTTTTCACCCCTTTGCTTGGTTTCAAAAAGAGTTTGGCCCTTTTGGTCAAGCTTCTTGGGGAAGCTAGACCCTAGCTTCCCCAAGAAGCTTGACCCCTTTGGTCAAGCTTCTTTTAGAAGCTTTGAACCCCTCTCATGGCTTCTCCAAGAAGCCTCACCTCTCTCCCTCTATAAAACACACCTTCCACCTCCATTTGCAAGGGTTAGAAGCTTTGGGCTGAGATATATACATACAACCTTCCATCTCTCTACTTTAAGCCTCCAAACACCCTTGTTCTTGGCCATTTTACACTACACCTCATAGCCTACCACCTCCATCATCCATTCCAGAACCTTGGAGGTCATTTGCAGAGGTTGAAAGCTCACCAACTTGGTCCAGAAGTTGCTGCATTGCTGTGCTACAAGGGTAAGCCTCATTTTCCCTTTTTCTTGCATTATTTTGATCCATAACTTATCCCTATTTGCAAGCATTTCTGGGTTTTGGTATAAACTGGAAAAGATCTTATTTTGAGCCCCTCTTCAACTTTGTTTAAGAACACTTTGCTGTTTGAGGTCATCTACTTCCTTGTTTGCTCAATCTCTCTTTTAGGGCTATTTTTGCATCATATTTTAGCCTTACTTATAAACATTTTCGAAATTTTTCATAAACTGGAAAAAGTCTTGTTTTGACCTCCTCTTTAAGTTTGATTGAGGTCACTTTTCTGTTTGGAGTCATCTCCTTCCTTGCATGCTTTATTTCCTCATGCTTTGAGCCATACATTTGAGCATTTGCATTGGCCTTGTTTTGGCCTCTTAGCCACTGAAATCCAGTGGATTTTCAGTGGCTTTGATGTGTCTTTGAGCTCCAAAACCATAGAGGGGTGACCCTTTCACCCCTCATTCTCTTTACTAGCATTGTTGGCCTTCCAAAGGGACTCTATTTTGCATGCATTGAAGTCATGTTTCAGGCCTCATTTTGTGGGTTTTAAGGTCTGCTTAAGCTCTGTCAAAAGCCCATTTTGCCATATTTTATGTCCCTTATACATGTGTAGAGCAATCCCATTCAAGGCCTTTCAAAGGGACCTTTCTTTGCATGTTTCCTAGACTGATTTCAGGGCCTATTTGGTGGCTTTTAGGGCTGTCATAACTTATTTCTAGAGTTGGTTTGGTCATGCTAAGTGTCTATCTTGTATGTGTTAAGTAACCCCTTGTATGGCCTTTCAAAGGAACTCATCATTTTTGCATGTGTTGGCTACATTTCAGTGTTATTTGGGCATATTTTGACATGTTTTATTCACTGTTTTTGGCTGGTTTGATGAGTTCTCATATGCTTCATATACATGCCATGTAAACCATGCTTGCTAGCCAATATTGCATGTTGTTTTAGCCCATCATGTTAGCATTTTTTGGCCATGCTTTAAACTAGTAATGTGCATGTTTTGGGACTGCCTTGGCTCTATCTTTGTGCTTCATAGTCAAATAATGCTTGCTTTGCATGGTTATGGTTCAATACATGTGCCTAGTTTTGAGTTTCGGGGCTTATAGCATGCATTGTATGACATATTTGCATGATTCGGGACCATTTAGCATCATGTTTCAGTGCTGAAATTTATATGTTTGAATGCCATGCTTTATCCTTGCCATGCCTTGTTAGAGTTGCATGTTGTGCCTTAGGTTCGGTCCTCGGTTTGCGTGCATGCGTGCACGCATTTCGGTTGTCTCATTTTCATCTTATGGCTGCTGATGTGAGTGTGGTTGAGGTCCACTCATATTTGTGTAAGCCCATCTTGCATTGAGTATGTCATTCCATAGCATTGAGTATGCTGGGTTGCATGTTAGAGCATTGTGTATGCCATGTTACATCTTGCATTGAGTATGCCATTCCATAGCATTGAGTATGCTAGGTTGCATGTTAGAGCATTGTGTATGCCATGTTACATCTTGCATTGAGTATGCCATTCTATAGCATTGAGTATGCTAGGTTGCATGTTAGAGCATTGTGTATGCCATTTCATAGCATTACGTATGCTAGGTTGTATGTTAGTCGCATTCATGCATATCATGCATATTGCATTATGTTTGGGATAGGAGTTAGCCCAAACATGGGAAACGAGGGACGTTTCATACTCCAAGTGACGGAACGTGTCTCAATTCCCAGTCGCCGACACTCCGGATTATCCATGATGGAGTCTCGGTCTTGTTGTGTTTATATGTGCTTTCATTTCACATCGAGTCGTGCAATTTAACTCCTCGGCCATCATGCATCGAGATGCGTGATTGATGGCACGAGGATCGAGGCGTGCATACATATATGAAAATACTTTGCCATGCCCCCTTCTTGCTCTCTGTTGCAGTACATCAAGAATCAGCAGCCTTCTAGAGCTTTGCACAACATTCCGAGATTAATTGCGAACAGAGGCGAATCGGGGCATCGTAATGGATTTTCGTGCAAGGCAACTCAAGCATGCATCATTCATCATTCGGAACAGAGCTGAGGTGGTCCATAGATTTGCGTGCTAGTTTACTGCTTTCCTAGTTAAATTTGTTAATTAATTGGGGTTTTGTATTTATTCGGACTGTACTATTTATTCGGACTATATATTATTTATTCGGACCCTCTGAGCGAGAGCACAATTGTAATAAGTGTGCGTGCGTGCGTGTGATGTATGTCTTCCAACCCCACGTCTTTCTCCCTTTTATTTACCAGCTTATGATGGTTAGATTAGGGCATGTTTCAATTAGCATACAGTATGATAGCATGTTTGCATTCATTCATCTGTTTTGCATGCATCGGGCTCGGCGCATCATACTAACTGCATTGTATTTCAATTCTGAGTTGAATACTTGTTAGCTGTAGCATTTCACATGTCATTGTAGAATAGCCGAGCCTATCTTAGCTGCATTTCTGCATGTGTTGCATTAGCCATCTTAACATGAACTAGGATCATGCATATGATTACTAACTAGTTTTTGTTTTGGCTCGGAGTACTCAGTAAGTGTTTATGCTTTAGCATCCTTGCATGCGTGTGAGTGACTGCCATGATAACATGCTTACCATGAGGCTATATGCTTATGTGATATAACTGCCTGAATGCCTGTGGGTGAAGGTTGGATTATCTGAATTGGAATAATGCATTGACTGCGAGTTTTAAGCCCACTAGATAGTGGCAAAACCATCTTTTCTATGCCCACCCGAGGGTGGCAAATCCACGTCTTAGCCTACTTGCGGGTAGCACCATCAAACTATTTTCCAAAAAAACAAACATGAAATGTTTTGTTCCAATTCAGGGGATCCAGTCTATACTTGTATGCTGTGCGCATCACATAGTAAATCTAGGCTAATAACCGGAATAAGAATGCATAATGTTTTCAAAACTAGATATCATGGTTAGTAGAGGCCGATCTTTGATCGGGCGAGCGGGGGTGCTTACGAAGTGACCTTCCCCAATCGTACCCAAGTTCCCGAGCCGAGGCAACTTTGGTGATGACGGACACGTAGCCTTAGGCAACGAGTCAGGGTTTCCTAAATTTTCCAAAATAAAATATTTAGGTGGCGACTCTGTATCTGGCAAAGCAGTCTATGTTTGGCACTTCTTTCTAAAAATCTATTTTTCAAAACGATTTGCCAGATTTGGACTCTTTGATGATTCATCGGTCTTGCATTGCACTCTGCGAGATTAGATACAGGACCGTGACATTGAGTCCTGAACTGTAGTGAGCCCAATAGAACAGAACGTGGGGGATTTCCCCCGGGACGTTCGGGGACGTCTACAATAGGGAGGGTGGTTGTGCACACATATCTTGCAAATACACTGCCATGCCCCTTCTTGTTCTCTGTTGAAGCAAACTGGAGAAGTGCAGCATTTTCTGGTCGGCAGACCAATAAAAGTGGCTGGCCGACCACTTTTTCTGGTCTGCAGCAAAGGTAAGTGGTCGGCAGGTGGTTGGCAACACCAACAAGTGGTCGGCCATGCTCCTGGAGGTTCCCATGATGGAGTAGAAGCTACCTTGAAGTTTGTGCAGTGATCTGAAAACAAATGCAAACAGAGGCAAATTGGGGCATCGCGATGGATTTCCAAACGAGGTGACCGAGCATGCATACACTTCTCGCCCCGAGGCTCATTTCTTTACTTCTTTACTTAACTTCTTTACTTAGCTAGCTAATGCTTTGGTTTTGTACTTAAGTAATTAAGGCCCTTGGCTATTCAATTTGTGTTGTAATAACTAGTTAGTTAATTTGTTAGTTAATTAGCTTGTTTTGTAATAATTAGTTAACTAGGATTAGTTAATTAGTTTTGTTTTGTAATAATTAGTTTAATTAGCTTAGATTAGCTAGTTTACTTATTATTCGGACCCTCCATCGAGAGGGCACAACTGTTGTAATAAGTGTGCGTGTGTGTGATGCATGTCTTCCAACCCCCATTTCTTTCTCCCTTTTACTTATCCGCTTTCGATGGTTAGTTTAGGGTCATTTTCAATTAGCATACTTATGTTTGCATGTGTGCATCCATTCATCTGTCTTGCATGCACTGGGCTCGGCGCATCATACAAACTGCATTGTACTTTAATACACTTCCTTGAATATGTGTTTCAAAGCATGTTATCAAGTGTTGCATTCATATGCCATTCTAGATAGCCGAGCCTATTTTAGTTGCATTTTGCATGTGTTGCATTAGGCATCTTGAACATAGCTAGGAGCATGCATGGTTTTCTAACTAGTTTCCTGTTTTGGCTCGGAGCACACTGTAAGTGTTTATGCTTTAGCATCCTTGCATGTGTGTAAGTGACTGCCATGATAGCATGCTTGCCATGAGGCTAACTGCTTAAGTGTTTTAACTACATGAATGCCTGTGGGTGGAGGCTTAATTGCCTGAATTGGGACAATTCATCAAATGCAAGTTTTAAGCCCACTTGAGGTGGCGAAATCATGTTGTTTTTCTAAGCCCACTTGAAGGTGGCAAATCCGCGCCTTAGCCTACTTACGAGTAGCACTTTCAAACCACTTTCAAAAACAAATATGAGTTGTTTTGTTCCAATCCGCGTGATTGAGTCTATACTTGTATGCTGTGCACATCACATAGTAAGGTTAGCTAATAAATCGGAATAAGAACACATGTGTTTTCAAAAACAACATATCATATTTAGTAGAGGCCGATCTTTGATCGGGCGAGCGGGGGTGCTCATTTCAAGACCTTCCCCTCTCGTACCCAAGTTCCCGAGCCGAGGCAACTTTGGTGATGACGGACACGTGGCCTTAGGCACGAGTCAGGGTTTCCTAAATTTTCCAAAAATAAAATATCTAGGTGGCGACTCTGAAATCTGGCAAAGCAGTCCATGTTTGGCGCTTTTGATTCAAAATTGATTTTTCAAAACCAATTGTCGGATTTGGATTCTTTGGTGAATTATCAGTCTTACATTGCATTTTGTGAGATCAGATTCATTACCGTGACATAAGTCCGAACTGTAGTAGCTAAGAACAACAATTCGCGCCCTCGCCCGCGGAGCGGAGTTCGAGCGGTCTACATTTGGTTGCCGAGCCTTTATTCACATTCCAAAGGATGAGAGATCCAAGCTTGATAGCAAGTCAAGACAATGCATTTTTCTTGGCTATGGGCGTGATGAATTTGGTTATAGATTACGGGATTCGGTCGACAAGAAAGTTATTCGAAGTCGTGATGTTGTGTTTCTTGAAGACCAAACAATTGAAGACTTTGGCAAAGGTGATCAACCAGAGCCAAAAACTACAGATCCCATTGACATGGATCCATCTCATTCATCTTCGGTGGATGTAGACACCCCAGTTTTGATCGATTGTAAGATTTAGGCGCTTTAATCCGAGCACTCGATGATGATGATTATATTGTGTACGTGGTTTTAATTCTCAATAAATCCGAGTTTGAGCTCTAAAAAATTCCAACCTGCCATACCCATTGTATTTCTACCCCAGAAAGTCAGTTTTGTACCTGTATTGAACCTGAAAGTGAGGAACAATGGGCATACATTGACCTCCGGCCATACATCAGTGACCTCTAGCTGGAGACACCAAGGTCCGGTCGGACCTCTTGACTTTTCAGGCAGTTTGTACAGCAATCTGCCAGTTGCCCAATTCTGCAGATATTTTGAGCAACAGCTCAAGTTCCATAAATACGGGGCTCATCCTGCTGTATCAAAGGTTAAGAAAACAAGATTAAGAGTTAGAGAGAAAGAAACAATATCAAGAGTTAGAAATATCTTAGAAATATCCAAAAACTATCAAAGCTACTTCATCTTTGTCCTTCCATAAGCTCTCATATCAGCTTTGAAGCTCTCATATCATCCATACATACCATACAAGAGCTTGAACTTGGAACTTGATTTGAGACTTGAAGATCATAACTCAAACTTGAGGGTGCTTTGGAATCACGTTTGGTTTACAACAAGAACACCTTCTCTACAAGAGGTAAAACTTCCTTTGTTTTATTTCAATCTTTGTTCATCTTATTCTTGTGTTTTCATACTATTTTGGGACTGTTTTAAGGGCAGAAACTTGTGATTAAAAGCTACCGAAAGGTGGAAGGGTTAATCACCCTTGCTTGAACCTTATTCCAAGTTTTTATCCTTGTGTTTCCCACTTGTTTTCTCTAATTTTTACCACTATTTTGGGGCTGATTTGGGAATGATTTGGGGCTGTTTTTCAATATCTAAAATATGTGATTTGAAGTTATTAAAGTTTGGGGGGTAGGGGTTAGCCACCCTTCTTTAAATTTGTTTACTAGCTTGAATTTATTCACCTTTTTTAGCTTAAATTATGCTATTAGGGACTGTTTAATTTATGTCAATAATTTTTATTTTAATATTATATTTGTTTTGTATTTACCAATTAATCAACTTCACATAATTATCTCTGCAACCTCCCTCCATTCTTTGCTTATTTCGATTAAAAAGTTGTGAAAAATTGAGATTGTTATTCAAGTATAAGAAAGAAATTTTTCCATGCTTAATGGTTTAATCTCTTCGGAGGTTCATTACCAACGACATAAAACTTTTTTTCATGCTTCGTAGTTTAAACTCTTTGGAGGTTCATTACCAAAGGCATACATCTTTCTTATACTAAAGCCAATCTTTTATTTTTTATTTCTTTTTATCACCGGTGTATTTACTTTTAAGGGACTAACTTTCTAGTTAAACCCTTGGAAATCACCAAGGAAAGTGTCATTATAGCTTATTATCAAGTTTGGATTTCAAGTCATTATCGCTCACTTTGGGTTTTTCCTAAGTCATTATCACTCTTTTGAGTTTGACTAATCCTTGTTACACATCTTGGGTTTGACTTGAAATCCCTTATCGCTTGTAAATGAGTTTGACTCTTCCTTTGTAATTTCCCCCCAAAAAATAAGATTTATTTTCTCGGGTTAAGTTAATACTTGTTTCTCTTTATTATGTGTTGGACTTAGTGGACGTAAATATCACTTTTGGACAAAAAGGAGAAAAGATAAAGAAATGAAAAGGTAATAAAAAAAGGCTAAAAAAATTGATTAATTAGATTACAACCGACATAAAGAACTAATATTGGATTCGGTCGGACGTTATACCGAGTCTATTGTGTCAAGTGTTATCTTACATCAATTCATGATGTTTTGATAGATCTTGAAGCATCTTTACGGCCAGACGTTATGCCGGAGTCTATTGTGTCAAGGTTTGTCTTACATCAATTCATGATATTTTGATGAACCTTGAAGCGTCTCTACTTCCCTTCTTGAATTCACTTCATGATAGGAGGGAGAGGTGGTTGTTAAGCATTGCATTTATTCATCTTTGTCTTATCGCACTCAAAATCATCTTGCAAATTAACTTGCTACCATAGATGGTTTGGGAACCGAGTTCGCTCCTCTCTTGAGTATTTTCGATGATAGAGAAGGGAAAAAGAGATAAACATGACTAGGAATACCCTGTCTGCACTGTTTCACCTCAAGTACAAAAAACAGATTTTCGCAAGAAAACAAGGTATGATTGGATTTATTTGGGGCTCGACTGAATCGTATTCTGGGTCGGCAAGGCTCCAATAAATTATAAACAATACACTTTTAGTTAAAAGCAATGATAGGGTGAAATAAAACAGTTTCCAACAAGGCAGATAGAGTAATTCCTAAGAAGCATCGCACAATCATTGCAGATTTGTTGTAGTAAATTAGATAGCCCCTTTTCATTATTATTCATTCGGATTTGTAATAATTATTTATTCGGACACTTGGACATTCGGACCCTCCTTCGAGAGGACAAATATATAATAAGTTGTATGTCTTCCAACCCTCATTCTTTCTCCCTTTTATTTATCTGCTTATGATGGTTAGCATAGGGACATCATATTTTCAAATTAATATTTCCATGACTTGCATCCATTCGTTTTGCATACATAAAAGTTCGGCTCATCATATTATTCAAATGTCAAATTCAACCTCTTTACTTGAATATGTGCATTATCACATGCCTTGAATTGACTTGCATACCATGCTAGTTGTCGAACTAATTATTTGCACATTGTATATGTTGCATTAGTTATATTGTATTAATTGGGATCATGCATTTTTTTTTAACTATTTGCTTTCTTTTGACTCGCCCTCAGACATAAGGTAAGCATTTTTGCTTTAGCATATTGTATGAGCGTGATTGTTGCCATATCAAACATACTAGCATGAGGCTAAATGCTTACTTGATATACTTGTTTGAATGCTTGTGGATGAAGATGATTCACTAAAATTGGAATACTTTGATTAATGTATATATATATGAGATCACTTTTTCAAGTGGTACATATTCAAAACACTTTTTCAAAACAAACATGAAATCAAACGTTCCAACTTCTAGTGAAATTAGTCTATACTTGTATGTTAAAAATAAAATAAGAACATATACTGTACATAAGAATCACATCATGATTAGTAGAGGCCGATCTTTGATCAGGTGAGTGGGGTGCTCAATTAATGACCTTCCTCTCTCATACCTAAGTTCCCGAACCAAGACACTTTGGTAATGACGGATTAATGGCCTTTGGCACGAGTCACAAGTTTCCTAAATTTCCCAAAATAAATATTTAGGTGGCTACTTTGATATCTGGCAAACCAGTCCATTTTTGGCATTTGATTCAAAACATTGATTTTCTAAAATAAATTGCTGGATTTGGACTCATTTTGTGTTTCCACTGTTTCACATTGCACTTGTGAAATCAGATGCAAAATCCACAAGTGGAGTCCGAACTGTACGGGCTATTCATTCTTCCGAAAGTTGAGGTAGAATGGGGTAGAGAGACCAAAGCATGGTCCAAGAATGGGGTAGAAAGGATACAGGGTTTGGAAAGCTCAAACCTGTGATGTTCCGCCGCGAAATTCGAGCTCTCGGCGAGCAATCAAACTTGTCATCGGATGTACCTGCAAGCACATCCAAGTCTTGAGGATGGTCAAAAATGGGGTGTCTACAAATACTAGCTCTACCGTGACTAGGGGCAAGAAGGATGTGTGCAAGTAAGCATAAGCAGAGGGCATGCTGACGATAACCCCACCAAAGGAGGCTTTTCTTGTGACCGGTAATGGAAAGCCGACTAATCAAATCTAGAATGTCTAATTCCCCATTGTGAGCCAAGGATCGAGCCTCGTACCAAGTAAGCCCACACATCCGTCCTAAAGCTTGAGCATGGCCAAAACGGGTTTGAGGCACGATTTCTTTATCGCGTCGAGATTCCATCAATGCTTGAAATTCTTCGAGTGTCAGAAACATCTCTTGTGAACCAATGCGGAATACATGTGTGATTGGATTCCAACACCGAGCAGCGGTATGGAGAAATGGAAAACAAAGTGAAGTGCGGCTCAATGGAAAAAGTGCGTTTAGGCCGAAACTGTAAAAGTTCACCTTGTTCGAGCCATCTAAAGTGGTTATCCAGTCTTAGAGCTTATGAATGAGCAACATCTTCATTTTGAGAGCAAAATGCAAAAGACTTGCTCTTCTGCCAGAAACACCAGTATGGGAGCACCATTTATAGAATTTTAGATGGAGTAGTGGGTGATAGCTGGACACTCACTAAAACTCTTATCAAGGTCTGGTCGTACCTCAGTGGGGTTCGGCCGTACCTCAGTGGTGGGCCAAACAGTGCACTAACAGAAAAGGCTGCTTTTTGTCCTCTTGTGTTATGGATGTATGTTGAGTCTTGTTTTAATTATACCAAGTATGTTGTAATAGTTTTGAGTTGTTTTTATGTTTTCTTGTTATTGAGTTGTATTGTACATTTTGTCTGGTGTAAGTTGTTATCCGATTCATGAATCAAGCACAAGTATCTGGAAAATTATCATGCAATTGCTGTCCATTAGTCATATGCAAACACAATACAAGAAATTCGCAAGAAGAGATCATCCACACACAAAAAAAAAAAACTTGTTTTTATAAACTAACGGGTCCAACCCCGATCATGTTTTACTCATAAAACAAAAGAAAGGTTTTCAAAAACAATGAGTCTCTCTGAAGCTAGTGTTTCAAACTAAAAAGCAAAGAAATAGAAACAAAAACAAAAACAAATAAAACCAAAACACCAAAAGAGAAAGTCATCGTCATCAATAGTTCGTCCTAGCTCTCCTCTTCCTCGATTGTAGAGGGAGTACATCGCTGTCATCACCGGCACTGCTAGACTGCATGTCAAACTCCTCTTCCTCCTCCTCAAGGGTCGTAGAGCCATTAAAAGAATCCTCGGACGGTGAACGCTGCCTCGCTCGACCTCTCCCTCGATCAGCTCCTCCTCTGCCCCTTACTGGGCCCTGCCTCTGTCTCCTAGCCAAAGACGGTCCTGCATGTGCCACGAGCGTTGGTCCAAGCTGAAAAGAAAAAAAGGGAAAGAGGGTGCAGATAATTATAAGATGTCAAACAGAGCCGGAATGAAATGATTGTAAACTAGGAGCAAAGCTTACCTCAATCCCGTGAGCGGCTAGAGTGGTCTGACTTCGTCACACCATGAGGAGTAGCTGGTCGACTATCCGCGCAAGGTCATCTGCAAATGCCCGAGGAACCTGCAAAAAAAAGAGAGAAAGTTTGAGAAATATAGCAAGAAGCAGAAGCAATAAAGCAGGATGAACAGAAATGGTAAAAAGCAAAACAAGTTGAAGTACAGTGAGTGGAATAATAAAGAAATGTGTACCTGCTCGATGCCTGAAGCGAACACTATCCGGGAGTCCGTCTCCTCGATCTCATCGATCGGAATCTGCTCGAGCACCCCGTTTGGGCGCATCTATGTGATCTCCCTGGGAATCACAAGAAACCCAAGAATAGGGGCATCTTCAGCAGGGGCAGTAGCAGCAGCAGCAGCAGTGACCTCTGGAACAGCATGGGCCACACCTGGGATGAGAGGCGCCATCACTCGAGTGTGTAAGAAGGTAGTGAAGTTGCCAGCCATATGGTATCTGTCACCGTCCTCTCTCTCTATTAAGAGGTCAATGTAGACTGCCTAAACTCTCTCCACGCGCCCCCCTTTCGGATAGGGCGCAAATTGGGTCCGTGCTACTACAGTTCGGACTCCTGTCACGGTTCTGAATCTAATCTCACAAAGTACAATGTAAGACTGATAAATCACCAAAGAGTCCAAATCTGGCAAATCGTTCTGGAAAATCAATTTTAATCAAAAAGCGCCAAACATAGACTGTTGTGCCAGATTACAAAGTCGCCACCTAAATATTTTGTTTTGGGAAATTTAGGAAACCCTGACTCGTGCCTAAGGCCACGTGTCCGTCATCACCAAAGTTGCCTCGGCTTGGGAATTTGGGTACGAGAGGGGAAGGTCCTGAAATGAGCACCCCCGCTCACCCGATCAAAGATCGACCTCTACTAAACATGATATGTTGTTTTTATAAACCTCACGTGTTCTTATCCGGTTATTAATCTAACTTACTATGTGATGCGTGCAACATACAAGTATAGACTAAATCGCTCAAGTTGGAACAAAACAACTCATATTTGTTTTCGAAAATGGTTTGAAGGTGCTACTCGCAAGTAGGTTAAAACACGGATTTGCCACCCTCAAGTGGGCTTAAAACATGATTTTGCCACTTCGCAAAGTGGGCTTAAAACTCACAATCATCGAGTTGTTTCAATTCAGGCAATCAAGCCTCCACCCACAGGCATTTATGCAGTTAATCACTTAAGCAAATAGCCTCATGGAAAGCATGCTGTCATGGCAACACTCACACTCATGCAAGTATGCTAAAGCGTAAACACTTACAGTGTACTCCGAGCCAAAACAGAAAACTAGTTAGAAAACAATGCATGCTCCTATCTATGTTAAGATGCCTAATGTAACACATGCAAAATGCAACTAAATAGGCTCGGCTATCTAAGATGGCATATGAATGCAACTCTTGATAACATGCTTTAGAACACGTATTCAAGTAAGTGCATTGAAATACAATGCAGTTTGAATGATGCGCCGAGCCCGGTGCATGCAAGACAAATGAATGATGCAAACATGCAAGCATAAGGTATGCTAATCAAAACGTGCCCTAAACTAACCACTGAAAGCGGGTAAATAAAAAGGGGAAAGAAGTGGGGTTGGAAGACATGCACACACACACACGCACCCTTATTACAACATTGTGCCCTCTCGATGGAGGGTCCAAATGAATACGCTAAGCTAATCTAAGCTAAGCTAAACAACTAATCTAATTAAGCTAATTAGACTAATTATTACAAAACAATAAAGAAATAGCTAGACTAAGCTACCTAATTATTACAACACTTAATTAATTAACAAATTAATTAAATTACAAATTGAAATGCTAACTAACAAGTAAAGCACCAAACTATGCTGCCTCGGCTCTACTTGGAAGATAAACATGCATGCACTCGGTTTCTCACCCCGAAAAGCTCTCCGGTTTTCTCTCTAGAGGCTCTGTTTGCAGGGTGTCTTCAAGAACTTGCTGCTGAACCTTACCAAATCAATGCTGGGGAGTGCACCAGTGGGCTGCCGGCCATGAATGGTGGCTGCCGGCCATCTGCCGGCCAAGAGTGGGCCTCTGCCAGCCAAAGATGAAAGGGTGCCGGCCATCAGTGTGGCACTGCCGGCCACTGGTGTGCTGTGACACCAAACTGCAACAGAACACAAAACAGAGAAAATTGAGGGTCTCCCTAAGGCATGTATGTACTGTGCCACTCTTTATTATCTCAAAACATCAAAGGAGTGGCACCCTTGGATCTAAAACCATCAATCAAGCATGCAATGCATGATGGTTAAAGATCCAAGTTGTACACTTTCAATAAATGCACAAATAAAGACACAAGTTCATTACCTTATCATGGATAATCAAAGGCAATAGAGACAAAGGGAATTGGCTCATTTTCATCACTTCAAGTATGAAATGAACCAATTCACCTTGTGTTCAATGTAACGTCCGATTGAACACAATGCAATGCACATGCAACATGCTTATCTTGGCATGTTTTACTTGATTCATTTCTTGTTTACACATTTTAAAATTATCGAGTCATTCATTAACCAGTTTAGTTCAATGTGAAAGTCCTCTAATGGGAAAGATGGCCTCAGCCGCAAGCACCTTGAGCATGAAAGAAGCCTCATGCTTTTGGTTAGTAGAAACCTTCAAAAGAAGGCTAAAACCATTAGGCATGAATGCCTCAATTTCATGCTCAAGCCAACAAGGGGCTTAAGACCTCTTTCGAAGTGAATGAAAGAGTGAAACCATGGAGTGCAATGACACATATTTCAGTACTGAAATGACATGCTAAGTGACTCAAAATCATGCAAGTAATGCATGCAAGGCATGTTAATGGCCCAAAAACACTAAGGCTAGTGAAGAGCATCACACAAGAGGCATGCATTATCAAGCTTAAATGACTAAACCAGCCATGAACAGAGCTTAATCATGCCAAAACAATGGCCTAAACATGCTGGAATTGAAGCTCAAAAGACTAAACAAACATGCACACAAATTGGCTCACAAGCAAGACATAAGGCACAACTCTCAAAAGCATTTAAAGAGTGGAATATGTGAGAGTGTGATAGTGATATATGCTCTGAAATTACATACCAAATGATGCTATAGCATGCAAACACTCAAGAAAAGCATGCTAGAAGCCTTAAATCACAAAGCTTGTAAAGGTCAACTCTACTATAGCTATACAAAGCAAGCCTCAAAAGGCCAAGGCCACTCGAAATAGTCCTAAAGCATGCTAAATCAGAGCCAAAAACATGTTGGAGTGGAGCATACACATGCTAGATTAATAGGCTAAACCGTCAAGTACACTAGGCTAGTGAGCAAGTTTACACTACAAGTGCAAGATGCAAGCAATGCATGGCCAAACCAGCCAAAAACAGAGTTTAAACATGTTAAAATAAGGCCAAAACCATGCTCAAACTAGGCTACAAAAAGGTAGAAATACATGCTCATTTGGTAGGCCATCAACACATGCAAACAAGACAAGAGGAGAGGGGACCACCCCCTCCTATTTTGAACCTCAAAACCACCTTTCCACCATTGAAATTCCTCTAGAATTCAGTGGTTTTAAGGCCAAAAAGAGATTGTTTGAAAAGCTTGAAAGATAGCTCAAAAGGCTTTACAAGCCAATGAGCAAAAGGGAGGAAGCACCCCCTAACCAAACAAGGCTTAAACCACCATTTTAGAACCTCAAAATCAGAGTTTTTTATAGTTGAAAACCAGCCTTGAAATGGTGGAAAAAGATGGCAAAGCAAGTATGGAAGACAAGCTTAAAGGGAGAGAGTTATACCTCTTGAAGCACAACACAACTTTAGGCCACAAAACCAAGCAAAGTGACCTTAAGGAGCTCCAACAAAGCCTTCTAGCAACCTCAGCCCAAGGATCAACAACTTTGATTAAGGGTTCAAAGGCAAAGGAGAAGTGTATCCACACTTATAAGCTCTTATGTACAAAGGTTCTTGAGAAGGAGAAATGTAGAGAGAGAGAGGTGTAGAGAGAGAGGCTCCCAACATTTTACTCCCAAAATGTTCTAACCCTTCAATATGAGAGATATGGCTTCAATATATAGCAATATAAGAGCCTTAGGTCGAAAATATCTCAAGAGGGACAGCTGTGCCAGCTGGAACAAAAATATCTGCAAAAATCTGCCTTTCTGCATCAATGGCCGACACTTCTTCATTGTTAGCTGGCCCTTGATCATTGTTGGCCGGCATGGGACACTCTTGGATGGTAGGGGGCCGGCATTGGCCATTAATGGCCGGCACATGGCCAAAAAATCCCATTCATGGTCAGAAACTTCCACCTCTGGCTGGACAGAAAAATCTACTTTTTGGGCCCGACTTCAAATGGACATAACTCCTTCATCTGGACTCATTTGCAGGTCCTTCTTTAGCCTAAATTGTAGCCCTGGAAGTCTTCTTTCCAATGGTGGAATCCTCACTTAAAAAATTCAAGTGTACAAAAAGTTATACCTCTTTTAGTGAAGACTGCTCAGTTTCGATCCTACCCGGATTCATGCCAAACTTCTTCTCCAACTTGGTTTCTCCTCTCCTCTCTCATTTTCTTCAAATCCAAACCCCTAAACAAGGTGTTTTGAAAGATTTTTCAAAAGAGTTCATCTCTCCTTCATTGATTTCTACTTTGTCCTTGCTCGGTTTATCGAAAAGCGCAACATTTAACAAAATGCGAGCCTCGGAACATCGTAGAAACTCTTTTCAAAAATATTATGAAAGAGAGGGTTTTAAGGTCTAAAAACCATTCAAAATTGTTTTGGTCCAAAAAAGGGGTATGAAGTTGGGATTTGACTCTCTCTCCTTGCCGAAGAAATCGAACTTTTGCACTGCACACCTTTCATCACCAAGTAAGCCATCAGTAGCACCCAAGTCTTAAGGGCTGTCAAAAATGGGGTGTCTACAGTCGATCATAAGTCTGTTCTGCATCTCATCCACTACCCTCGTAGTCGGTGGAGGAGGCAATGGAACATCGGGGTTGGCGACGCCTCGGGTCTGGCGAATGAACCTCTTCTCTAAGTAAAATGCCCGGCCGAAAGGGCCCTCGAAGAGAACCTGCATGGTAGAGGCATGCCATGCGGCGGTGTAAGTCGTCCTCAACGTTGGGAGAATACCGGCCCAGGGATGCCAATCAACTTGTGAATCAATGCAGTGTTATCAGTACAATGACAGTATAGTGTCAGATATCATTCAGTGTCAGAAAATCAGTGTATAATGAGCAAAATAGTGTAGTGGCAGATGTCAACAGTATGAGGATGCTAGTATAGTATGGGAACAGTGATATGAAATGCAAAGAATGATATTGTGTTACCTGGTCCACACTGATCGTATTGAAGTAGTGGCGAAAGTATAGGAAGGTGCGGTCTACGAGGCGACACCGCTCAAACCACGAGTTGTAGTACCGAGAGCGGGATACTGATAACTCAATCGACCTCACTGGGACCAGAGCTAGAGTGGTGAAATACGTGTAAACCCAGAGCTGTAAACAGATGAGCATGAATAAAGTAGATGAGCAAAAAATGAAAATGCAAAGTAAAGATGAGCAGAAAATGTAAACTACAGAATGCAAAGTTGAATAGAAAGATTAGGAGTGAGATGCGTACCTCCCAAACTCTTTAGTAGCCACCGAGTAAATCCGCCTTGCAGCGGGACACGGAGCTCATGTAGCAATACAAGGTGGCCAAGCTGGCGCCACCCCAGTCATACTCTACCACCCTCAATAGGTGTACCAGTGCTCCAAGAAGGTATATCCCCACGGTATTCTCCCTGTTCGCAAACAGGGTAGTACCGAGGAGCTACATGAGGAAGCTACGGGCGTACTGGGCAACCTCATCTGCATTAGCTGGCTGATGATCGATGAAGTGATCATAGAACCAGCTATAGCGCACCATCCTCTGACTGCTGATGTCTGGGATCGCTCCAAGAAGCTGGAGCTGTGCAGCTCTCTACTGTGCCATGTTTGGATCAAATGGGATCAGGCAGCAAACTCCAACCTGCAGGCCAGTGAGCATCGAGAAGTCATATGGCATCAGCGTCATCTCCCCGGTCAAAGAAAAGTGGAACAAGTCTGTGGTGTCCTACAATCTCTCGACCAAAGCTCTTATAGTACTGACTCAGCTCACATCTGTATGAGCCCGGAGCAGAAGGGCCCAAAACCAGCAGCATCGACTACTGTGCGAACCTCCACGGGAAGTCGCTCGTACCAACATCGGGGGCCCGATATGGTCCCATAACCGATAATCCTCCTGGCTACGACCTGTTGAATGGGGAATTATATCAATGTATACGGTAGAGGTGAATGGTCTGTTTATCAGTTTCAATATGTGCACAAAGTGCAATAAAAGAAAGTTGTTTACCGTGGAGGCATCAGCAGACAAGTGCTCCATGGGCTCGCATGATAGGGTGTCCTCCTCTAGCCCTGGGATGAAGCCCATGAATCTTAGGATCCTGCTTGGTCGTAGGATATGTGTGCGTGGCTGGTAGGTAGCCACATCAAAAGATCTCTCGGCAAGGGAAAGCAAAGCAGTAGCCTCCTCTGCCTCTATGTCTGCACCAAGGGCAGCTCCTAAACCTATGGCAAGGTTCGGGACAGGAATCTCGTCACTAGCCATAGGGAAAAGTAAAGAAAAATGGAGACAAAGTGAGAAAGTAAGGGAAAATGGGTAGAAATCTCAAATTTCAAAACCCCAGGAGAGAGAAAGTGAAGAGAGTATGTAAAATCAAAGGGAGGAAGAGGAAATTGTGGGTAAAAATGAGAAAAATAAAGAGAAAAAAACCAAACTCCACCAAATCAAAAACCAATCGGTTCAAAATGTAGATGATGAAAAGGGTTTCAAAGAAAAAATAGTGAGGATTGTTGGGAAATTCAAGAAAAGAGAAATCTAGAGAGAGGGATCCTAGAGAGAGAGAGGGGAAGTTTCGAATTTGGAGGAAGTGAAGAAATGAGGGTTGATTTGTGTTTTTAAAAGGGAAAGTTGTGGCTCTACCAAATCTACCCTTGCCATCACGAAGGTCCGGTCGGAGGTCTGTGTATCCGGCCGAACCTTGCCGAGATCCGGCCGGACTTCGATAAAAGTTTTTTTTATTATTTTGTTTTGTTTTTATTAATTGTTATGTTTCAAAAGAAACAAAAAAAAAAAAAAGAAGAGAAAAAAACAGGAAAAAAATAAAATCAAAAAATAAAAAAAGAAAAGGAAACAAAAAAAAAATCAAACCATTTTGTTTGTATTTTATTAATTGTTATTTTACAAAAAAATAAATAAGAAGATGACCAAAAAAAAAAAATCAAACCATTTGTTTGTGTTTTGTTTTATGAATTGTTATTTTACACAAAAAAAAAAAAAAAAAAAAAAATCAAATCATCATGTGTATAGTTTGTTTCATTGTATTATCATTATTTTGAGTAAACATGTATACCCAAAAAAAAAAAAAAGAAGAGAAAAACAAACAAGACAAAAAAACAAAAAAAAAACAAAAAAAAAAAAGAGAAAAAAAAATTCAATCAAATCAAATAAAAAAAAGTAATCATTCTACTATACCTTCTTCCATTCGTGTGACACGTGTTTGGACTTCACATTTAGGATTTCATGTTTATTCTGTTAAAACCTTCGTCCTCTCCGTATGAACTACGACTAGGTATGACTGTGCAATTTCAATCCCATCGCACTATCTTGTGCACCCCAATTTCTCACATCGCACTGTCTTGTGCATCTCAAGTTCAAGTTCAAGTTCACTATTCCTCCTCTCGCATACGGTGCGATTGGATCTCAAGTTCAAGTTCAAGTTCACTATTCCTCCTCTCGCATATGGCATGATTGGATCTCAAGTTCAAGTTCGAGTTCACATTCCTCCTCTCGCATACAGCGCGATTTGGTCTCAAGTTCAAGTTCAAGTTCACTATTCCTCCTCTCGCATACGGCGCGATTGGATCTCAAGTTCAAGTTCAAGTTCACTATTCCTCCTCTCGCATATGGCGCGATTGGATTTCAAGTTCAAGTTCAATTTCACATTCCTCCTCTCGTATACGGCGCGATTGGATCTCAAGTTCAAGTTTGAGTTTACATTCCTCCTTTCGCATACGGCGCGATTGGATATCAAGTTCAAACTCAAGTTCACTACGCCTCCTCTTGCATACGGCGCTATTGGATCTCAAGTTCGAGTTTGAGTTCACATCCCTTCTCTCGCATACGGTTCGATTGGATCTCAAGTTCAAACTCAAGACCACTATCCCTCCTCTCGCACACGGTGCGTTTGGATCTCGAATTCACCTTTTCTCCTTTCATGTGAGACACGACTGGAGTTGTTTTGCTCTTATTCATGCTTTCGTTCAGTGTCACATCATTGTCTTGATTGCATTTCATTGCATGATCATAAGTTATGTTTTGCATTTCATTGCATGATCATAAGTTATGTTTTACATATCATTTTACATCTTGCCCCTAAACTACGCAGGTTTGATTCCTTGCAATGGGATACGTAGGCAGTTCTCGGGTTCAACCAATTGTTTGCACATATGTTTGTTTGCCCAAAGTCTTACGATCTTGTCAAACAGGTCGTCTTTGGGCTTTGACATTCACTCGCGTCAAGAAATGACTTCGAGCTTTGTCAAAGTGGGGTAACTATAGACACCCCAGTTTTGACCGCTCGTAAAACTTAGGCGCTTTATTCCGAGCACTCGATGATGATGATTATATTGTGTACGTGGTTTTAATTCTCAATAAAAGAATCCGAGTTCGAGCTCTAAACAATTCCAACCTGCCATACCCATTGTATTTCTACCCCAGAAAGTCAGTTTTGTACCTGTATTGAACCTGAAAGTGAGGAACAATGGGCATACATTGACCTCCAGCCGAAGACACCAAGGTCCGACCAGACCTCTTGACATTTCAGGCAGTTTGTACAGCAATCTGCCAGCTACCCAATTCTGCAGATATTTTGAGTAGCAGTTTAAGTTCTATAAATACAGGGCTCATCCTGCTGTATCAAAGGTTAAGAATTCAAGATTAAGAGTTACAGAGAAAGAAACAATATCAAAAGTTTAGAAATCTCTTAGAAATATCCAAAAAATATCAAAGCTACTTCATCTTTGTCCTTCCATAAGCTCTCATGTCAGCCTTGGAGCTTCAATATCATCCATACATATCATACAAGAGCTTGAACTTGGAACTTGATTTGAGACTTGAAGATCATAACTCAAGCTTGAGGGTGCTTTGGAATCAAGTTTGGTTTACAACAATAACACCTTCTCTACAAGAGGTAAAGCTTCCTTTGTTTTATTTCAATCTTTGTTCATCTTATTCTTGTGTTTTCATACTATTTTGGGAATGTTTTAAGGGAAAAAACTTGTGATTAAAAGCTACCCAAAGGTGGAGGGGTTAATCACCCTTGCTTGAACCTTATTCCAAGCTTTTATCCTTGTGTTTCCCACTTGTTTTCTCTAACTTTTGCCACTGTTTTGGGGCTGATTTGGGAATGATTTGGGGCTGTTTTTCAACATCTAAAATATGTGATTTGAAGTTATTAAAGTGTGTGTGTGTGGGGGGGGGGGGGGGCATTAGCCACCCATCTTTAAATTTGTTTACTAGCTTGAATTTATTCACCTTTTCTAGCTTAAATTATGCTATTAGGGACTGTTTAATTTATGTCAATAATTTTTATTTTAATATTATGTTTGTTTTGTATTTACCAATTAATCAACTTCACATAATCATCTCTGCAACCTCCATCCATTCTTTGCTTATTTCGATTAAAAAGTTGTGAAAAAATGAGATTGTTATTCAAGTATAAGAAAGAAAATTTTCCATGCTTAATGGTTTAATCTTTTCGGAGGTTCATTACCAAAGGTATACATCTTTCTTATACTAAAGGCAATCTTTTATGTTTTATTTCTTTTTATCACCAGTGTATTTACTTTTAAGGGACTAACTTTCTAGTTAAACCCTTGGAAATCACCAAGGAAAGTGTCATTATAGCTTATTATCAAGTTTGGATTTCAAGTCATTATCGCTCACTTTGGGTTTTTCCTAAGTCATTATCACTCTTTTGAGTTTGACTAATCGTTATTGCACATCTTGGGTTTGACTTGAAATCCCTTATCACTTGTAAATGAGTTTGACTCTTCCTTTGTAATTTCCCCGAAGAAAATAAGATTTATTTTCTCGGGTTAAGTTAATACTTGTTTCTCTTTATTATGTGTTGGACTTAGTGGACGTAAATATCACTTTTGGACAAAAAAGAGAAAAGATAAAGAAATGGAAAGGTAATAAAAAAAAGGCTAATAAAATTGATTAATTGGATTAGAACCGACATAAAGAACTAATATTGTATTTAGTCAGACTTTATACCGAGTCTGCTGTGTCAAGGCTTATCTTACATCAATTCATGATGTTTTGATGAATCTTGAAGCGTCTTTACGGCCAGACGTTATGCCGGAGTCTATTGTGTCAAGGCTTGTCTTACATCAATTCATGATATTTTGATGAACTTTGAAGCGTCTCTACTTCCCTTCTTGAATTCACTTCATGATTGGAGGGAGAGGTGGTTGTTATGCATTACATTTATTGATCTTTGTTTTATCGCATTCAAAATCATCTTGCAAATTAACTTGCAACCATAGATGGTTTGGGAACCGAGTTCGCTCCTCTCTTGAGTATTTTCTATGATAGAGAAGGGTAGAAGAGACAAACATGGCTAGGAATACCATGTCTGCACTGTTTCACCTCAGGTACAAAAAATAGATTTTCGCAAGAAAACAAGGTATGATTGGATTTATTTGGGGCTCGACTGAGTCGTATTCTGGGTCAACAAGGCTCTATTAAATTGCAAACAATACACTTTTGGTTGAAAGCAATGATAGGGTGAAATAAAACAGTTCCCAACAAGGCAAACAGAGTAATTCCTGAGGAGCATCGCGCAATCATTGCATATTTGTTGTAATAAATTAGACAGCCCTTTTTCATTATTATTTATTCGGACACTTGGATATTCGGACCCTCCTTCGCGAGGACAAATATGTAATAAGTTGTATGTCTTCCAACCCCATTCTTTCTCCTTTTTATTTATCTGCTTATGATGGTTAGTATAGGGACATCATATTTTCAAATTAGTATTTCCATGACTTGCATCCATTCATTTTGCATACTTAAAAGTTCGGCTCCATCATATTATTCAAATGTCAAATTCAACCTATTTACTTGAATACGTACGCTAATACCATGCTAGTAGCCGAACTTATTACTTGCACGTTGTATGTGTTGCATTAGTCATATTGTATTAATTAGGATCATGCATTTTTTCTAACTATTTGCTTTCTTTTGACTCGCCCTTGGACATAAGGTAAGCATTTTTGCTTTAGCATATTGCATGAGTGTGATTGCTGCCATATCAAACATACTACCATTAGGCTAAATGCTTACTTGATATACCTGTTTGAATGCCTATGGATGAAGGCTATTCATTGAAATTGGGATACTTTGATTAATGTATATATGAGATCACTTTTTCAAGTGGTACATATTCAAAACACTTTTTCAAAACAAACATAAAATCAAACGTTCCAACTTCTAGTGAAATTAGTCTATACTTGTATGTTAAAAATAAAATAAGAATATATATACTGTACATAAGAATCACATCATGATTAATAGAGGCCGATCTTTGATCAGGTGAGTGGGGTGCTCAATTAATGACCTTCCCCTCTCATACCTAAGTTTCCAAACCAAGACACTTTGGTAACGAATGACTAATGGCCTTTTGTACGAGTCACGGGTTTCCTAAATTTTCCAAAATAAATATTTAGGTGGTGGCTCTAATATCTGGCAAAGCAGTCCATTTTTGGCATTTGATTCAAAACATCGATTTTTCAAAAGAAATTACCGGATTTGGACTCTTTTGGTGTTTCCACTGTTTCACATTGCACTTGTGAAATCAGATGCAGAACCCACAAGTGAAATCTGAACTGTATGGGCTATTCATTCTTTTGAAAGGGAGCGCGAAAAGCCGAGCTACAGTGGATGATGAAAATGGGGGAGATGTGCTGCCACCTATTGAAGATGGGGAGGATGATACTAATCCTAATGTACTTAAGCCAGAAATTGAGGAAGAGCATCCAACTCAAGAATCGCCACCACAACTTGAGTTAAGAAAATGTACAAGGGTCCGACAACCTTCAAAAAAGTATCCTCCTAATGAATTTGTGTTGATTTCTGATCAAGGGGAGCTCGAGAGCTACCAAGAAGTAGTTGAGCATGCAAAGAAAGATGATTGGAAAAAGGCCATGGAAGAAGAAATGACTTCTTTGAAAATCACACTTATGATTTAGTGAAGTTGCCTAAGGGGAAGAAAATTATGAAAAATAAGTGGATTTTCAAATTGAAGAATGATGGCAAGAATCCGAGATACAAAGCACATCTTGTTGTGAAAGGCTTTGGGCAAAAGAAAGGTATTGACTTTGATGAGATTTTCTCGCCGGTTGTGAAGATGTCTTCTATTCAGGTTGTACTTGGCATGGCCGCAAGTATGAAACTTGAAGTTGAGCAACTTGATGTGAAGAGCACATTTCTTCATGGTGACCTTGAAGAAGAAATTTACATAGAGCAACCAGAAGGTTTTGTAGAGAAAGGGAAAGAGAAATTTGTTTGCAAATTGAAGAAAAGTTTGTATGGCCTCAAGCAAGCCCTGCGGCAATGGTACAAAAAATTTGACTCTTTCATGATGAATAATGGTTTTTCTAAAACCACTTCGGATTATTGTGTGTTTGTGAAAAATTTCCCGGATGGTAAATTTATTATTCTTTTGCTTTATGTTGATGACATGTTAATTGTGGGTCAAGCTACACTATGATTAACAGGTTGAAATTGGAGTTGAGCAAGTCGTTTGCTATGAAAGATTTGGGGTGGGCAAAGAAAATACTTGGTATGAAAATTGTTCGTGATCGCAAAAAGGGACTAATTTGGTTGTCTCAAGAAAGCTAGATTGAAAAAGTTCTTGAGAGGTTCAACATGGATAAAGCAAAGTCGGTTGATTGTCCATTTGCGGGTCACTTCAAGCTGAGTTCGAATCAATGTCCTACAAGTGAGAAAGACAAGGAAGAGATGCTGAAAATTCCTTATGCTTTAGCGGTTGGTTCTTTGATGTATGCCATGGTTTGTATAAGGCTGGATATTTCTCATGTCGTTGGTGTGATGAGTTGTTTTCTCTCTAATTCGAGTAAAGAGCATTAGGTAGCGGTGAAGTGAATTTTAAGATATCTTCGAGGGACTTCGAAGGTGTGTTTGTGTTTTGGAGATGGTAAGCTGATGCTTGATGGGTTCACAGATTCCGACATAGCTGGTAATGTTGATTCTAGAAAATCTATTTCGGGGTACTTGATGACATTTGCAGAGGGAGCTATGGCATATCAATCTAAATTACAAAACTGTGTTGCTCTCTCAACTACCGAAGCTGAATTTATTACCATTACAGAAGCTTGCAAAGAAGAGTTATGGTTGAAGAAATTTTTGCAAGAATTGGGTTTAAAGCAAGAAAGGTATGTGCTTTGTTGTGATAGTCAAAGTGCTATTCATTTGAGTAAAAATTCTATTTTTCATTCGAGATCAAAACACATTGATGTGAGATACCATTGGATTCGTGATGTGTTACATTCAAAATTGTTGCAACTCGAAAAGGTTCACACGGATGATAATATTTCAGATATGTTGACTAATATTTTGTCAAGGGACAAACATTTGAAGTGTCAAACTTTGGCAGGTATGGTTGATGTCTTCACCTAAGTCAGTAGGGGGAGAATTGTTGGGTATACCTCCTTATTGGAGTATAGGACCAATTTGATTTATTAAAATATTTAGTTTGTTTGGTGTTTGGTTATAATATATTTTTAATATATTATACCTAACTTGTGGAGGCCCAATGGGTATTTTATAATCAGTTTGGAAGCAACTAGGGTTTTGATATAAAACCGAAGAATTAACAATATTTGATTAGTATTGGTTTGCTTTTCTCGTGGGTGTGCTGCGGCAGCTAGAACATTGCTTTTCTTTCGGTGGATGCTTTGATTCCGATTGATGCTGGGAAGTTTATTTGGATACAGCGACAGCGTGTGGATTGATTTGGGTCTATTATTTTAGGTATTCTATAATCTGTTTTGAAGACTTTTATTCGTCTATTTTGTGAGGTCTTTCCTCTTGTTTATTTGTGATTATTTGAAATTCACCTAAGGGTGGTTTGTGAGACCATTCGTATCTCGTTTGTAATCATTTGGAAACTTTTTGGTTGATAGTAGAATCGGATTTCAATCCCGTGGACGTACCTCACATTGAAGGAACCACGTAAATTCTTGTGTGGCTGTTGATTTAATTTTTCCGCATTCTCATTGATTGATTTACTTGTAGGAAATCATCTATTTTCCCTAACACAAGTTAACACAAATAAAACACGTTTAGATAGTTATCTCCAATAAAATCTGGAACAAGAGAACTTCATTAATAAATCTGGAACAATACAATTAAACCAAGCTAAAAAAACAAAAACAAAACAAACACATTGTAAAGGGTCAGAAATTAAAGTCAAAATTAAGTATGGACCTAAATGCGGAGGTTGCCCCTGTTAGGTGACTAGGAATGATTAAAGGAGCATGGACCAAAGGCCAAGGGAAGTGAGTCAACAGTGAGCTAGAGCAGGTTTGACCCGCCAAAGGTTCGAACAAACTCCATCAAGAAAAATGTCTAAGTCAAGTTACGGAGGCAACACTTGCAACGGTCAAGTTACTGAGACACTTTGCCTCAGTGCCGCCATTTCTAGTATTGTCAATGCCGCCACTTGAAGTTGCTAAGGTAAAGAGAAAATCAGAGCAACTAAGTTGCAGAGGTAACACTTGCAGCGACCAAGTTGTGGAGGTACTTTGTCGGCGTCGCCATCTCTAGTATTGTTTACGCTGCCATTTGAACTTGCCACAAGAAATAGCCACCGCAGCAACTACAGCTGTCGCAACTAACTTGTAGAGGGTACACCCACCAAGGTGATAACAACCTTTGGGAGAAGCTTTTGAGGCACTTTGCCTTAGCGCCGCCATTCCTAGTATTACCGATGTCGCCACTTGAAGTTGTTGAGGTAAATAGAAAACCGGAGTAACTAAGTTGCAGAGACAACACTTGCAGCGACCAAGTTGCGGAGGTGCTTTGTCGGCGCCGCCATCTCTAGTATTATCTGCACCACCATTTGAACTTGCCACAGGAAATAGCCACCGCAACAACTACAGCCACTGCAACTAACTTGTGGAGGGAACACCCCCAAGGTGATAGCAGCCTTTGGGAGAAGCTTCCTCTCCACAAGTAGAGACTAATGTTTGGTGCTGATAGCAGGCCCCAAGGCATTATTAGCCTAGGGCTAATAGCAGGCCCCTAAAAGTCATTTTTAGCTTAGCGTTGATAGCAGGCCTCGAAGCTCACTAGCTTGGCGTTGATAGCAGGCCCTAATGCTTACTGGTTGGAGCTGATAGTAGGCCCAGAGATACCAGTATACTACAGCAACCCGTGAAGATGGGAGCAGGGCAGCCTGAGTGCAAGGGACTCCATTTCCATTTAACTAGGTCATGGACCTACCTTGGTTGCATAGGCAGGACCAAGGAAGCCCCCTTGGGCTTTGTACTAATGCACAGCCTGGCTGATAGCAGGCTTGGCTGTGGCCTTCACCTTGAGAAACTGGGGAGTTTGTGGTTAGGTGGCTAAAGGTAGAGGCTTCGCAGAGGTGAACACGAAACCATAGTTTATAGTAGGCTATGAAGTCCTGAGAATGCATATCTTGACTAAACTGAACTGAGAAGGCAAATGCAGTGGCAAACATTACCACCGTACTTGCTAAGATTCAAGCTGAGGAGGCAAGTTGCAGCAGTAAACACTACTGTCGTAACTGCACTTGCTGAGGCATCTGTGCCAAACAGATAGTATACAGTACATGCAAAGGGACATGTGGCACCTTTAGCCTGGTGGCCCAAGGCAGAATATTCCATGTGATTCTTAGGGACACATGTCCTTACTTTATTTGGCCACTTGGTATCCTTTGGGACCAAGGAAAAGCCTATAAATAGGACCCATTTCCCAAGGTCCAAAAAACGAGGATTTTTGAGAAACTTGGAGAGATGTTGCCCATTTTGTGCATGTCATTCTCTTATTATTGAGCCACTTGCTCCACCTTCACCTAGTTGTTCATTCTCCAACTTTCCCAGAGTTTTGTTGACTCATTCTCCAGTCATTCCATCATTGTTGGACAATTGACATAGTTTTGCCTCTTTAATCATTTTCCTAATCATAGCTCACATTGAACTCCCTATATTTCTGGCGACTCCACTGGGGAGGCTGCTTTGTTGATGGTTCATACCCGCAGTAGATTTCATACTTCACCGGAAAAATGGCAAATGACGAAGTTCAACAACACCCGTGGCAGCAAGGTTCTTTTAATAGCAGAGCAGCACATGCTAAGATCATGACCACGACATTGTATTCGAAGTAGTCCAGTCACTTCAGGATATGCAGAAGGAAATCCTGATAGCTTTACAAACTCTCACTGAAGCTATTATGGCCATGACGTCTAGACTAGTTCCAGCACAAGTCTCTCCGCCTGTAACAATCTCAAACCCAGTGCCTAACCCACTCCCTGAGGATCGGTCTCTGAGCCAGGTGCCTCCGGCGGTACCTCAGGTGAATGGCACGGATGCTGGTTCAGCTACACAGGGGCAAACTGGCCCTTACTAGCCTATTCACTTCGTTACTATAGCCGATGTTCAGGCTATGCTTGAGCAAGAGCATAGCAGGAAGCAACTACCATCTCTCCCAGACCTAGATATAAAGCCCCTATATCCTCCGGAGATATTGGCCATGCCATATCTAGCTGGATGTACGGTACCCAAGTTTGTGAAGTTTAACGGGAAGCAAGGCAACGCTAGAGAACATGTGGTGAGGTTCATTGAAACCCTTGGTGTCTATGGTAGTGACCACTCTCTGTGCCTTCGGGAGTTTTCCAAATCACTCATTAAAAAGGCTTACAGTTGGTATGTGAACTTGGCCCCCAACTCGATCAAGACTTGGAAGGAGATGGTGAACAAGTTTCATATGAAGTTCTTCCAAGTCCAAGAAAAAGTCACTACCCTCATACTTGAGCGAGATGTCCAAAAAGAAAGCGAAGATATACTAGCTTATGTCAAACGGTTCCAGGATAAAGCCATTGACTGCCATGAACCAGTGTATGATGCTCATTTAGTTAGCACATATGTGTAGGGTGCCATACACAACTACAAACTTTTCTTGGTGAACCATAATCTACCTACCTTTTCAGCCTTGATTGAAGCAGCTAGAAACCTTAGTACCATCAGTCCATAGCTCACGCCTATAATCAATCTATCCAGCACAGGGAGTTTAAAGAAGGGGACTTAGTGTGGAAGATACTAGATGCGATTATGCGGGGGCAACCAATCCCCAAGTTCTCACCAAGATGGAAAGATCCTTACAAAGTTGCTGAGGCAAGTAGCAGTGGGTACTACAAGTTGGTAAGGGTAGATGATGGATTCAAAATTGGTCCTATAAATGCCAAGTATGTAAAGGAATATTTTCCTTAGTTTTGATAGCAAACAGTTTCAAGTCTTTGTTAATATTTTCCAATACTTAGTGTGAAGAAAGTTTTCCATACCTAGGGAAATTTTATCCATGTAAAGACTTAGTCATGATGAAGTTTTGTTCATGGCAAGAGTTTTGCTTATCTTTAGAAGCTATGTATAAGTAATGTAAAGAAAGCGATGAAATGAAACTCAAAAGTACTACCAAACATCCATGCTTTTCATAAAAGTCAAACTTCCAGAACATGATTACAATGTTTGAAAAGAAGTTGTGACAAAGAAAAGAAAAAGCGAAAAGAGAAATGCATCATATCAAGCCCTTTATCAAGGAGTCTGTCAAACCAACATCCTGAGGCAGCTGAGTAATAAGAGCAGAATCCTTCTCCCTGAACCGAGCCAGGTTTTGGCGATGTTGCTCCAAGGCGCCCTCGTAATCTCTGATGGTCTCCTCCAAAGAAGCATTCATGGCTAGCGTGCTCAAGGAGCCCATCAACCACCCAGAGCCTTGCCTTCATCTAGGACAAGTTCAGGCCATTTCTCTCAAGCCTGCTAAGGTTTGCCTCAGCACCTTCCATAAACTTGCCTAAAGTCGTTAGAACTCTCTTGGTGACAAGAATCATGAACAAAACCAACGAAAAACTCTAGCGACACTGTTTGCACCATTGAGCCTGGAACATTAAAAGCAGTAAAAGTCTCCAAGTGCAGTGCTTGAATACGAACAAGTATGAGGGCAGCCTCAGCAAATACCCACTAGTTTAAGAAGGGGACACTCCTAGAAGGCACATAAGATTCTGCCACAGTACCACCAGTCTGAGTCACAGGGGGCAGATTTGCAAAATGCCCAACTATCCAATGCCAACTACCATATCTTCAACCCTCAACAACTCCAGTCTGTGCGTGTAGACACCCCATTTTTGACCGACCTTAAGACTCAAACGTCACCGATTGAGCGCTCGGTGATGTTGCATATTGTGCTCGTTCAGAAGTCTCAGAGTCGCGGCCGTGCGCCCTGCCTCCGGACTTCCGAACTCTCTTCTGTACCTTGCCTCGGTTTGCGAACCAGACTCGGTTTTCTCTGTTTTCTTTCCTAAGGGGAGGGAGAGGTCTAGTAGACCATCTCTTAGTGGCCGTGGGCTACATTTTGTGGCCGTAGGCCATTTTGCCCATTTCGGAGCCCGGTTCCCGGTTTTCGGAGCCGTCAGGCCGTGTGCCTCGGTTCGGGACCACCCAACCATCTCCGATTCCTCCGGTTTTTGGCATGCATCTCATTTACTCCCTTTCAAGGGACACTGGGGTCTTAGATACCCACTTCATGGCCAAACACCACTTTCAGTGCTTAACGGCCGGTTTTCGGGACCCCGAACTGCGTGTTTTGGTCCCCGAGCATTCGTTTTGCATCGGTTTTCGTTCATTTTTGGCAGGTACCTCTGTTTTATCATAAGGAAGATCCCTGGAGGGTGGGAGGCTAGTAATTGTCCAAGCAACCTGTTATGCTCTTCCGGCGCCCCCCGACGCCCGTTTTTCTCACTTCCGGGCTAATGTTGAACACCCTAGGGCCATTTTCTTCAAGCCAAAACCACATATTTGTGATGTACACACATGGGAGGACCCTAAAAACATATGGCCGGCCAGTAATTCTCATTGAACCTTTTGAACCCCTCTTTGAATTGGCCTATTCTCTCTCCTGTTTTAGAGTTGTCAAAATTGAACCACAGGGTCTTGTTCAGCACACCTGGGAGGACACCATTGCTTGGTGGCCGGCCACTAAATCACCATGACCTTTTTGACCCTTGGCCGGCCGGCCACCTGCAGAAAAAGCACATGGCCGGCCATGCTCCTTGGGGTGTGTTCCTTACAGCTGCACAGCTGTTTCCCCCAGAAAATATCTGTATCCGGGGGATATTTTGGAGGGGAAAGCTTGGGTGCATTTCCCTTCACCTTTAAACCCCTCCTTTTGTCCATATAAGGCAGCCAAGAACTTGTCCCAAGGGTTAGAAAAAATTGCCTCAAGCATACATACACTCCTCCCTATCCATCTCTCTCAAATCTTCAAGTTTTGGTGCCTTTTGTTCATCATCATCAAGCACTACCATCACCACTCCATTTCCAGCAACAAGAAGAGGTTCTTAGAGGCTTAGAAGCAACATTTCTCAATTCAAGAAGCAAAGAAAGAAAGGTCTTCAAGGGTAAGTCTCAAACTCCCTCTTTTACACCACTTTCTTGCCTCTTTTCTTAACCCTACTTGCTCACTGTTTTGAGCTCCGACCAATACTGAAAGTGGTCCTCTTTTGAGCTATTCTTGATGTTTGTTTGAGGGCTCAACTCTGTTTGAGCCCTCCATCTTTCACTTCTTTCAATATCCTCTTATATGCCATTATTTTGCATTGAATATTTGGCCTATGTGTGATCTGAATTGGAGCATCCCATGAACTGATATTGTGCTTATTTTGAGGCCCTCTTCAACATTGAAGAAGGGATAAACCTTGTTTTCATGCTCCATATGCCACTTGCTTTGAATCCATGTTTTACCCTTGTTTTTGCATGCTTTTTCTAGCCTATGAGTGATCTGTTTTCGAGCATAAGGTAAACTGTGAGTGGGCCTATTTTGAGCCCCTCTTCAATATTGAAGAAGGGATCAACCCTTTTTGGCCCCTCTATCATGCACTTGCTTCATAATTTCTCATATTTACCGTAAATTTGCATGATTTGTTTGACCTACATGTAGTCTGTTTTGAAACATGTCATGAACTGTGAGTAAGCTTATTTTGTGTCCCTCTACAACATTTTAGAAGGGATCAACCTTTTTGGGGGTCTCCATGTTATACTTGTCATTATATCCCTCTTGGACCCCCATTTTTGCATGCTTGTTTAAGCTCATCTAGCTTCTGTTTTCGGCCATCATCAGAACTAGAAAGAGTCTTATTTTGATCTTCTTGACATATTTCATAAATGGTCTTTGCTGGTTTGATGAATGTTTGGGGTACCTCATGTTATAGCCCTATGTATCCTCAATCTTGCATGGCATTTTTAGCATGGTTTCATACTGAGTTGGGGGATGTCATCTACTGAAAATGTTCATATTTTTAGTCCCTCATCAGTGTTTTAGAAGGGTACTTTTCAGTTTGAGCACCGCATGCATCACTTGTTTCAATACCCCTCTCTTGGTCCGTATTTTTGCATGCTATTGTTGCCCTATCTATGCTTGCACTTTGGCCTTGTTCTAGACTGAAAAATGATATTTTTGGGGCTGCCTTGCTACTGTTTTGCATGTCATGTACCAATTATGCATGTTTAGTATGACTATAGGTCATTCCGGGTGCTTATTATCGCATTTCGGGACCATTCCGGGCATTTGGTATCATTCCCCCACCTTTCGGGACTGTTTTGCATCATTTGTGAGTGCTGAAAATTCATTTGCATGCTTGCATATCATTTCCATGCCATTTCATACCTTACGGCCTTTGCCTCGGTTTGCGTGCCCGTGTGCACGCATTTCGAGGCACTTCATTTTTATCTGACGGCCTCCCGTGTGAGTGTAGCTGAGGCTCTCTCATGTTGGTATAAGTCCATTTCGCATTCTGTATGTCATTTTAGTCTCATTGCATTGCGTATGCCATTTTCTCGGTTTGCGTGCCAGTGTGCACGCATTTTGAGGCGCTTCATTTTCATCTATCGGCCTCCCGTGTGAGTGCAGTTGAGGCTCTCTCATGTTGGTATAAGTCCATCTTGCATTTCGTATGTCATTTTAGTCCATTTTGCATTCCGTATGCCATTTTCTCGGTTTGCGTGCCCGTGGGCACGCATTTCGAGACATCTCATTTTAGTCTCATTGTTGTCATATTTCATGCCATTTCATGCCTTGGGATCATCGCCTCGGTTTGCGTGCCCGCGTGCACACATTTCGAGGCATCTCATTTTCATAGCATTGTGCATTCTAGGATTGTATATTAGCTGCATTTCATGCATATCATGCATATTGCATCGTGTTCGGGATAGGAGTTAGCCCGGGCACGGAAAACGAGGCACGTTTCACGGAACAGGTCTCAATTCCCAAGTCACCGACACTCCGGATTATCCATGATAGAGTTAGGTTTTGTTGTAGCATTCATCTGCATTCATCCCATATTGAGTTGTGGAATCCGACTCCTCGGCAATCATGCATCGATATGCGTGATTGGTGGCACGAGGATCGAGGCATGCATATATTTGTGAAATACATTGCTATGCCCCTTTCCTGCTCTCTGTTGCAGTAAAATGAGGAATCAGCAACTTTTCGGAGTCTGGCGCGCATTTCGAGAAACATTGCAAACAGAGGCTAAATTGGGCATCCCAGTGGATTTCTGCGCAAAGGCAGTCCAGCATACATTATTCATCAGAAGCGAGGCAGCCCCTGGCTTGCATGCCAGTTTAAAGCTTTCTTAGTTAATTTGTTAATTAATTAAGAATCTGTATATTTCGGACTGTATTATTCTTTTATTCGGACTGTATTATTTATTCGGACCCTCTGCGCGAGGGCAAAACTGTAATAAGTGTGGGTGAGTGTGATGTATGTCTTCCAACCCCACGTCTTTCTTCCCTTTTATTTACCCGCTTACAATGGTTAGATATAGGGCATATTTCAATTAGCATACAGTATGACAGCATGTTTGCATCATTCATCTGTTTTGCACGCACCAGGCTCGGCGCATCATACAAACTGCATTTGTATTTCAATTCCAAGTTGAGTATTTGATAGCTGTTGCATCTCATATACCATGTTTAGAATAGCCGAGCCTGCTATAGCTGCATCTTTGCATGTGTTGCATTAGGCAATTCTGTATAATTAGGATCATGCATGATTTCTAATCAGATTTTTGTTTTTGGCTCAGAGTACTCAGTGAGTTTTATGCTTTAGCATCCTTGCATGCGTGTGAGTGGCTGCCATGATAGCATGCTTACCATGAGGCTATGTGCTTATGTGATATAAACTGCCTTGAATGCCTGTGGGTGGAGGCTGATTTACTTGGATTGGACAATTCATCAAATGTTTGTTTTAAGCCCACTAGATAGTGGCAAAATCATGTTTTCTAAGCCCACCTGAGGGTGGCAAATCCGCGTCTTAGCCTACCTGCGGGTAGCACCATCAAACCATTTTCAAACAAGCAAACATGAAATGTTTTGTTCCAATTCAGGCAGCTCAGTCTATACTTGTTTGCTGCGAACATCACATAGTAACCTAGGCTAATAATCGGAATAAGAGCATACAATGTTTTCAAAAACAGATACCATGGTTAGTAGAGGCCGGTCTTTGATCGGGCGAGCGGGGGTGCTCACGAAGTGACCTTCCCCAATCGTACCCAAGTTCCCGAGCCGAGGCAACTTTGGTGATGACGGACACGTGGCCTTTGGCACCGAGTCAGGGTTTCCTAAATTTCCCCAAAAAAAAATATTTAGGTGGCGACTCTGTATCTGGCAAAGCAGTCCATGTTTGGCACTTCTTTCAAAAAAAAATCTGTTTTCCAAAAACGATTTGCCGGATTTGGACTCTTTGGTTCAAGATTAAGAACCGTGGCACGAAATCGAGTCCGAGCTGTAGCGAGGTCCCCCGTGGGCTTGTTACAGTGCGACTAACAAAGATTCAGCAGAATAAGATGAACCCCCAGAGACAACCTCCATTTGAGACGGAGGTTCTCAAGACCAAGTGATACATTCACCCCATAGCCATCTTTAGGAGTCTCATGAATGAAGTCATCACCACCAATAAAGGAGTGGTCAGAGTGTACAGAAAGATTTGGAATAAGGGCAGAGCTAATAGGGTCCGGAAACTTTGGTTTTGGAACACCCTCAGCAGCTATCTCATCATCCATAACTTGGGCATCAACTATAACTTGGCGTTACTCATTACCATCACCCTCAGCAGGGAAGTTGCCACGGTTTCCCTCCATGACTTGGACCTAGCCAACTAGTTCGTCCTCAATGTCTAAAAGTATCAACTTGCAAGTCTTTGGCCGAGGGATCAGTGATGCAATAAGGTCATCATAATCCTCGTAATTTGAAGAAGCCCAACAATTATCGATGAGCCACTTGAGCTTTAAGAAGAAATGGCAGAGACATTGCCCCCTTATGAAATAAAGAAGCCCATCACCAAGCTCCTCCTAGTGCAAGGCAAGATCATCCACATTTAGACCAACAAAAAGGTCTTGAGACACAAGTTAAGAGGATAACTCAGGGAAGTGAGTAAGGTACAAGTCAACAACTTGTTCAGAAGTTGCAGAAGCAATGGGGTCAGAAGTTTCAACGATAGTAGCGGTAGCCTCTAAGTTCATAGCCAACTCCACCAGGCGAGCCAAGCCTAGATTGGCAATACTAAACTCAGACGCGATGTTTTCAAATTCAGCAGCAATTTGGGTTCCAACAACCTTAGCATGTGGAACTAGTGAAGACTATGTAGGAGAAGAACCCCATAAGCAACCTCCATATTGAGTGGTTCCAGCCTAAGAGATATGTTCACCCTATGATCAGCTCTAGGGGTCTCAAGGACGAAGTCTCCACTACTGCCTTCTACTACCTCTGTATCTACACCAGGAAAGCTCCTTATGACCACTATTATTGCCCCTTTCGGTTCATTATGCTTTGAGTTTTGGACCGATGAAGTAGCAAGCTAATGGGTACATCATCACTATCATCGAAGTTTGAAGAAAGCCCCATAATACTGGATGGGCTACCTAAGCCTAAGGGAGTAATAGCAAAGACATTGTCCCTCTTTGAGATGAACAGACCCTGGACAAAGAAAGACACACTTATGCAACTAAAGTTAAAGGAGTACTATGTGAAGAAACATTACTGGTGAGGTTCACTTGAAGCCTAACATTATGCACGAGCAGAAAAACACATGTTCTCCATGTGCGCAGGGGCAAATGTAGAGGGTCAGAAATTAAAGTCGAAATTAAGTATGGACCTAAGTGCAGAGATCGCCCCTATTAGGCGACTAGGAATGATTAAAGGAGCATGGACCAAAGCCCAAGGTAAGTGAGTTAACAGTAGGCCGGAGGTCTGACCCACCAATGGTCCGAACAAACTCTATCAAGAAAAATGTCTAAGTCAAGTTGTGGAGGCAACACTTGCAGCGGTCAAGTTGCTGAGGCACTTTACCTCAGCGCCACCATTTCTAGCATTGCCTGTGCTGCCACTTGAAGTTGCTAAGGTAAAGAGAAAATCGGAGCAACTAATTTGCAGAGGCCACACTTGCAACGACCAAGTTGCGGAGGTACTTTGTCGGCGCTGCCATCTCTAGTATTATCTACGCCATCATTTGAACTTGCCACAGGAAATAGCCACCACAGCAACTACAGCCGTCGTAACTAACTTGCAGAGGGAACACCCACCAAGGTGATAGCAGCCTTTGGGAGAAGCTTTTGAGCCACTTTGCCTCAGTGCCACCATTCATAGTATTGTCGATGCCGCCACTTGAAGTTGCTGAGGTAAAGAGAAAATCAGAGCAACTAAGTTGCAGAGGCAACATTTGTAGTGACCAAGTTGCGGAGGTACTTTGTCTGCACCGCCATCTCTAGTATTGTCTATGCCACCATTTGAACTTGCCACAGGAAATAGCCAGTGCAGCAACTACAGCCGCTGCAACTAACTTACGGAGAGAACACCCTGCCAAGGTGATAGCAGCCTTTGGGAGAAGCTTTCCCTCCACAAGTAGATGCTAATTCTTGGCGCTGATAGCAGGCCCCAAGGTATTATTAGCCTAGGGCTGATAACAAGCCCCCAAAAGTCATTTTTGGCTCGGTGTTGATAGCTGGCCCCGAAGCTCACTAGTTTAGCGCTGATAGCAGGCTTCAAGGCTTATTGGTTGGAGCTGATAGCAGGCCCAGAGATATTAGTATACAGCGGCAACCCCACGAAGATAGGAACAAGGCAGCCTGAACGCAAGGGACTCCCTTTCCATTTACCCAGGTCAGGGACCTGCCTTGGTTACATAGGTAGGACCAAAGAAGCCCCCTTAGGCCTTGTACTTAGGCATAACATGGCTGATAGTAGGCTTGGCTTTGGCCTTCACCCTAGAAAGCTGGGGAGTTTGTGGTTAGGTGGCTAAGGGTGGAGGCTTTGTTGAGGTAAACACGAAAACATGGCTGATAGTAGGCTATGAAGTCTTGAGAATGCGTGTCTTGACTAAACTGAACTGAGAAGGCAAGTGCAGCGACAAACATTACTGCCAAAAGTACACTTGTTGAGGTTCAAGCTGATAAGGCAAGTTGCAGCAGTAAACACTTCCGCCACAAGTGCACTTGCTGAGGCATCTGTGCCAAACAGATAGTACACAGTACATATAGAGGGACATGTGGCACCTTTAACTTAGTGGTCCAAGGCAGAATATTCCATGTAATTCTTAGGGACACATGTCCTTACTTCATTTGGCCACTTGGTATCCTTTGGAACCAGGGAAAAGCCTATAAATAGGACCCATTTCCCAAGGTCCAAAAAAAAAGGATTTTTGGGAAACTTGGGGAGATGCTACCCATTTTGTGCACTACTATTCTCTTATTCTTGAGCCACTTGCTCCACCTTCACCTAACTGCTCAGTCTCCAACTTTTCCAAAGTTTTGTTGACTCATTCTCCAGCCATTCCATCATTGTTAGACCATTGACATAGTTTTGCCTCTGTAATCACTTTCCTAATCATGGCTCACATTGAACACATGTATAAGAGGTAGGAAAAGCAAAACAAGCTCATGAGGTTTTATTCCTTCCTTGAGCAAAAACCTTGCACCCAATTAGGCCTTCAAATTTGAATCCTTGTAGCTAAACAAGCTTTCTTGCCAAAAAGTACCCCTTTGATCATTCCAAAATTCTCGCACCTAGACCTCAGCAAGAAGATTGTTTCATCCAAGTTGATAAGAACTGAGCATCACCATTCACAACACAGAGAACTTGACAGAACAACACCCACTCTAGATAGTATTCTGTAGTACCAGAACTTGTTAGATTTAAGATCTTAGGTAGGACACATTCATGAAGTACCATTCTACTTACCCCTATTTTTCAAACCAAAAAATGAATAAATAATTACAAAGACCCAGCAAAAACAAAACAAAAGATATAAAATTAGTTCTTCAATGCAACATCATAATGAAAAAAATTAATAAATAAAGAAGTTAGTTTCACCTAATCGTGTTGTTAGGATTAAACACAACCATAAAATGATCAACAAACAATCACACACACAAATGAGACACAAATATTTACGTGGTTCGGCCTAATGCCCACGTCTATGGGAGGAGAAATGAGAATGCACTATAAACAGAGTAAAAATACAAAACAACGGAGGAGAAGTCTCTCACTCTCTTTACTCAACTCACAACTCTCATACACTTCTCACAACTCTCTCTTTTTTTCACACTCTGATATATCAACTCAACTCACAACCCTCTCCATTTATACACAAACGGGAGAGTCAAAAAATCAACACTTGCTTACCAATAACCAACCACCAGAATAAATGGCAAGCTATTAACACAACCACCCTACAAGAGGATAGTCCAAATTTGCAGCCTCCATTTTTGACTTCCATAGCCAAGTTCACATGGTGTGGATACTCAACAAGTCTCTCCCTCCAAACCTATGGAGAGTAGGATCCTTACTAGAAGTCCATCCCAGCAATGTCCCCGCATACTTCGAGTTTGTCTCTTGAGACCACCTTTGTAAGCATGTCGGCTGGATTCTTATCTGTATGGATCTTGATCAGTTCCAATAACTACTTCTCTATCACATTGCGTATCCAATGATACCGAACATCAATGTGCTTTATCCGAGAATGGTACATAGAATTCTTGCTCAGGTCAATGGCACTCTGGCTATCATAATGTACCGTGAACTTTTCCTGCTCTGGTCCAAGTTCTTGGAGAAACCGCTTCAACCACAACATCTCTTTCCCAGCTTTCGCTGCAACAACATACTTTGCCTTGCTTATGGATAAAGCAACTCGCTTTTGCAGCTTGGACTGCCAAGACACAGCTTCCCCTGTGAAAAGTGAACATAAATCCTGATGTAGATTTCCTACCATCAAGATCGCCTGCCTTATCTAAATTAGTATAGCCTTCTAAGACTGGTTTTGCTCCTCCAAGGCACAAACACATTTTAGATGCACCCTTAAGGTACCTTAGAATCGACATGACTGCTTCCCAATGCTCTTTCCCTGGATTCGAAAGAAATCTGCTCACAACTCCAACAGCATGAGCAATATTTGGTCGGGTGGACACCATTGCATACATCAAACTCCCTACGGCGGATGAGTAGGGAATTGCCTTCATCTCTTCTCTTTCTTTTATAGAAGAGAGACATGAACTGTTGATCAGCTTGAAATGATTAGCCAGCAGAGTACTGACTGACTTGGTATTTTTCATGTTGAACTTCTTAATCACCCGTTTAACATACTTCTCTTGTGACAACCACAACTTCTTGGCTTTCCTGTCACACATAATTTTCATGCCCAAAATTTGTTGTACAGGGCCTAGGTCCTTCATGTCAAAGGACTATGATAACTCCTTCTTCAGTGATCTGATTGTTGTGGCATCCTGTCCAACAATCAGCATGTTATCAACATAGAACAGAAGTATGATGAAGTTTCCACCGAGAAATTTCCTGACATACACACACTATTCTGCAACAGTTCTCTTGTACTCATGACCCACTATGAATGAGTCAAATTTCTTGTACCACTGTCTCGGTGCTTGTTCGAGGTCGTAGAGACTCTTCTTCAATATGCAAACTAAGTTTTCTTTCCCTTTTACTTCAAAACCTTCTGGTTGTTCCATGTAAATTTCTTCCTCCAAATTACCATAGAGAAATGTCGTCTTCACATCCATTTGTTCAAGTTCCAAATTCAAACTGGCCGCTAGTCCCAAAAGTACTTGAATGATTGTCATTTTCACAACTGGCAAGAAAATTTCATCAAAATCAATACCTTTCTTCTGCGCAAAACCTTTGACAACCAATCGAGCCTTATACTTGACTAGCTTTCCGCTGCCATCTTTCTTCAAGTTGAACACCCATTTGTTCTTCAGTGCTTTTCAACCCTGGGGAAGTTTTACCAAATCATAAGTCTGATTTTTCTACAAGGACTTCATCTCTTCTCCCCCTCATCAGTAAGCAAAATAGACTCAAAAGCTAGGCATTTTGACGATGGCTTAGGCTCTCTTGATGATCTTCATAACTGTGGACCAACAGTCTCTGGCAGAGGGGGTTGTGGCTCCCCCTGCTCAACATCCTCTTCTTCTGGATCTTCTTCTTTTGGAAATCCATCATGCAACTCTACATCATTGGCTACATGATGAGGTAGCTTTTTGTCATGGCCTAGACCCACTTCTAAAAGTTTGGATCATAACCAGCCATTAATCACATGATTACCTTCGCCCTCATATAAACATACAGAATAATTATAATAATGGGGCCATATGCGAAGCATACAACAAATGAAGAAGTCCATTGAGTTGTGCTACTATGAGGAAAATTATAAATCTTACACCATAACACATTTACACATTGACTTGCCCATGCAAGAATAAAGTACCATAGGAAATTTATACATATCGTTTAAATATCCCAAGACCATAATAGCTAAAACAAAATAAAGTCAAAGCATACTGTGAGTCAAAGGCAAAACTCCATCTCGGAGACATGACTCGACATGTTCACAAAATAGCTCCTGAAGCTGACTCTAAGGGTGGGCTCCATGCTGCGGATCACCTACATGTGCATACATAATATTGGGTGAGCAAAACTCAATGAGTAACAATACAGTAAAGCAGTGTAAATAAATGAGCATAAGGTTCTCACAATATCCATAATCATAATACGAAACAGCCTTGGGCCCAATATAACACGGAATGGCCTTGGGTCCATCATATAAGCAGAATGGCCTTAGGCCCATTATATAAGCAAAACGGTTTTAGGCCCATCACATGAACAGAACGGCCTTAGGCCCATCAATATCAGAATGACCTCAGGCCCACATAAGGTACAAAATGGCCTTGGGCCCACATATTAACAGCTGTTCAGAATGACCTCAGGTCCAATCACATATTCTCATGTTATTAACAAAACGGCCTCAGGCCCAAACATATCATAACATAAGCGAAATGACCTTAGGTCCACATTGCACATGTCATATAACATTTACAAACTTCATTCATTTCGATCAAAACACAATGCTGGCACAAATCACCAGCCATGGCTCAAAGTAATCAATTAAGAACAAATCTTTACAACACTATTACTCGCAGTGTGTTTGATCTTGCAACGTTTCCTCTGGCACACAACCTACACAAACATGTCACACACATATTCGATAAATAATTCGTTCATTTTGTACACTTTTTTTTTTAGTGATTCACAATGTTTTTCAATGGTTTCCAATCATCATGTCATACTCCGGAGGGTTTACATAAGGTCAAGAATGCATGCAAAAGGTCAGAGGGGTTAACACAAGAGAGCAGGATTGTCATCCCTAGTGGCCGCTCGTGTGGTAGTCCAACCGCTCGAGCGGTCATGCTCCACTCATGTGAAAGTGTGAGCTGCTCGAGCGTGTAGAATGAAATACTCAGACTTGGTTCATGCTTTGCTCGTGCGAAACCCTCAACTGCTCGACTGAGCAGAAAGCACAACTCTGGTTCAAGCCATGAGCAGCTCGTGCAGAGCCCGTAGCTGCTTGAGGGTCTGGGCACAAATAACCAGTCCGAAAATGGCACAAAATGCAAACTTTCAAAATCTATTTCCAAGCCCAATTCAAAGCAAAACTAACTCAAACATATGGTACACTAGCATGATTCAAGGGTAATTACATCTCAAACACATCTATCTTGCCTCAACACTAAATTTCATTGTCTCATCTATTTCATACATCTATAAATTACATCATCAAGCTCAAAACACATATGAACATGGTGAATCTTCCAACAAAACTTGGTTGTATAAACCATCTAGTGTTTATTTCATGCATAAATCACAAGATTGGACTCAAGTCAAACAAACATGAAGAGATTTCTTGCATTTAGTTCAACCCATTACACAACCCAAAACCTTAGCTCAAAATTTCCAATTTCTTCTTGATTTCATGCCAAAGATGAGCTAAATACAAAGATTCTAAGTAAATTTCCATACCTTTGCTTCGATCTACGGTTTGCCCTTTGAATATCTTCCAAAACCCTAACTTCTTCTCTTTGTCTCTCTCTAACTCACTCTCTAGCAAGTCTCTCAACCAAATGATGTACACAAGAGCCATACACATATAACTTAACTCATAAAACTTAATTTAATCATTACGAATTGTAATTTTACAAAATTTCACCGTAAGCTCTAAAAATCATGCTAATCACATATATGAAGTTGGTTTGATTTCTGGCGCCTCTAAGGCTTTCAATTTCAGCTCAAAGTTGTAATTGTAACAGATATTCCTACATTCAACACATAAAAAATCCAAAATCACATCATTCACATACTTAACTTGCAAATTCATATCAAACACATAAACACATGTATAATTAAGCATAATACGGGTTGGGTTATCACACTTTTCTTCATCAGTGGCATGCTGTGATGGTGCAGGATTCAGAACAAATTCTAAAACATTATCAACTTTGGGTTTGGCTGGTTGCCCAAAGTCTTCTAAGGTATGGCCTTCTTGAAACACCACATCTCAGCTTCGAATAGCCTTCTTGTTTTTCGGATCCCACAATCTGTATCTAAATTCTTCATCTCCATAGCCAATAAAAATGCATGGAGTAACTTTATTATCCAGCTTCTGCTTGTGCTTCTTGGATACATGTGCAAATGCTTTGCACCCGAACACTTTCAAGTGAGAGTAAGAAATCTCCCTTCCAACCATACCCTTTTTGGAATCTCAAAATTCAATGGAACTGATGGCGATCTGTTGATCAAATAGTAAGCAACACGAACAGCTTCTCCCCAAAATGACTTTGGTAGCTTTGCTATTTTGAGCATACATCTGACCTTCTCCACAATGGTCCGATTATTCTCTCGGCTACACCACTATGTTATGGAGTTCAGGAACAGTCTTCTCATGCTGGATGCTGCGAGAAGCACAGTAGGCTTCAAATTCCTTTGACGTGTACTAGCCTCCATTGTCTATCCATAGACACTTCGGCTTCTTTTCGATCTCCTTTTCCACCATAGCATGGAATGTCTGAAAATGCTGGAACACCTCAACTTTGGTCTTTAGGACATAAACCCATACCTTCTGTGATGCATCATCAATAAACGTCAAGAAGTATTTTATGCCACCCAAAGATTCCACTTCTATGGGACCACATAAATCAAAGTATACTCTGCTCAACAACTCTGATTGTCTTCTGGATGATAAATGGAAAACTCTATCATGCTTCCCAAATAAGAAGTTGTCACAAGGATTCAATTTCACATCTTTAGCAAAGGGAATAAGAGACTTGTTTGCCAGAATCTGTAACCCTTTCTCACTCATGTGACCCAGCCTTTTGTGTCACAAATTTAGTGATGCTCCATCTTCTGTTGCATTGAGGCTATCTGAAATCACATTTACATGAGTCTTGTACAATGTACCAGTTTCTTGTCCTTTGGCTACCACCAAAGATCCCTTCTTCAATTTCCACATACCTTTGCTGAAGTAGTTCTCATAGCCTTGTCGAACTAAGGTTATCCCTGAAATAAAATTCAGGCGTAAATCGGGAACATGCCTGACATCTTTAACACCATCATGTATCTAACTTTGGTTTGGATGCGAATATCACTGATTCCCACAATCTTCGAAAAACTGGAGTTACCTATCTTCACTGTACCAAAATCTCCAGGTTGGTACGTACTGAAAACTCCTTCTGGGGTATGGCGTGGTAGGAAGCTACTGTATTTACCATCCACTCGGTGTCGTTGTCTAACATATGGAGGCATTCTTATTTTCCAACAGAGAATAATGCAATATCCTCTAAGACAGTAACTGCAGTGTTCCCATCTTCAGTCTTTGGATGTCTATTGCCTTGTTTTTGTTCTCCTTTCAAGGTATAGCAATATTTCTTTATGTGACCCTCCTTGCCACAATGGTAACACTTGAACCTTAGCTGACTTGTAATTTCTCTGGACTTCCCTCTATTTTGAGATCTTCCTCTACTGCGTCCTCTACTTTTGCTTCTTCCCTTGCCACTGCCTCTACCTTTATTTTCTGTGACAAGGCCATGGGACTAATCTCCAACCTTGTCTTTCTTTCTTGCCTCTTCACTAAATAAAGCATCTGTGACCATGTTCGTGATCAGTCTTCCTTCAGGTGTAGAGTTGCTAAGGGACTCCACCAACGTCTCCTAACTATCTGGCAAGGAGCTGAGCAGCAATAGGACTTGCATTTCATCATCCAACTTCATTTTGACAATTGCTAGTTGGTTTACCAAATTTTGGAATTCACTGGTGTGTTCTGCAATAGAGACACCGCCTTTCAACTTCAAATTTACAAGCCTTCCCATTAGGAGGGCTTTATTCCGAGCAGTGTTCGACTGGTACATGCTTCTAATTTTGTCTAAAGAGCATAGACATCAGTCTCTTGGGCGATACGATGGAAGACACTATGATCAATCCATTGTCTGATCTGACCGATGGTCTTTCACTTCTTTCGCTTTCAATCTTCATCCTTCTCCGTAGCTGGTTTAACTCCATTAAGCTCAATGGCGTCAAACGAATCTCGACAGTACAAGACATCCTCCATTCTAAGCTTCCAAATTGCATAGTTTGAAGCATTCAGCTTGATCATGGATCCTAAAGTCGATGTTAATTCCTCCATCAATAATTGTCTCTACAAAAAATGATCTCTATCTGAAAATCCAAACTTCGCTGTTGAGTCCAGACTAGTCAAATTAGCCAAAATGCACTTCGGATTGCCAAAATAAAAACTACAAATTTTTAAAATCTAATTTGCAAAATCTGACCGTACGAATGTGTCTGGAATATTTCAAATTGTTGGAAAAAACTACTGGATCGTCAAAAAATCTAGCCAAAATAGTTTAACGGTCCCGATCTGCGGAATCTAGAGCACCTACAAAGCACCAAATAATTACTCCAGATTGGTTGACATCAGTGGCTCAGGCGGCTTGGTTTCGACTCAGTTTGGCTTCGGCTCAGCTTCGGTGGATGTTTTACAAAAAAGAAGAAGATTTTGTTGCCAAAGAGTTTTCAACTTTCGACTTCCAACACTTAGGCTTTACCACTTTGCCAACACAAGACTTGTGTTTTATATCTTCACAAATAAATATTTATTACATAAAAACAGAAGGGTCGTCTTCAACTTCTGCTTCCTCGTCAGATTGAACTTTCAGCGATCCGTCGACGAGTCTCCAGCGACACATGTCAGGGTGCGTAGATAATCTTCTTGGATTGATTTTTCTGGGCCTGGAATGCTTTCGTTGAGACGGTCCTTTTGGTGTACTCAAAGCGTGATTTCAAGCAACACGAAAATTTCAGTTTTGAAGAAAAATACTCTGTTTTTCTAAAACTTGCTCACCTTAGCTCTGATGCCACTTATTCGGATTACACACAACCATAAAATGATCAACAAACAATCACACACACAAATGAGACACAAATATTTATGTGGTTCGGCCCAATGCCTACGTCCATGGCAGGAGAAATGAGAATGCACTATAAATAAGTAAAAATACAAAATAGAGGAGGAGGAGTCTCTCACTCTTTCTACTCAACTCACAACTCTCATACACTTCTCACAACTCTCTTTTCTTCACACTCTGATATATCAACTCAGCTCACAACCTTCTCCATTTATACACAAACGGGAGAGCCAAAAAATCAACACTTGCCTGCCAACAACCAAACATCAGAATAAATGGCAAGCTATTAACACAACCAACCTACAAGAGGATAGTCCAAATTTGCAGCCTCCATTCTTGACTTCCATAGCCAAGTTCACATGGTATTGATACTCAACACTTGTAGCAGCGTCATGTAGTTTTTTTGGAAAAGAACATGTAACCAGAGGGAAAGGAAGTTGCAGGTTGAGTCGTTCAACCTAAGGGACTTTGCCAATGTTAGGTTCCAAGCTTCCTCCATTGTTTTTGCAGCAGCTATAGGGATATTCAAGAAGGTCTTTGAATGTTGATGGGTTGCGGTTAGGATATTCAAGGAGGTCTTTGAATGTTGATCAGTTTAATGAGAGAAGTTTTCAAATGTTGAAAATTTCATCCTCCGGCCCAATGCGTATATCAATTTTGAATTTTCTTAGAATTGTAGTTAACGGACGTTTAGTCATATGAATCTGCTTAATGATGTGGCTATTGAGCTAATGTCGAATTTCTTTTTCTTATTTGTCGTGCTCCTATTGACTTGGACTAATCAATAATGTCCCTGCACGACAATTACCCAAAGTCTTGGTTTATTTTGAGTGTTGAAGGATGAGATTGGAATAGTAGTGAGGTGCGTTCACAAAAATCGTATTTGTTTTAAAAATTTGTCATGAGATTATGAGTCTCATGAGATTATAAAACCCCCTCCAAGGAGGTGACTTACAATCCCATGGGGAATGTAGTATTGATATCTAATCTCATGGGATTTGAGGTAAAAATACTATGTCACCCTTCACTTTACAAAAAAACAACACTCACCTTCTATATAATATGAGTTTTTACGTAATTTTATAAACGTAATTCCAACCAACTAATGTCACTATATAGTGCATAAACAAACACAATTTATCTTACATCTTTAACCTAATACCACCATACTAGTAATTCCCTCACTCAATTCCACCGTATTAATTAATAATCCCCCGCTCAAATATACGAGGCCAGAGTCCCAAAAAGAAAGGACAAGGTTGAGCGTGGTTTGATATGGTTGTTAATTTTGTTTTCTTTTTATAAAAATTAGAAAATAATTTTTGGTTTTGATAAAAAAAAATAACAAAGCTTATTTGGTCTAAAAAAAAGTTTCCAAAACAAATATAAATAAAAATAAGAAAACATGTTTAGTAAGTTATCAAAGGTGGTGGCCGATGGTGAAAGATAGACAAATGTAGTGGTTGGTAATGAGGGTGGCCATAAGTGGTCAGGGCAGTTGACGACCAGAGTATTCTAGATAAAAGTTGTTGGAAGGGAAGGTCACCACGTTCTTAGGATAAAATTAATAAATATTTTTCAAAAAATTATTTTTCCTTATTTGGCTACCACAAAAAGGGTTTAATGACACTTAATATCATGCACCTTTACTAAAATCTCATTTTAGTTCTTTTACTTTGAAACTTAAATCTCATTTTAGTTCTTCCACTTTTAATTGTGACAACAATCTATTACACTTCAAGTAAATTTGCAATATTAATTTCGTCTATATGGTGTTAATGAGACTGGCATTGATTGGCATGTATACTGTATGTGACATATTTATGTGGGCACAAATAAAAATATAGGGACTAAAGAGAGGATTTGATAAAAATGCATGAGACTAAGGTGAAATTTTGTGAAAGTGTATAGTTTTTAACGAGTTAAGAAAAATGTTACGTTGTAACTTACACGTCAACTTTCATTAGACTCATTAATGCCTAACATTGTAATTTGATTTAACATACAAGTGATTAACTATCACAATTGAAAATGAATGAGCTAGAGTTAGATTTTAATAAAACTACAAAAATAATAAGTATAATTAAATCTATAAAGTGGTGTTTGATAACTTAATTCAACAATTAAGGTTGCAAATTTGAGAATTGATAACAAATTGGGAATCATAAATTTGATGTTGTGATAAAGACTAGAATTAGGAAAGAGGTAGGGATGGTGGGGCAATCAAGGTCGTAAACAACACGACGGAAGCATTGAAGATTGGAAATACGGAGTGGGAATAGGCAGATAGCGATACGGGAAAAGTGAAGTGGGATTTGGGCGATTACGCATTGCCACTGCTAAAGGACGTCGAGAACTAGCCACACATCTAGCATCTTGTGATGACATAGATCAGGTCAATTTTCTAAAATTAGTGACCGCCAAAGGCACCCAAAGTCAAGACTAATGCTATTTGATATCGGATTCGCTTACAAGCAACTATATCTATCTTACTTACTCTCTCTCTCTCTCTCTCTCTCTCTCTCTCTCTCTCTCTCAAGATTCACTTGACTGCAAACTTGATGAAGGTAAATGGGTTTCCCATTCTTGAACTTGAAGCTCACCAAATTTTGCAGTCAACAAGGCTCGCTTTGTCGTAGGGAATTAAAGCCTTTGCAAATGATAAAAGGGAATAAGAAAAAAGCTTGGTATGGAAATTTGTTTGGTGAAACACGACCCCGAGCGGTTTTTATTTCTTAGGATGCATGAAACGCAATCCCAAGCGGTTTTGTTTCCATCTTAGGATGCGTGAAATGTGGCCCTTTACAGGCTTTACCAACACGATCTCGAGCGGTTTTTGTTTCTTGGGATGCATAAAATGCAATCTCAAGCAGTTTTGTTTCTATCTTAGGACGCGTGAAACGTGGCCTTGGGCGGGTTTTACCTCGGGTTGTGTGAAACACGACCCCGAGCATTTTTTTTGTTTATTGGGATGCGTGAAATGCAATCCCATGTGGTTTTGTTTCTATCTTAGTACGCGTGAGGTGCGACCCTAAGCTATTTTACTCTCATATCGGGACGTGTGCAACACAACCCCGAGCGGTTTTCATCTTCTTGTTTCTCAGGATGCGTGAAACGTAGCCCTGAGCGGTGTTTTCTTTCCTCGTCTCTTGCTTTGGCATGGTTAAAGTGTGTGTTTTCTCTTTTTTTGCATGGAACCTGTGTTGGTTTTAAGCTTGAAGTTGTTCATTCATGTGTTGTTACTTCATTATCTTGTGTATTGTACTTATTATTGTTCATTGCATCATCTTGCATGGTCATAAGTTTTCAAAATAGCTGGCTTTATGAAGCGTGTCAGTCTGTCTTTCAAAGTTGCATCGTGTGGGTCATTTGCATTTTGCCCCTGAACTCGCTAGTTTGATTCCTTGCAAAGGGGATACGTAGGCAGCTTGCGAGCGCAACCAATCTAATTTATGTCTTGCTTTCTTGTCCAAGTCTTAGGGCCTTGTCAAAATGGGTCGTCTCTGGGCTTTGACAGTCACTCACGTCATTTCATGACTTCGAGCTCTATCAAAGAGGGGCAACTGTAGACACCCCATTTTTGACTGCCCGCAAGACTTAAGCGCATGGTTCGATACAGTTGATGATGAAATTTGAATTGTGTGCCTTGAATTCATAGCGATTCGGATTCAATCAGGCTCTCGAAATAACCTCAAATCTTCAATATTTACCTTGTTTAAACCTGTGAATTTCATTTTTGGACCTTTTTCCACTCCAAGTTGAGTTTGAACCAAAAAAACAAGGGAGGGCATCAAAGCCCGGCCGTGCATCAGTGATAGCCGGCTGTGGCTATGAATGGTTGATCGGCCCTTGGTGGGGAAATACACTATTCTAGGAGTAGGGATGGCAATTTGAACCCGGCTCGACGGGGACCCGCTCCCCCGTCCCCGATAAGAGCAGTTTTTCTCCAAAAATATCACCAACAGGCCGGGGATAGTATTTGAAATTAAATCCCCGATCAGTTTCGGACCGGAGACGGGGATAGCTTTCATAGCCCCGGACCCAGCCCGGCCCCATCCCTATCCCCGGTCCCGTTTTTTCCCTGAAATAAAATTACTTTTGTACCCCTCTGTATATATGTGTGAGTGTCTGCGTCTCCCTTAATTTGTTGGCCTCATTTTAGGTTATAGACACACAAACACACATCAGTCCCTCACACTCTTCACGGTGCCGATCTCCACCGTTTCTCCGTGCTCCCTATTTCTTTGCCGCCGTCGCTCTTCCCTTTGCTCTCTCTTACTCTATCTCTGATACCTCACCGATTTCAGTCCAAATCGTGCTTTGATCGCCATTTTCCGTGACGAGAGAGAGCTTCCCGTCGTGAGAAAATGGGGAGAAGAGGGAAAGAGAGAGAGAGAGAAGAGAGCTGCCATGGAGTGCTCTGATCGCCATTTCAGTCGCTCACAGTGCTCTGATCGCCATTTTAGCTCAGATCTGTGTGAGATCTATGACGATCTGTTGTTGCTTTTGAAGGTTGTACATACACAATATATGTATATATATTATGTATCTATGAGACCATATATATTATAGATTTTGAATTCTACTCTTCTATAATTATTCTGAAGGTTATGTAGATTTTGAATTCTACTCGTTCTATGATTATTCTGAAGGTTGTACATACACAATATTATATATATATACACACACATATATGGTCTCTTCAAAACTATACTGAAGGTTGTAGATTTTTTTAATGTTGTTGTTAATTACTCGTTCTATAATTATTCTGCAGGTTGTAGATTTTTTATTTTTATTTTTTTTGGCCAGGGAATGTTCAGGGTCAGGGAAACCCGATCCCCAGTAGGGGGTGGGAGCGGGGGCGAGGGCGGGGTCAGTGATAGGTTCCCGATGTCAGGGCCGGGGATGGGGGGAAATGCGATCATCGGGGATAGGGAGTGGGATCCCGGCCCCGCCCCGCCCCGTTGCCCTTCCTATCTGGGAGGGAGCCTGCCAACTGTCTATTTTTGAAGATATTTATCACCTTTTGAGCTTGAATTCTATCAAAACAAAAGTGTGTGATTGTTTTGAGGGTTGAACAAAATTTAGAGAGCCTATATACACCTTGAGAGCTCCTCCCTCCTCCTTCTTCCATTGCAAGCAACCTTTGAGCTAACCTAACTTCCTTGTATCATCTTTATACTCCATACACAACCATGTCTTACCACCTTAGAGCCTTGGTTGATCTTGGAGAAGCATAATTCAAGCTTTAGAGTGGGTTGAAACCAAGTTTGAATCACAAACAACAAGCTTACCTCTTGAAAGGTATAAACTTGTTTTCTTTTATTTTGCTTTCATATCTTTCATTTGCTCCATGATTCTTACTTTTTTGCTTTGCTTTGAGTCTATTTGAAGTGTTTAAGGTTGGGTTTGAAGAGCTACCAAAAGGGTAGAGAGAGCTTGCTCTTTCTACACCTTTACCTATAGCTCAAACCCTTCCTTTTCCACTCTTTATCTTTGATATCTACACTGATTTTTAGAGTTTTCAGAGGGCCAAAAATCATGTTTTCAAGCTTCAAAAGTGAAGGGGTTAGCCACCGCTTCTTGTTCTTGCTTACTAGCCTTCATTCTTCTTTTTATTGTTTAGCTTTTTAGGCTCTTTTCATTAACTTTTAACCTCTATTTTTCATGTGTTAAGGGCTATCTTAGGGCTGTCCAAGCCTTTTAAATTGATTCATGCTTTATTTAGTTCATTTGTTGTCTCATAAGTTGGCATATATAACTTGTTGCATGTTGTTTCAAGCATTCCTTTACTCATTTCTATTTTTAAGAGTCTAATTTTAACAATCAATCCACCATCCATCTCTTTCATTCTTGAGAATGATTTCAACCGATTGAGGTTGTTCAAGACATGTAAGAAAGACTCCTACTTAATGGCTTAATCTTTTCGAAGATTCATTGCCAATGGTATAGTCTTTCTCTCATGCTTTAAAAGAACCTCTCATTTGACATTACTTCTTGTTTAGAGGACTTTAACATCACCATGGACAAATGGACTAAAGAATGGCAAGGCTTAATAAATTGGATTAAAACTTGGATTAACACACATAAAAGAAAGCGGCTTAAATTGCTCCAACTTGGCCGGCCGTTATGCCAAGTTCCTTGTGTCAAGAGTCGTCACATGCTAATCCATAGCATTTTGATAATTCTTGAAGCGTTGCAACCTCCCTCTTTGAGTTCATTCCATGACAAGAGGGAAGGGTGGTTTTATTCTTTGCAATTTCATTGATTTTTTTCCAAAATTGCATCCGAGACCATCAAGCAATCATGTTGCTCATTGATGGTTTTGGAATCAATTTTAACATTCTCTCGAGGCTTTCCCATGACAGAGAAGGAAGATAGGGACAACAAAGCTTGAGGACACTCTATCTGCACTGGTTCACCTCAGAACACAAAAACAGAGCTTTGCACTAAATTAATGCACGGCCAGTCCTCTGTAGGCCCAGTCGGCCACCAGTAAGGCACGGCCGGCCCTCAGTCTGTGGCCAGCAGTGTAGTTTTGCAAGAAACTAAGACAGTGGCTAAAGGTGAAACAGAGGCAGCTTAGGCAGATAGAGTAGCTCTTGGGCGCTGTGCATGCAACCTTCATCAATTTTCACTTACGCATTTTGTTGAATGAACTTGATCTTGTTGTAATTACTTAGTTGTAGCTAATTATGTTGTAAAGTGTTGTAATTAGTTAGTTAATTATTTATTCAAATTTCGTTTTGTAATTAGTTAGTTAACTAGAATAGTTAGTTAATTTATATTCATTTGTAATAATTAGTTAAGTAGTTTGGCTAATTTCATTTTTTTACTAATAACTAGCTTATTTAGTCGAGCTTTAATTAGTTAGTTAATTAGCTTAGTTTATTCGGGCTCTCCTTCATGAGAGTGCAAATTTGAAATAATGTGTATGTCTTCCAACCCCACGTCTTTCTCCCTTTTATTTACTTGCTTAAGATGGTTAGTTTAGGGGCATCATGTTTTATTTAGCATATTTTATGCTTACATCCATTCATTTGTATTGCATACACCGAGGCTCCGCGCATCATTCAAACTGCATTATTTTTTCAATACTTCGATGAATACATGCCTAGATTGCAGGTTTTGAAGTAAATCAAATGCCATATTAGTAGTCGAGCCTAGTAGTTGCATTATCGCATGTGTTGCATTAGGCATCTTGTATAGTTAGGAATCACACAAATTTCTCGAACTCTCTTATCTTATCTTAGCTTGGAGTACTATGTGAGTTTTTAGTGCTTTAACATACTTGCTTGAGTGTGAGTGACTTCCATAACTAGCATGCTTGCCATGAGGCTATGTGCTTAAGTAATAAATTGTTTGAGTGCATGTGGATGAAGGCTTGTTGCTTGAATTGGAATGATTCAATGAATATACGTTTAAGCCCACTTTGTTAAGTGGCAAATTCGCAAGCTTTAAGCCCACTTTTGTCAAGTGACAAATTCAAACCGTTTTCAAAAAACAAACATGAAATTGAATTGTTCCAATTTGAGCAAACTAGTCTATACCTTGTGTGTGCGCATCACATAGTAAATGCTAGCCTAATAAACCGAAACAAGAGCATATAATGTTGATAAAATCCATATCATGATTAGTAGAGGCCGATGTTTGATCGGGCGAGCGGGGGTGCTCAATTCATGACCTTCCCTTCTCGTACCTAAGTTCCCGAACCGAGACAATCTTGGTGATGGCAGACACGTGGCCTTCGGCACGAGTCATGGGTTTTTTAAATTTCTCAAAAATGTTTAGGTGGTGATTCTATATTTGGCAAAGCCGTCCAATTTTGGCATTTTTGATTCAAAATTGATTTTCCAAAAGATTTGTCGGATTTGGACTCTTTGGTGTTTATCAATTTCACATTGCACTTGTGAGATTAGATTCAGAACCGCGGGAGTCCGAACTGTAGGACTTCTTTTGAACTTCCAAAAGAAGGGGCGAAAAAGTCGGGCTACAGTTTCTGGCGACTCCACTGGGGAATTAGAGAACTTGACTTGAAATTCATGATATGACATTTTATTTACACTTATGTGTTTCTTTGCATTACATTTGCATTGGTGCACTTAAGTCACTGTGTTTGCCATCTGCTATTCCTGGACGGTTTGCCGGAGGCTTGCCTGAAAAGCTTTCCAAAAGGCTGACCGGTCACGGGCTCTGCCACAATGGGAACAAAACCCTTGGATCTGGACTACCGTTGTACCGTTTGATCCTCCTTTCACTTCTCGGTGTTAGGTGCGAGAGGTATATTAGGTAGTCTTGTTGAGGTACCCTTTTGACCATTTGGCCTAGTTGCATATCGAAAGCCATAGAGACTATTCCAAACTAGGACATGATGCTTACCTAGATACAAGATTATGTGAAACCGCTTTGTTTGAGTAGTGAACCCTAGTTCCTGACGAAACTAGGACAAGGTAACCCTACCCCCTCATAGGGGTGTTTTGGATCTCACTTGACTGGTATGTGCTTTACAGTGAAACTGTATAGGAACGTGCGTATCAGTTGCAAGTTGGGTATCAATATTTGGGGGCAGAATTCAGTACTGGGTGCAGTCCTACAGCTTTGATTACATCTGTGTGTTGTTAACATCTGAGTTGAGGTGTTGTGCTGTTTTTTATTTCAACTTTCTTCTTGCTTTATTTCTTTTTGCTAGGTAGTTTATCACAATAGTTTTAGAAAGTTCGGATATCCCCCGAGCACTCTGGACTCGTGTCAGGAGGCTTTATAGATCTGGAGATCTTGTTAGAGGACAACCTGTGTTTGCTTCGCTCCCACCGATTACTAGACGGAGAAGAGTTAGGCACAATTCACCAGTCCAACAATCACCTGCATCTAGTCAAGCTCAGTCTTCCACATCTACTCCAGTAAGATATTATTCGCCAGTTCCGCTGGCACAGTGTCCCCTGGTTAGCATGGAGGACCTAATCCACCACCTTCAGTAAACAGTTGAAACCATACAATAAGACGCTGCTCGTTAGGCCGAGGTCATAAATAGGCTGCAACAACAACAACCATAGCCAGCAGTGGCTTTTGTACCTCATGCACCTCCTACGGGCATCCCACTACCCGCAGCCATAGTCCATACTCCTAATGCCCAGGCTGAGAATCAGGGCAATCCGACAAAGCCGATCCCACCACAAACCTCTAAGGTACTAGTGTATCAAACCGAGGCTTCATTTGAGTTCGAAGTTGACCCAACTGTGCTTAAGGTTAACAAACTGGAGAAGCTTTTTAAGAGGGCGCAAGGTGTGAATTCTATCCCCGACATCAAAGATGGATATACTGATTCTACGGTAACCTTTCCAGATCGGTTCAAAATACCGCACATCGATCGGTTCGACGGCTCTGGAGACCCCATGGTTCATCTTCGACTGTTTTCAGACATTCTGCGACCAATGGGCCTAACCAGATTGCAGAAGCTCTCCCTCTTTGGCAGGACCCTATCCAGTATAGCAGCTATCTAGTATGCAAAGCTGGACGATTCTGTGAAGCAGAGTTGGAAGGAGATGGCTGAGGCCTTTATTGCACAGTACTCCTACAACACCCAAATTAGGGTCACAACCCATGATCTCGAAGCAACACACCAGGAGCCAAAGGAGGGCTTTGCAGAATTCGTGACGAGGTGGAGCGCCAAAGCTTCAATGATGACTACACAACCTTCCGAGAAAGACCAGATAAGGATGGTAGTCCGCAATTTGCACGGGAAATTGTTGCAGAAAATGATAGTCCTACCCTTTTTCACATTCACTGAGCTCCATGAGATGGGTGTTCAGATTGAAGAGGCCATGAAACAGGGGTTGATAACTAATGAGAAAGAGCAGGACAAGAGGCCTTTTGTGCGCAGTTCCAATGCAACCACTAGTTGAAGCACAGCTGGGCGGCCGTCTGATGTGAGTGTTGTCACCACCACAACCAAGACCGCCAATCCCTTTTATCAATACAACTCCACAAACTTCAAACAACCAGGCTCGATCCCAGAGGACCTTTACCCCACTCTACATGCCTTTATCCCAAGCCTTGAGGGTGTTGATTAAAAAAGGGCACCTCAAGCCATTAGAGCCTCGCCCACTACCTGGCCCTCTCCCGCCAAAACACAACCTAGCCAAGTACTATGCATTTCATCAGCAGCACAGTCCCGACACTGACCAATGCTTCAGGTTGTATCGTGAGATTCAAGACCACATCGACAACAAGGTGATCACACCACCCCAAAAGCCAAATGTAACTACCAACCCTCTCCTGACCCACAATCGAGTTCCCCACCTCACAACCTAAACCTAATCCATACACTGGCCCTCCCTTATAACCCCAGCATATATATTACCCCTTCCCACCTACCCAGGTCGATTGTGTTCATTCTCGAAAGCACAGATTTGTACATGGTGGACACGGCCACACTTCAACCTGAACCTGTGGTGGTGACAATGGCAGAAGAAGGGAGGTTGGCCTTAGAGGAGAGTACAAATCTGTTGTCTGAGTGCTCTGAGGGCTTGTCTGAAAGGGTGTATAATACGTGCTGCTACATTGTGCCAGTTGATCAAGCTAAGCCAGAAGTGGTATTGCCAACTGTAGACGCGCCCCGAGGACTCCCGAGCTCCACGCTGCGAAGGCGCGAAATTCGCTTGTTCTCTAGCTACTACAGTTCGGACTCAATGTTACGGTTCTGAATCTAATCTTGTAAAGTGCGATGCAAGACCGATAAATCACCAAAGAGTCCAAATCCGGCAAATCATTTTTGGAAAACTGATTTTTATAAAGAAGTTCCAAACATGGACTGCTTTGCCAGATATAGAGTCGCCACCTAAATATTTTATTTTGGGGGAATTTAGGAAACCCTGACTCGTGCCTAAGGCCACGTGTCCGTCATCACCAAAGTTGCCTCGGCTCGGGAACTTGGGTACGAGAGGGGAAGGACATGCAATGAGCACCCCCGCTCGTCCCCGCTCGCCCGATCAAAGATCGGCTTGTACTAAGCATGATATTTTGTTTTTGAAAACACATGTGCTCTTATTCCGGTTAATTAGCTAATCTTACTACGTGATGCGCACAGCATACAAGTATAGACTAGATCACCTAATTTGGAACAAAACATTGCACATTTGTTTGAAAAATGGTTTGAAATTTGCTACTCGTAAGTAGGCTAAAACAAGGATTTTGATGAATTGTTCCAATTCAAGTAATCCAACCTTCACCCACAGGTATTCAGGCAGTTATATCAAATAAGCAGTTAGCCTCATGGCAAGCATGCTTTCATGGCAGTCAATAACACATATGCAGTATGCTAAAGCGTAAACACTCACAGTGTACTCCGAGCCAAAACAAAGAACTAGTTAGAAATCATGCATGACCCTAGTTCATGTTAAGATGGCTAATGCAACGCATGCAAAAATGCAACTAAGATAGGCTTGGCTATCTAAAATGCCATGTGAAATGCAATTTGATAACATGTTGATCACGTATTTCAAGTAAATGTATTGAAAATACAATGCAATTAGTATGATGCGCCGAGCCCGGTGCATGCAATACAGATGAATGATGCACGCATGCGAAGCATAAGGATGCTAATTGAAATATGCCCTAAAACTAACCATCATAAGCAGGTAAGTAAAAGAGAGAAAGAAATGGGGTTGGAAGACATGCATCACACACACGCACGCTTATTACAATAGTTGGCCCTCTCAACGGAGGGTCCGAATAAGAAGCTAACTAGCTAATCTAAGCTAATTAAACTAATTATTACATCACAAAACTACTAAACTAACAAGCTAACTAATTAAGCTATTACAACACAAATTGAATAGTTAACGCATTAACTAATTAAGTACAAACCAAAGCATGAACTAGCTAAGCAAATTAGCTAAGTAAAGCAGTAAAACAGGAGGTCCTCAGAGGGAGAAGAGTATGCATGCCTGGTCGCCTCGTTCGGAAATCCAACGCGATGCCCCAACTTGCCTCTGTTCTCATTTGTTCTTAGAACTTTGCACAAGCTCCAGAAAGCTTAAACTCCACCATGGAGACCTGTAGGAGGGTGGCCGACCACCTAGGGATGCCACCAGCCATGGCCGACCACCTATCTTTGTTTCAGACCAGAAAAAGTGGTCGGCCAGCTAGTTTTTCTGGCTGACCGACCAGTTGCTGCTGCTAGACTGCAATTTGTTGCAACAGAGACCAAGAAAGGGCATGGCAATGTATTTGCAAGATATGTGTACACAACCACCCTCCCTATCATTTCATAAGCTCAAGGGAGTGTGGTTCTCGACCCTCGGGCCATTAATCACGCATCTTGATGCATGATGGCCGAGAGGCGAAGTTGCACAATTCAATGTAAAATAAATGCACAAGTAAACACATAAATGCCTAGAACTCTATCATGTGTGATCAAGAGCGTCGGCGACCGAGAATTGAAACACATTTCATCACTTTAAGTATGAAATGTCCCTCGCTTCTCGTGTTTGGACTAACACCTATTTCAAACAACAATGCAAAGAAAGCATGTAAACAACAATGTAACTACATGGCACACTCAATGCAAACAATGACATAGCATACACAATGCAATGTAAGATGGCATACGCAATGCAATATGACATGATCAATTTAACAAAGCTAATGACATGCGAGGCAACATAAGCATACAACAACATGATACATTGTAAGCACGCGAATATCATGAAAGCAAACATGCTCAATGGACTTAAACCAAAAAGGGACAGACCTCAGTCATGCCCAAATCAGTGGCCATAATGCTAAAATGAAGGGATGAAATGCAAAGCAAAGCAAAGCATGCATTGGCCCATCAACTAGGCCTAAGAGCACAACTCTCAAGAGTGCTTAAGGAGTGACAAATGTGGAAGTGTAACAACACTAAGTGCACTGAAATAAGGTATGAAATGATGCCAAATCATTCAAACAATCATAAGCATAGCATGCAAAGGTCCTTAGGCATTAAAGCTAGCAAAGAGGACTACAAAGGGGGGGCATGCAATACATGGCACAAATGCAAGAACCAAACATGGACAGAGCTGAAATAGGTCAAGACAATGACCAAAACATGCTAAGTTGGAGTCTCAAAGGTCAAGGCATGCGAGCATACAAGCTAGGCCATAAACAAGGCGACAAATGCACAACCCTTAGAGGCACTCAAAGGGTGAATGAAGTGAGCATAAGGAAATGCTACACACTCTGAAATAACATGGTGAATGATGCAAAATCATGTACACAACACAAATGAAGCATGCTATGGAGCTCAAAGCTTGAAACTAGCATAGGCACTTACACTACAACCATGCAAAACATGAAGCATATGGAAAGGGCAACCCAAAACAGTCCTAGAACATGTCAAAATGAGTCTAAAACATGCATGGAAGGAAGCCAAAATATGCTAGCATGAAGGGCATAAAGCACGGAATATGCAAGGCAAATAGGGTGGATTACACTACACCTACTAAGACCAAGCATGAGATGACTTAACCAACAAAAATCAGAGTTATATTATGGCAAAATAACTCCAAATACACATTGAAATGATAGCTCGCAAGCTTAGGCATGAAGGCATACGCAATGGCTCATGTTTAAGGCATAAAGGGCAAACCCTCCAACGCATTGAATGAGTGACAAATGCAAGTGCATGAACATGAAACATGGACTGAAATCACATTAAAAATGATGCCAAATCATTCAAATAGTCCAAGTAATGCATGCTAGTGGACTTGATACACAAAGCTAACAAGCTAGATTGAACCATGGCTATGCAAAGCAAGTCATGCATGGCCAAAAAAATACAAATCAGAGCTAGAGCATGCTAAAACATGGACAAAAGCTTCTTAGAGTTAAGCCAAAAGCATGCTAGAATGACATGTTAAAGCATGGTACACATTAGGCTATTGAATGGAAATGCACTACAAGTGTATGGAGCATGCAAGTGCCAACCAAACCAACCCAAAACAGATCTAAGGCATGTTAAAACAACACCAAAAACCTACTAAGATGGCCCCAAAACAAGCTAGAAAGACATGCTCAAACATGAGGCACATAAAGCTAGTTTGTAAGATTTACACTACAAGTGTATAAGGCATGCATGGAGTGACAAAACCAAGTAAAAATAGTGGCATGCCATGCTAAAATAAGCCCAAATACAAGCTAAAATGTGGTCAACATAAGCTTAACAAATATGCTCACACATGAGGCATTCAAGACAAGTATTAAAGACACAAGGAGAGGGGATGACCCTCTCCTTTTTGGGACCTCAAAACACCCTTCCCACCACTGAAATTCCTCTGAGTTATAGTGGTGAGAAGGCCAAAACAAGGTGGTGCCAAAGGCTCACAAAGAAGGCACAAAAGCAAGGCCAAACTAGGCCTAAGAGGGGGTAAACAACCCCAAACACAAAAGTGACCTTAAACAAAGATCTTAAGCACCAAAATTTAGAACTTTTATAGTTAAGAGTTAAGCTTAAAACAGCATGCAAGAAGGGCTAAAAGCTTAAGCAAAAATAGAGGTTTAAGGGACTAGTTTCTCACCCTTGAAGACCACCTTCAAAGCTGCAACTCCAGCAACTTTTCCAAGCTCAAACCAGTCCAAGAACTTCAAAAACAACTTCAAGGGACCTCAGCTCCAAGAGTATGGTGTTTGAGTGTGTGTTTGTGTACAAGAGTGAGACAAAATTACACTTTAAGGCACAAAACAAGAGCAAAATGAAGAAGTATAGATATAGATGATATGTATCACTCAAGCACACTTTTTTCTGAACCTAGAGGAGGGAGAAGGAGCCTCCCTCTTATAGAGAGCAAAAGCACAAGCTTCTTGAAGAAGCTAAGGCTCAAGGCCATCCCTCCATACACGTGTATGGAGGATGGTTCTTGTGCTCTCCAGCTGTGCCAGCTGGCCAAAAATATCTCCAAAAAGGAGACAAAAAGCAGCCGACCACTTGAAGCGGTCGGCCAGCTACTTTAAGTGGTCGGCCGACCACTTTAAATGGTCTCCCAAAAATAAAAGTGGTCGGCCATGGGTGGAGAAGGTCAGCAGCATGAAAACAAGCAACTGGTGTGGTGGCCGACCATTTTTGATGGTCCAAAGATCAGGGAGACCAGTTGTCAGACCAGAAAATTGGCTGGCAGGAAGGAAAGTGGTTTGCGGGGAGAGAAACTGGTCTCCCACCCTTGTACCACCTTCCAAACAAGAAAAACAAGGTTTGTACCAAAAACAAACCAAAACGAATGCAAGACGAAAGTTCAGGAGGCAAGGCACGCAGCCGAGAGCCCCGAAAACTAGCTGACGACCACCAAAAGTGGTTTACGACCACAAAAGTGGTCTCCCAAACCACAGTGGCCTTCTAGGCCAAGGAAACAAGGTGTGGTTCAAAAACACGCCAAACGAAGAACGTTAAGCGGTCCGGAGACAAGGCGCACGACCGAAGGCTCCGAAAACCGGAAACTAGTCTCCAAGCGGGAAAAGTGGTCTACGACCACAAAAGAGTGGTCTACAAGACCTCTCCCTCCCTCCAGGGAAGAGAAACAAGGCTTGGTCTGCAAACCGAGCTGAAACACAAAGAGTTCAAAGGCCTGGAGGCAAGGCACTCAGCCAAAAACTCCGAAAACTCGAAACGAGCACAAACATGCACTATCACCGAGCGCTGAATTGATGACGTCTGAGTCTTAAGGTCGATAAAAAATGGGGTGTCTACACCAACTGCAATGGAGGTCGATGTGGTTAGAGAGGATGGCCCGAGCCAAGGTTTAAATGATTTGGCCGAATTAGAGAAGGACTTAGACAATCTGCAGTTCTATGACGAACAAGATCAAGGGGATGTGCAGATTGACTGGTTTGATTTAAATAGGTCGACAGACATCTCTAGGTGGTTGAGTGATAAACCCGACATGGAGGAAGGAATTGAAACAAAACCAGAAGAAAAAGAAGTAAGAATTGCTGCAGTGGCTGGAATGGCCGTTGAAAATAGGAAACTGCCAGAGAGCACCGGCGTCGAGAATTTAGCTCAAGAATTGGGCACTGTGAGTACCGTTGACACCAAACAAGAAGCTGCGCTAAAACAGTTTGCATAAGAAATGGATCAAGACAAACAGGAAGCTAAAATGGTCCAACACCCTGTGGGGGATACTCATGATGTGAGAATGATCAAAACGGAACCAGACAATTGTTTGTCAATTGCCGGAGGTGTATGGTCGGAGGACGATGATCTACTTCTGGCCCACACCGACTAGGACTAGGGTGAGTCCCTTCCAAAAAATACCTGGTACTCTGAAGAGATTGACCACATGATGAGGAGTGGGTGGTATTTCAAGCCCCCGCACTTAGACCAAGCCGAGGCCTCTAGGAAAGATAAAAAAAAGTAGAAAAACAAAAAGAAAAACAGTTGGAGTAAGAGGCAGTGCTGAAGCAATTAAAGAAAATCCAAGCCGATATTTCAATCTGGGGGCTACTAATGGCTTCTCGAGTACATCGACAAGCCGTACTATCAGCGATGGACAAAGCCAAACTATCCATTGACACTACCCCTAAATAGCTGGTGGGATTAGTCTTCCCAAGAGGCGCCAAGCCAACCCTAACCTTTTCTGATCTAGAAATGCTGCCGGAAGGCTCTGTACACAACAAACCTCTGTACATATCTGTTAAGTGTAGAGAAAAATAGGTGCCAGTGGTGTTGGTCGATACTGGGTCGGCTATCAATGTCTGTCTGTCGCGCACAGCTTATGCCATCGGCCTGAAACCAACAGATTTCGTGCCTACAGCCCAAGTGATCCGGCATATGACAACACAAGCACTGAGGTTATGGGCACGGTGTACATCCTAGTTCAGGTTGGCCCAGCGCAGCTGTAGACACCCCATTTTTGACCGTCCTCAAGACTTGGACGTCACCGTTTGAACACTCGGTGATCATCCATGTTTGTGTTCGTCTTGAGTTCCCGAAGGTCTCGGCTACGCGCCTTGCCTTAGGATCTCTCGACTTGCTTGTTTTGTGTTTGGTTTTGCACCAAACACTTGTGTTTTGCCTTTTGAGGGGTAGGGAATGGCTTGTTGGCCATCCCCACACCTCACCGGCCATGGCTTGAGGCCACCGGCTGTGTTTTGTTGCTATCGGCCAAATATTTGGCCGGTCGGCACTGTTGTTGGTCGACCGACCATTTTTTTTGGTCAAATGGCCATTTTGGCTGGCCGACCACTGTGCATCTGCTTTTGTAGATATTTTTATGCCAGCTGTGCTAGCTGGCATACACTTTGCACCCCCTCCATACACGTGTATGGAGGGATTTCACTCTTGCTTAACTTGTTTTGTAAGCTTTGCAAGAGTGATCCTCTATAAGAGGAGGGCTTCTCCTCCCTCCTCTAGGGTTACAAAAAAGCTCCAGAGGCTCTGAGATTAGAGTTAGGGTTGTGTATATCTCTATCTCTATATCTCCCTCTCCTTTTGGTGTTTAAGGTGTTTTGTTCATAGTTTTGCACACAAACACCTAGAGTTACACTTTCCTTTGGCTACTGAGGTGCTAAGGAGTGATTCTTGGAGTTCTTGAGTGGATTCAAGCTTGGAGAAGCAGCTGGAGTGCTGTTCTTGAAAGGGGTCAACAAGGGTAAGAACTTTACCTTTAAATACCCCATTTTTGCATAGGCTTTTAGCCATCTTTTCTTGCTGTTTTAAGCTTAGTATATAACATATAAAAGTTCTAATTTTACTTTCTTAAAATAGTTGTTTAAGGTTGCTTTGTTGTTTGGGGTTGTTTGACCCCTCTTAGGCCTTGTTTGGCCCTATTTTTGTGCTATTTTGGTGAGCTCCGGGACCACCTTGTTTGGGCCTCCTCACCACTGAAATCTTGAGGGATTTCAGTGGTGAGGATGGTGGTTTAAGGTCCTAAGAAGGAGAGGGCCATCCCCTCTCCTTGTTACCTTCAAAAAGTGCCATTTTAGCCTCATGTGTGAGCACCATTCTTGAGTGCATGTTGGCCATGTCTTAAGTGTTATTTGTGCTTATTTTTCCATGATATAGCACTGTTTTTACTTGGTTTAGACACACCATGCTTGCCTTGCATACTTGTCTTGTAATGCTATGAATTGCCTTAACATGTGCCTAGTATTTAGACTACCATGCTCACTTGTTTTGGCTTAGCTTTGTGAAGCTTTTATGCTTGTTTTGATGTGTTTGAGGTCTGTTTTTGGTTGCTTGGGTCATCCATGCTTTGCTTTGTATAGCCACCATGTAATCTCCCTGGTAAGCCTTGAGCATTGGCCCCTCTAGCATGCTTTACTTGCATCATTTCAGTGGTTTGGAACCACTTAACATGTCATTTCAATCCCCATGGTATGCTTGTATTTGATGCCCCTTTAATGCTTTAAAAGGTCGGTGTTTTGTGCTCCATGTTTGGACCTTTATGTATGCTTCCATGTTTAGGCCTCTAGGGTGCCATGTCAATGTGTTTTTGGCTTTGTTTTAACATGCTAAAACTTTGATTTTGGCCACTTAGTTCATGCCATGTTTGGTTGCATTAAGTGTGGTGTAATGCCTCTTTAGTGACCTTGTATGCTTCATGTATTTGTCCCTTTTGTTTTAGCTTGTTGGCTTTGGTCATCGCATGTGTTAAGCTTACTTTGCCATGCCTTAGGACTATCTTGGGTCATATTTGGCATATGCCCTCTGTTTCACGTGGTTTTGGTTCAAGTCCTCTTGCTCTTTTGGGCTTTAAGCTTTATTGCATGCCATGCTTGGTTTGTTTTTGTGATTTGGCATCCCTTTTAGCACCATTTCAGAGCTTGGAACATTGTCACATTTGCATGCTTCTCATCCTCTTTTAAGTGTGCTTAAAACTTGCCTCATTATGCTTAAGTGTTGGACCACGTGTGCATGCATGTTTGTATGTGTTTTGGCCCTCATTTCCTTTGCATTTGGCATGCATTTCCTCTTGTTTTGGTTGCCTAACATGTCACATTTCTTGCATGCTTGTATGTTGACATTGCACTTTGCATGCTTGTTAGCTTGCATGCTTGTTACATGTCTTGCATGTTTGTTTGTTTAGGTTGTGTGCTTAGTGCATATTACTTGCCTTCATGCCAATGTTGCATACTTAGCTCACATGCTTAGGTTTGCCTCTTGAATTGAGTATGATAGAGGTTGGGCCATTTGGTTTGTTTTGGTTTGCATTTCATTTGACATTGAAAATGCACAACTTGACATCTTAGGCCATCACGCATTAAGATGCACGATTGGTGGTCCGAGAATCAAGGACCATCCTCCTTTGAGTCATGGACATGATAAGGAGGGTGTTGGTGCACACATTTGCTTGAAATACATTGCCATGCCATGTTTTGCCCTCTGCTGCTGTCAAAACAGGTTTCTGTAGAAAGAATTGGCCGGTCGACTGCATAGAGTGCCGATCGACCAAAGATGGATGGCCGAGAGCTTTATATTTGGTCGACGACCATCCCACCATGGCCGATGATGTTTCCACTTGGTCGGTGATGCTCCACAGTGTTCATAGAATGTACCTTGGGATTTGTGAAAGTCTTAGAAGAGCAGAGCAGGGTAAACAGAGGCAGCTTGTGCATGGCGACGGATTTCCGAGCGAACCCGAGCACGCATGCATCAGGCCCTCTTCCCGAGGCTGTTTATTGCTTTCTTAGCTTAGTTAATTTGCTTAACTAGTTAAGTGGTCTGTAATAATTAATTAGCTTGTAGGTTAATTGATTTGTATTATTCATTCGGTTTCTCCGAGCGAGAGCATAACTGTGTAATAAGTGTGGGTGCGTGTGTGCATGTCTTCCAACCCCTACTTCTTTCTCCCTTTTACTTACCTGCTTTTGATGGTTAGTATTAGGGCATATTTAATTTAGTATACCTTATGCTATGCATGCGTGCATCATTCATCATATTGCATGCACCAGGCTCGGCGCATCATGCTAACCGCATAGTATTTCATATCTAACTTGAATATATGTTATTTGTGCATTCCACATGTCATCCTAGGATTAGCCGAGCCTATTCTAGTGACATTTTGTATGCGTTGCATTAGCCATTTAACATGGACTTGGATCATGCATGATTGCTAACATGTTCTTTGTTTTGGCTCGGAGTACGCTGTAAGTATTTATGCTTTAGCATCTCGCATGAGTGTGAATGTTAACATGACAGCATGCTTACCATGTGGCTAAGTGCTTAGTTGATAAACTGCCTAAATGCCTGTGGGTGAAGGTTGGATTGTTTGAGTTGGAACAACTCATTGAAATCCGTGTTTTAGCCTACTTGCAAGTAGCAAATTTCAAACCATTTTCCAAACAAACGGATATGCAATGCTTCGTTCCAAATTAGGCGATCTAGTCTATACTTTTGTGTTGTGCGCATCACATAGTAAGATTAGCTAATCAATCGGAATAAGAACACATAACATTTTCAAAATAAGATATCATGGTTAGTAGAGGCCGATCTTCGGATCGGGCTAGAGGGGGTGCTCATAGCTGACCTTCCCCAATCGTACCCAAGTTCTCGAGCCGAGGCAACTTTGGTGATGACGGACACGTGGCCTTAAGCAAATGAGTCAGGGTTTCCTAAATTCCCCCATAAAAAATATTTAGGTGGCGACTTTGTATCTGGCGAAGCAGTCCATGTTTGGCACTTCTTCATAAAAATTTGTTTTCCAAAACGATTTACCGGATTTGGACTCTTCGGTGATTTATCAGTCTTGCATTGCACTTTGTAAGATCAGATTAAGAACCGTGACACAAAATGAGTCCGAACGATGGGAGAGCATTGAGAGCCCGAGGGCGCGTCCACAGCAGCAGGATGTCGAGTTCCATGTCCTAGATGTGTCGGCCACCTTTAATCTACTGCTAGGGAGGCCCTGACTGCATCAGGTGAAAGCAGTCTTTTCTACCCTCCATCAAATGCTGAAATACCCTCACGGGAAGGGAGTGGCTATTATGTTCGGGAATTCGTCCATACATCCTCCGCCAAAGGTAACTACACCAGTGCTGGAAATCAACCATGGCGAGGAGGATTTATTCCTTTCAAGGTTTACTCTGGCCGAGGCTCGGGCAGTACAAAACATCTTGGCAGTTGATGAGGGCTTGTATGTCAGCACCCAATCAATCTATTTCATGAACACGCTCCAACATGTGCCAGGAATGGAGTTGGGAAGAAGTGACCGGAAAGGTGTCACAGCATTGGCCGATTGTAGACGCGCTCCCAGGAACTCTCCGAACATCCGTGCACGAGGGCGCAAATCTCGTTTTGTTCTGAGCTACTACAGTTCGGACTCAATGTCACTGTTCTGAATCTGATCTCGCAAAGTGCAATGCAAGACCGATAAATCACCAAAGAGTCCAAATCTGACAAATCGTTTTGAAAAACTGATTTTTAAGAAAAAAGTGCCAAACATGGACTGCTTTGCCAGATACAGAGTCGCCACCTAAATATTTATTTTGGGAGAATTTAGGAAACCCTGACTCGTGCCTAAGGCCACGTGTCCGTCATCACCAAAGTTGCCTCGGCTCGGGAACTTGGGTACGAGAGGGGAAGGTCATGCAATGAGCACCCCCGCTCGCCCGATCAAAGATCGGCCTGTACTAAGCATGATATCTTGTTTTTGAAAACACATGCGTTCTTATTTCGATTATTAGCTAGAATTACTATGTGATGCGCACAACACACAAGTATAGACTAGATCTCCTAATTTGGAACAAAGCATTGCATATTTGTTTGAAAATGGTTTGAAGTTTGCTACTCGCAAGTAGGCTAAAAAATGCTGATTTCGATGAATTGTTCCAATTCAAGTAATCCAACCTTTACCCACAAGCATTCTGGCAGTTATATCAAATAAGCAGCTAGCCTCATGGCAAGCATGCTAACATGTTAACACTTACACACATGCAAGATGCTAAAGCGTAAACACTCACAATGTATTCCGAGCCAAAACAAGAAGCTAGTTAGTAATCAATGCATGATCCTAGCTCATGTTAAGGTGACTAATGCAACGCATGCAAAATGCAACTAGAATAGGCTCGGCTAATCTAAAATGGCATATGAGATGCGACAATTCGATACATGTATTCAACTTGGAATTGAAATACAATGCAGTTAGTATGATGCGCCGAGCCCGGTGCATGCAATACAAATGAATGGATGCACGCATATAAGCATAAGGTATGCTAATTGAAATATGTCCTAAAACTAACCATTGTAAGCGGTTAAGTAAAAGGGAGAAAGACGTGGGGTTGGAAGACATTCACACACTCACGCACACTTATTACAAAATTGTGCCCTCTCGACGGAGGGTCCGAATAAATAATACAAACCAACTAATTAACTAACTAACAAGCTAATTAATTATTACATAACCGAATTGAAACAAATAACTATTCTAAGTTATTAAAACACTGAAATGGCCTCATGACGAGGGATGCATGCATGCTCGGTCGGCTTCTCTCGGAAATCCATTGCCATGCCTCATGTCGCCTCTGTTTGCACTGTTTTGCACCTCTGAAAACTGCACAAGTCTCTGTGGTGCTTCTAAACCACTTCATGGTCATGCTGAGAGGCCATCAGCCAAATGGAAAGGCCATCGGCCAAGAGATGAAGGTCATCGACCAAAAATAAGGCTCTCGGCCAAAAATTGTTAGTCGACCGGCACTGAAGATAGCCGATCGGCCATCTCTTCCTGCTGACTGCTCCTTTTGCTACAACAGAGGACAAATAGAGGTATGGCAATACATTTGCAAGACAATATTTGCAACTACACCCTTTATCATGTTTAAGACTCAAAGGTGTGTAGTTCTCGACCCTCGGGCCACCAATCACGCATTCCAATGCATGATGGCCAAAGGAGCAAGTGTGCAAATCAATATGGAATGAATGCACAAAAACACATAAGGGACCTCAACCTCTATCATGTTTGATCAAGAGGCAAGGCAATGCACACACAATGCTATGCAAATATGCAAGCATGATGCAATGGAATTAGCATGCAACAACATGCAATTCATCAAGTAATGTAACAACACTACAATGGACCAAGCATGCAACACTATGCAATATACCAAGTATGCAACAAGCATGCAACAACATGCAAGGCAAGCATGCAACAAGCATGCGAAGATGGACTTAAACTAAAAGGGACAGCTCTCAAACATGCGCAGATCAGTGGCCAATCTGCTAAAATGAAGGCACCAAAATGCAAGACAAACATGCATGCCAATTGGCCCATAAGCTAGGCAACAAGAACACAACCCTCAAACATGAGCAAGGTGTGACAAACATGAGAATGTGGCAATGCAATAAGCTCTGAAAATATGTGAGGAATGATGTCAAATCAACCAAACAAAGCAAGTATAGCATGCAAGAAAGCCTAAAGCTTAAGGCTAGCCAAGGGACTCAAACCATGGTCATACAAAGCAAGCCCCAAAGGGCTAAGGGCAATCAAAACAGTCCCAAGGCAGGTCAAGACAAGATCAAAAACAAGCTCGAACCTAGCCAACACAAGCTAGAACACAACACCAAAAGCATAAGGCATGCAAGGCTACAAAAGGGGTGTTACACTACACCTATCAAAACCAAACATGGCATGACTTAAACCAATAAAATCAGAGTTATGGCATATTAAAACAAGCCCAAAAACCCACTGAGATGGCATCCCAAAGACCTAAGCATGGTGGCATGCACAATGATCCATTCATGAGGCATAAAACACCAACTCTTCAAAGCATCAAATGAGTGGAAGATGCAAGTGTGTGAGCATGAAACATGGACTGAAATAACATAACCAATGATGCCAAACCATTGAAATAATCCAAGTAATGCATGATAATGACTTGGACACTCAAAGCTAATAAGCTAGAATGCATTGTGGCTATACAAAGCATGGCATATATGATCAAAACAATACAAATCAAACCTTAAACATGCTAAAACATGAACAAAGTCTTCTCCGAGCTAAGCCAAAAGCATGCTAAAATGACATGTCAAAGCATGATGCATGTTAGGCTATTTTATGGAAATGCACTACAAGTGCATGGAGCATGCAAGGAGCTATTAAACCAAACCCTAATAGAGGTATGACATGGTAAAACAAGCCCAAGAACATGCTAAAATGGACACAACATAGGCTAGAATGACATGCTACTTCATGAAGCATACAAAGCTAGTGTGTGTGATTTACACTACAAGTGTATAGGCCATACATGGAGTGACCAAACCAAGAAAAAATAGTGGTAAGCCTTAGCAAAATAACCACAAATACATGCTAGGATACAAGCTAACACAAGCTTCACAAACATGCTCACACATGAGGCATTCAAAGCATGTATTGAAGACACAAGGAGAGGGGGTGACCCTCTCCTTTTTGGGACCTTAAAACACCATCCCCACCACTGAAATCCCTCTGGATTTCAGTGGTGGGAAGGCCAAAACAAGGTGATTCCAAAGCTTAAAAACAAGGCACAAGAACAAGGCCAAACAAGGCCTAAGAAGGGGTAAATAACCCCAAACACAAAAGTGACCTTAAACAAAGATCTCAAGCACCAAAAATCAGAACTTTTATCAGTTAAGAATTAAGCTTAAAACAATAAGCAAGTATGTCTAAAAGCTTAAGCAAGAATGGGGGTTTAAAAGCAAGAAGCTCACCCTTGAAGACCACCTTCAAGAACAAAGCTCCAGCAACTTCCTCTGACCAAAACCAGCTCAAGAACTCTAACACCAACTCCCTAGCACCTCAGCAACCAAGGATGGTGTTCTAGTAGGTGTTTGTGTGCAATAGTATGAAGATTCTACACTTTAGGGCACAAAATGGGAGCAAACAAGGAGATATAGATACAAATATATATCTATCTCTCAAGGACCAATTTTCTGAACTTCTGAGAAGGGAGGAGGGGCTCCCTTCTTATAGAATTCCAATTCTCAAGCTTGTTGAACAAGCTTGAGTCTTGAAATAAATCCCTCCATACACGTGTATGGAGGATGTGAATTGCACATACCAGCTATCACAGCTGGCACAAAATATCTGCAAAAAGTAGATGGAAAGGTCTCGGCTCAAAATATAGCCGATCGACCAAAATAAGTGTCGATCGACCAAAAAGAGTGCCGATCGGCCAACACTTGTGGCCGATGGCAAGAAAATAAGGCCGATGGCATCATGCCTTGGCCGATGGGTTGAGGGGATGGCCAACAAGCCACCATCTTCCCCTCAGAAGCAAAACCACAAGTCCTTGGTCCACAACCAAGCACAAAACAAACAAGTTGAGAGATCCTAAGGCAAGGTGCGCAGCCGAGACCTTCGAGAACTCAAAACGAACACGAGCATGGATAATCATCGAATGTTCAAACGATAACGTCCAAGTCTTGAGGACGGTCAAAAATAGGGTGTCTACACCGATGTGCCGCCTAATCCACACGCCTTTGGTCTTGGCTATACACCCACCAAAGAGGATTGGGCCAGGAAAAGGGAAGAGATAGCAGGCAGAGCTAAAGCCAAGCAGGCTGGGAAACGCTATGAGCTTAATCATAGGCCGATCCGAGGAATGCTAAATGGTCATTTTGTTTGGGAGGGTGAAGACTTCCCATTTTGTGGCTTTCCCGAGCCCTAGTTGAATTCTGCGAAGCAGCGTGTTCCTGGGTTTGAAATTTTCTTCAACTTGCAGTTACAAGACACTGATGTTGAGGAAAAGGCTGAAGCAACTACTAAAGCACGACAGAGGATGGACAACGACTCAGACAGCAGTGAGCTTAAAGTAGGGGCAACACTGGTACGTCTCCTTTCAGATCTTCCAGCCGACTCAGAGAGCTTGGGGGAGAACCTGACCATATCCATAATCGGGGACTAACCGAGTGTCGACCCATTTAGCAGCATTTTGGATGCATCTGAGGCACCATCTCTCGTTTGGCAGCTGGAGGAGGGCTACTTGTCTAGTTTAGAGTCGGGTGGTGAGCTAGAATCTGATTCCATAGAGTCTATGGAGTCGGAATCAGATTCTAGTTCTTCTAAGTCCGAGTCCGAGTCCGGTATTCTAGGGGTGATAACCAAGATGCCGAGGTCTTGTCCAGATCGTCCTTTTCTTTTGCTTTTAAGTCGGTTGTAACCGAAGAGCTGGATGAGCTTGACCTTATGAATGAGAATGCTGCTGCAGATTCTGAGTATTTCTCTGTGTCGCTTGTTTATTGCATTGACCAAGATTTTCAAAATTTTAACGAAAACGATGAGTAAGGAATTCCTTTGGTTTTGAAAAACTTGATTAATCGAGAGGAAGAGAGGTTTGTAAAACCCCTTACGGATGAAATCATTGCTGTTAATGTGGATACTGAGAAGGATCCGCTTCTGGTCCAAATTGGGTCCACGTTGTCTTCGGAGGAGCGCGAGCGCTTAGTTGCTTTATTAAAAGATTTCAAAGATGTTTTCATGTGGCCTTACGAAGACATGCCTGAATCAATCTTGAGATTGTACAGCATCAGATCCCTCTCGACCCCGAGGCCCGACCCGTTAAGCAAAAGTTACAGAGAATACATCCGGATTAGGCTCTGAAGATTAAGGAAGAAGTTACCAAACAGATTGAGACAGGGTTCTTGCTTGTGTCTGCGTATCCAATGTGGTTGGTCAACATTGTTCCAGTCCTGAAGAAGGATGGCAGAATCAGAGTCTGTGTCGACTTCAGGGATCTAAATAAGGCTAGTCCGAAGGATGATTTTCCCCTGCCACATATTGATGAATTGATAGACTTCACTGCGGGCCATGCATTGCTCTCCTTCATGGATGGATTTTTCGGGTATAACCAGATTCTAATGGCGCCCGAAGACAGAGAGAAAACCGCCTTCACTACACCGTGGGGAACCTACTGCTACAAGGTGATGCCGTTTGGCTGAAGAATGCCAGGGTTACCTATCAAAGAGCTACAACCACTATTCTACTTGATATGATCCACAAAGAGGTTGTTAGGTTTTTATTCTTGGCAATCCCGTTTGACAAAACTCCTTTCAGTTGTACTTGTTTTTGCACTTTTATTTCAATAAGGCTATGAGTGTTTAGATGCGAATCCAACCCGAATTGTGCCTTTCAGAGAAGTTTGTGATGTTAATACTTTCAAGATTGCCACTTCGCTGATTAAGACGGGGATCGAGCTGCCCGGTCAACTCGCGGGGGTCCAGGGCGCAGCGCCCCTTGGAGGGTCCGGGGCAACGCCACGGCGGGGTTGAGGGGCAACGCCCCCGAAGCAAAATGCAAAATTGCATTCAAAGTTACATGTCCGCCCTTGCTCGCTCGAGCGAAGCATTGGTGGCTCGAGCGAAGGAGTGCTCGCTCGAGCGAAGGCTGCGTCCATATAAAAAACCTGAAAGAGTTGATTGCTCGCTCGAGCGAAGCCACTTATAGAGTACACGCATTTTTGGTTCCTCGCTCGAGCGAGAGAGTCTTCGCTCGAGCGAGCCTCGCAGTTCCAGATTTCTATAAGTACGGGTTTCTGTCAGATTTTTGGATTACTTCTCCAGATCTTCTTTTTGGATATTAAAGTTTATATCTAGGGATATTTTGCTAGTTTTCTTTGATGTTTAATTGAGTATTCAACTCATGATTTAAAAAGTATACACCAAAGGAGTATTTGTTTGTTCTACACAAAAGAGAGAGTTGTTCTTCGGTGGATTCTGAAGAATTCGAGCCTAAAGCTTTGGTGGATTCTGGAGTGGCTCATCGTCAAGCCAATTCTGAGGTGAAGACGGGGTTGGAAAAGGCACATAGGGGTTGGTTCAATTCGGGCGTGGATTCGCTAGGTAATTGAGAGTATACCTGTGTAATTCCTTTATATCTTCTTAGTGGATTGTTTGGTGGCTGTTGCCCGTGGTTTTTTTATCACAATTGGAGGTGTCCAATTGTGATTTTTCCACATAAAATCGTTGTGTCGATTTGTCTTGATTGTTTGATTGGGATTGTTATATACTGCTTAAAATTGATACATAATCACAAATCAATATCTAGGGGATTTCTAGATTTTTCAGAGGTTGAGGTGTACGTGGACGACATAATTGTCAAGTCAAAAGAAAAAGAGGGCCACTACACCGCCTTGAAGAAATTCTTTCAACGAATCAGAGAATACAGACTAAGGTTGAATCTGTAGAAGTGTACTTTCGGTGTAACAGCAGGGAAAATGCTGGGTTTCTTGATCACACAGAGGGGCATCGACTTAGATCCTTCCAAAATCAAGGCTATCCTAGAAATGCCACCACCAAGGACTGAAAATGAGATGCGAGGCTTTCTGAGTAAAGTGCAATTCATAAGATGGTTTATTTCTAAATTTACCTTGACTTGTGAACCACTATTTGGTCTCCTGAAGAAAGGAAAGAAATTCCAATGGAATGATCGATGTCAATTTGCTTTTGAGCAGATTAAGCAGTACCTTCAGAATCCACCTGTGTTGTCGCCGCCAGAGCTGGGAAGCCTTTGATTTTGTATCTGTCAGTAACGGACACAACGATGGGATGCATGCTTGCTCAGGAATCTGAGGATAGGGTGGAGAAGGCCAATTATTACTTGAGCAAGAAAATGCTGGATTATGAGACTCGCTACACCTCGCTGGAGAAAGCTTGCCTAGCCCTAGTATAGGCTACCAGGAAGTTGAGGCACTACTTGTTAGCCTACTCTGTAATTCTGGTTTCGAGATTAGATCCTATCAAATATCTGTTTGAGAAACCAGCGCTTATGGATAGGCTACCCCGTTGGTTGCTTCTTTTCTCTGAATTTGATCTAAAGTATGTCACTCGCAAGTTGGTCAAGGGAAAAGTTATAACGGAGTTCCTGGCAGATCATCCGGTAGAAGGGGATAAAGCGGTGGAATACCTGTTCCCAAATAAAGCCATTCTGTAAGTCGAGGAAAAGACTTGGACAATGTACTTTGACAGAGCGTCCAATCAATATGGTTATGGGATAGGTGTGTTGCTGATAGCACCTGATGACTCCTATATACCCTCTTAGCCTTCAAACTCCAGTTCAAGGTGTCCAATAACAAAGTAGAGTATGAGGCGTGTATCACTGGTTTGGAAGCCGCCCTGGAGCTAGGGGCAAAAAGGTTGGATGTTATCGGGGACTCGAACCAAGTTGTGTCTCAAGCCAATGGAGACTGGAAGGTCAAAGAAGAAAAGATGAAGATTTATCACCAGACCCTGGACGTTCTGATTCCTAGGTTTGAAAAGCTAACTTTCAATCATCTACTAAGAGAGAACAACAGGTTCCCTGACGCTTTATCAACTCTATCATCCATGATAGACATCCCGCTTGGAGTTCGGGTGTGTCCGATCATCATTGCATAGAGATATACGCCGACCTACGAAACTATCACCACAATAGATGAAGCACAAGATCAAAACCCACCCTTGGTACTTCGATATCTGGAACTTTTTGGAAAAGGAAGTTTATCCACTAGGGGCAAATGCCAAGGACAAAAGAGGAATACGGCGGATAGCCGTCCAATTTATCATTTGCGGAGGTAAACTATATAAGAGAGGTCATCTGGGAATGCACAAGTTGTATGTCGAAGCAGAGGAATCAAGGCGCCTGATGGAGGTCATCCATGGAAGAGAGTGCAGAGCGCACATGAACAGAGTAATGTTAGCTCGGAAGATTCTTAGGCAAGGTTACTATTGGTCCATAATGGAAGAGGATTGTATTGGTTTTGTTCGGCGATACCACAAATGCCAAATTCATGCTAACCACATGAATATTCCGCCGTCAAAGCTGTACAACATGACTTCACTATGGCCTTTCTCAGTCTGGGGAATCGATGTCATTGGCGCAGTTACACCGAAAGGGTCGAATAGGCATGAATACGTTCTGGTGGTAATTGATTATTTCACAAAATGGGTGGAAGCTCAGTCTTATGCAGTGTTGAAAGCAGCGCATGTGGCTAAGTTCATCCGAAACAACATCATTTGCCGATATGGAGTGCCAAACGAGATTATTTCAGATAAAGGCTCCCACTTCAAGAAGGAGGTGATAGACTTGTTGGAGAAATACAATGTGGCTTTCCATAAGTCATCTACATACCGGCTGCAAACCAACGGAGCTGTTGAGGCCACCAACAAGAACATCAAGCATATCTTGCAGAAGATGGTTGAAACCTACAGGGACTAGCAAGATAAATTGTCATTCACACTCTGGGGTTACAGAACTTCAATCCGGACGTCTACAGGGGCAACTCCTTATTCTCTTGTCTATGGGATGGAAGTTGTTCTGCCAATTAAAATAGAGGTCTCGTCACTACGAGTTATGGCTGAGTGTCAAATAGCAGAGGCGGACTGGCAGCAGAGCAAGTTTGAGGAGTTGATGTTGTTCAACGAGAGAAGGCTGAAAGCATTATACCACGTTCAGGGCTATCAACGCAGGATTGCTAGGGATTTTAACAAAAAAGTTAAGTCCCGGAATCTCAAAGAGAGGGATTTGGTGCTGAAAGACAACCGAGCTCCCATCCATGACCCTAGGGGCAAGTTCAAATCCAATTGGACTGGTCCTTACATCATCAAAACTATTTGGTTGGGTGGAGCTGTTATTCTCATGGACCTGGATGGCCTAGAATTTTCCCAACCAATCAACATGGACAAGTTGAAGAAATATTATCCCTGAGAGGCTCGCTAGGCCGAAAACTCAGAAGGGCAACCTAGGAAAAAGTTAGAGCACAAAAAATTATAAATAAAGAAAAACTAAGCTCGCAAGGTTGAAAACCCTAAAGGGCGGCCTTGGCAAAAGTTAGAGCGTAAAAGGAGAAAGTTAATACTCGAGTGAACCTTAACCAAACTACATAAGGCCTGATTCCCATTTTCAGGATACGTAGACAACTTCATCCTGAAGTCTGGCCCTAAACACCTCCAACTCAATTGTCCTGTCCATGTGTTTGATCGGGTCATCTTTGTCCATTCTTTACCTGAGAGTTCGGTTGTGATCTTTACTTCGAAGAGAAGAGCTGGTTATAATGCTGAGCAGTGCTATTCAGTCAAGGGGCAACTTATGATCTTTGGATTCGGGGTTGTACATCTCAAGGACTGATTCCGTGAGTGTTAAGTGGTGATCCTTTTCGAAAATCATTTTGAAAAGTTTTGATAAAAGTTGATTTTGTTCAAATTTTGCCTTTTACAACTTAGACCATTTTTGGACCAAAAGGAAAATTTTCAGCGCTCTCAACTTTAATTTCATTGATTTTCAATACAAAGTTCTCCAACTCTCTGATATAAATCAAAGTTGCTTTCATTACATTGAAAAAACTAGGAAAAAAAAAAGGTCAAAGCAATAAACTAGGGGCATAGATAAGTCAGGTGGTCCTGTGTCCGCCTCTCGTGCTAGTGGAAGCTTCAGAAGCTAAAGTAGGCCCAGTTTGTGCCTCATCCTCGAGCCAAGCTAAGCACTCGCCAGAAAAGGCGCAACTGAAACTAGGGGTAGGGGCCAGAAGCTCTCTCGTTCTGCAAGCAGTGAAGTACCTAGCCAAGTGTGAACCTCGAATGGGGAATGAAATTGGGTACCCTACCCCCTCTTTTGGGTGGGTTTGATCATGCCCAAATTGACACTTGAACCGAAAGGGCAAGTAGAACACAGAGTGTGTAAGGCCAATCAGCTGAATACCAGGCTACCGAGTCATGTTGTAGCTCATTTCGATCAGATTAAGCTAGGGGCAATGCCAAGCAATGTCAGCAGCAGATCTGATGCACATCCAGTCTCACCGCCATCCCTCGTTCGGGAAATCCACTAGTCAGTGGCGGAAGAAATAGCCTCGAGCCGAGTACTCAGGGCAAGAGTCCACTACCTTCAGCTTATCCATAAGCCACACTTAAGAAGGGATTAAAGAATAGAGAGATGTATGTAGAGAGAAAAGTGAGAAAAGGTTTTTGAAAGAAAAACAGAGCATGAGTGCCGAGTGATGTGAGAAACACATATGAGAAAGGGTGGGAAACATTACCTGAAGAAGTAGTGGACTCCCCGCGAATCTGGTAGTCTCTCGTCAATGAAAGGCGTCTAAGCCCATCAAAGTCTCGGCCAGCACCAAACCAATGCAGCTCTTGCCTTCTTTCAAACCTTGGGCCACTTCGATCAATCGAATGCTTGACCCGCCGAAATTAAGGGCAAGAAGGAAATGAGCTAGCAAACACAAACAGAGGGCATGCTGCCAAAAACTCCGCCAGAGAAGGTTGTCTCGGTCACCGACGTCGGAAAATTGATGAATCAGACTGGGAATATCCAACTCTCCGTTATGGACCAAAAATCAAACCTCGTGTAGAGTGAGCCCACACATCCGTCCCAAAGCCTGGAAATGGCCAAAACGGGGCTGAGGTATGATTTCCTCATCGCGCCGGAATTTCATTAGTGCCTAAAATTTTTCAATTGTTGGGCATATTTCTTGCCCCCCGAAGCTAAAGACATGTGTGACTGGGTTCCAACACCGAACCGTGGCATGGAGGAATGGAAGGCAAAGAGAAGTGCGACTCAAAGGAAAAAGGGCATTTACGCTGAAACTGCAGAAATTCACCTTTTTCAAGCCATCCAAAGTGGCTAGCCAGTCTCGAAGCCTGCTAACAAATACCATCTCCATCTCGAGATCAACATATCAAAGATTTATGAATTTGCCAGAAAAAACAGCTTGGGAGTACTATTTATAGAGTTTGGGAAGGAGCTGTGCATGACAGCTGGACAGCACTGATCGACATCACACTGATAGTGGGACGTGCATCAGTGATGACCGGCCGTGCATCAGTGAAGCCCGGCCAAGTCTTGGTGCTGGTCTATTTCTTGCCCCCCAAAGCTAAAGACATGTGTGACTGGGTTCCAACACCGAACCGTGGCATGGAGGAATGGAAGGCAAAGAGAAGTGCGACTCAAAGGAAAAAGGGCATTTACGCTGAAACTGCAGAAATTCACCTTTTTCAAGCCATCCAAAGTGGCTATCCAGTCTCAAAGCCTGCTAACAAATAACATCTCCATCTTGAGATCAACATATCAAAGACTTATGAATCTGCCAGAAAAAACAGCTTGGGAGTACTATTTATAGAGTTTGGGAAGGAGCTGTGCATGACAGCTGGACAGCACTGATCGACATCACACTAATAGTGGGACGTGCATCAGTGATGACCGGCCGTGCATCAGTGAAGCCCGGCCAAGTCTTGGTGCTGGTCTAGTTCAGTGCAGTTGCAGCAGAAGCTGGCCTTTGTTTGAGTGGACTTCAACTGTACTTTTAAGTCTTGTTTTATTTCTACCAAGTGTTTTTTAGCTTTTTTGAGTTGTTTTCGTTTCGTTTTTCTATTATCGAGTTGTATTTTATGTTTTGATAGGTTGTAAGTCATTATCTGATTCATCATTTCAAGAGTAAAGCATTCACAGTTCCGAAGATTACAATGTAAGGGTTACGCCATTCATCACATGTAAATGCCATTCATCATATTGTGCAAAGAGATCATTTAACAAAAAACTTATCTTTTATAACTGGCGGGTCTTACCCCGATCATTGTTTTACAAGGCAAAAACAAAAGAAAAGTCTTCAAAAATAAAGGGCTATCCGAAGCTAGTCTTTAACTACATAGAAAAATGAAAGCAAAAGTAAAATAGCAAATCATCATCATCAATAGCCCATCCTAGCTCTTTTCCTCCTCGGCTGCGGAGGAGGTGCATCACTGTCATCGCTAGGGCTGCTCGACTGCAAGTCAATCTCCTCTCCCGCGTCTTCAGGGGTCGTGGATCCGTCAAAAGACTCCTCGAAAGGTGACCGCTACCTCGCTCGGCCCCTCCCCCGGTCAGCTCCTCCACGACCTCTCACTGAGCCCTGCCTCCTTCTCCTACTGGCTGTGGAAGGTCCTGCAGACACAACTGGTACAGGCTCAAGCTGAAAAGAGGACAGATATCAGTATACATAAACAAAGTGTATAGTATGGCAACAAGTACAGTATGGCAACAACAGTAGACTACATATGGAATGTACCTCGATCCCATGGGTGCCTAAGGTAGTCTGCCTCCTCCATACCATCAGGAGTAATCGGTCGATCGTACGAAGGAGCTCATCATCGTACGCTCAGGGGATCTGCAAAAAGAACATAACATGAGAAAGGTAGACAGAAGCAACATAGCATACAATGAATTGAAACGGCAAAAAACTAGATAAAGTGCAATATAGACTAGTATAAAGAAATGTGTACATGCTCAACGCCAGGGGCAAACACGAGCCTGCGGTCCCTCTCCTCGATGTGCTCCAGTGGGATCTACTCGATCACTCCATTCGGACGCATGTATACAATCTCGGTGGGGATCACAGGAAATCCAGGAATGGGAGCCACGATAGGCACACCGCCAGCCCCAGTAGCAGCGGCAGCAACAACCGCTGGCACAGCTCGAGCCACGCTTGGAGTAAGAGGCGCCATGACCCGAGTGTGTAAGAAGGCAGTGAAATCACCAGGCTCATAATGCCGATCGCCGTCCTCGCCTATCATCAAGAGGTCGAGCTCAAGACCGTCTTGTAGATCATCTACTACCCTCATACCGGGAGGAGGAGGATGTGAAATGTCAGGGTCAAAAACGCCTCGCATCTGGCTAATGAACCTCTTTCCTAGGTAGTACGCCTAAAGGGGCCCTCGAACAAGATCCTCATCATGGAGGCATGCTAGGCAGCGAAATAGGTCGTCCTCGACACCTGGGGAATGCCTGCCCAAGGCTACCAATCAACCTATGAAATCAGTGCAGTGTCAGATGTCAGTGCAGCATGAGGAAATCAGTGTAGTGATAGAGTGCGGTGTCAGAATGGCAGTGCTATGTCAGAAATCGGTGCAATGTCAGAAGTCAGTACAGTACAAGAATGGTAATATGGCACAGATGCAACAGTATGAGAATGACCGTGTAGTGTGGAATAGTGTAATATGTAAAGACTAGCATTATACTTATCTGGTCTGTCGTGATCGTATCAAAGAAGTAGCGAAAGTACGAGAATGTTCAGTCTATAAGGCGGCGTCGCTCGAAACGCGAGTTGTAGTACTGAGAGCGGGGTACTGACAACTCGATTGGCCTCACTGGAACTGGAGCCAGGGAAGTGAAATATGTGTAGACCCAAAGCTGCAAACAAAAGGCAAACAGGAGACATGAGAAAACAGATCAGATAAACAAGAGATGCAATAGTGAACAGAATGTAAAGCATATAAGAAAAGTCGATATAGGGTATACCTCTCAAACCCTCTAGTAGCCACCAAGCGAATCCGCCTTGCAACGGGAGACAGAGCTCATTTAGCAGTATAAGGTGGCCAGGCCGGTGCCACTCCAATCGTACTCCACCACCTGAGAAAGGTGTACCAGTGCCCCTAGGATGTATAATCCCACGGTATTTTTCCTATTTGCAAACAGGGTAGTACCGAGGAGATATATGAGGAAACCGCGGGTGTACTGGGCAACCTCATCTATAGTAGCTGGATGAGTGCCAAAAAAATGCTCCAAGAACCAGCTGTAGCGCACCATCCCGTGGCTGGTGGTGTCTGGGATCGCCCCAAGAAGCTGGAGCTGTGTATCCCTCCATTGGGTCATATCCAGATCAAAGGGGACTAGGCTGCCAACCCCAACCTGCAAACCAGTCAGCATTGAGAAGTCGTATGGGGTTAGTGTCATCTCCCTAGTCGAAGAGAAGTGAAATGAGTAGGTGGTGTCCCACCATCTCTCTACTAGGGCCCTATAAAGCCAAGACTCAGCCCTCATCTGTATAAGCCCGGAGCAGAAGGGCCCGAAGCCAGCAGCATCTACTAAAGTGCGGGCCTTTGCGGGAAGCTGCTGGTACCAACGCTGGAGGCCGGATATAGAGCCATAGCAGTCTATTCTCCTGGCAATCACCTTTCAATTGGAAGTTTGATCAGTATATGTACAGCAGAGATAAGTGGTTCGTTCATCAATTTCAACTTTCAACATGTATGCAAAGTAAAATATGGGGAAAATTTGCGTACCGTGGAGGTATCGACAGATACATGCTCCATGGGCTCTCGCAGTAGAGTGTCCTCATCTAGCCTTGGGATGAAGCCCTCAAATCTCAGATACCGCCTGGGGATGGCACATATGTACGCAGCTAGTATGTAGCCGCATCAAAGGGCCTCTCGGCAAGGGGAAGCAATGCAACCTCTTCCGCCTCCATATCTACACCAAGGCCAGCACCAATACCTACGGCGTGGTCGGGAATAGGAACTTCATCACTAGCCATAAAGAGGAGTTGAAAAGTGAGGAAAAAAAAGTGGTTGGGTGTTTTTTGGAGTGAAAATCACAAAACCAAAACCCTATGAGAGAGAAAGTAAAGAGGGGACGGAAAATCAAAGGAGAAAAGTTTGGGAAAAAATGTGAGGATCTATGAAAAACCAAGTGAGAACTCAAATCTTCGCTAAATCAAGTTTCAATCGGTTCAAAATGAAGAGAAGAACAAGTTGTTTTAGGAAAATTTTGTGAGGGTCGTTGGGTAAACTCAAGAAAAGGGGAAATCTAGAGAGAGAGGAAGGTTAGAGAAAGAGGAGGAGGTATTTTCGGATAGGGAGGTGTGAGGAAATGAGGGTTGGATCATGTTTAAGCAAGCATGGGCGCGGCTTTTACCAAACTGCCCCTTGCCGTTGTCGAAGACTGGCCGGCTATATCGAAGCCCGGCCGTGGCCAGCCTTTGGTGATTTTAATTCTGTTTTTTTTTTTTTTCTGTTTGTTTTTGTTTTTTGTTTTTTGTTTTTTGTTTTTTGTTTTTTGTGTGTTGCTTGTTATTATTATGTTATTTTATTTAATTTCATTTTGGGTTTTTAATTTTGGGTTTTAATTTTTGGGCTCTAATTTTGCGTTTTAATTTGGGTGTACTAATGTGTTATATGATAACAATGAGTAAAAAGAAAAGAAGAAGAAAAAAACAAGTGATAAAACGAACAAAGAGATAGAACAACAATGATTGAAAAAAGAAAAAAAAGGAGGAAACAAAGAGCGAAGGTAAAGAGATCAAAAGAAATAAAGAGAGTGAGCGAAATATTCATGTTGTTTTGTTGTATAAGTGTATAATTTGATTTATTTCATTCTTGATTGACTTTGCTTAATTTGTTTAAACTCATTAGTTTAAATTCGTAATGTAACTTGTTTTAAGACGTTTATCTTGTTTAAACTGTTCTGGTCATTGATGACTTGTCTTATTTAGTTCGCAATTCATTCTGTCGTTTCGTACCAAACAATATTGTATGTACAGTTCATTCGAAGAAGTGCACGATATTGTATGTATGGTTCATTCAGAGGAGTTTCGGGTAAGTCATTCGTGTCTCGGTAGGAGAACCTGCATAGCTTTATAGCTAAAATCATGAGTGCATCTATCGCACACATTCACATGTTTATTTTGTGCATCTATCGCACACATACACTTGTTTCATTTTGTGCATCTATTGCACACCTTTCTCTTTCATCTCGAGACGTGTGAAACACGACCCCAAGCGGTTTTTGTTTCTCTGGACGCGTGAAACGCGGCCTTGGGCGGGTTTTACATCAGAACGTGCGAAACACGACCTTGAGCAATTTTTGTTTCTTGGGATGCGTGAAACACAATCCCAAGCAGTTTTGTTTCTACCTCAGGACACGTGAAACGCGGCCTTGGGCGGGTTTTACCTCGGGACATGTGAAACACGGCTCCAAGCGATTTTTGTTTCTTAGGATGCGTGAAACGCGGCCCTGGGTGGGTTTTACCTTGGGACGTGTAAAACACGACCCCGAGCGGTTTTTGTTTTTTAGGAGGTGTGAAACGCGACCCTGGGCGGCTTTTATCTCGGGACGTGTGAAACATGACCCCAAGCAGTTTTTTGTTTCTCAGGACGCGTGAAATACGGCCCTGGGCGGGTTTTTCCCGAGCGATTTTTTGTTTCTCAAGACGTGTGAAACGCGGCCCTGGGCGAGTTTCATCTCGGAACGTGTAAAACACGATCGCGAGTGGTTTTTTGTTTCTCAAGATGCATAAAACGCGGCCCTGGGCAGGTTTTATCTCGAGATGTGTGAAACACGACCCCGAGCAATTTTTTGTTTCTCAGGATACGTGAAACACGGCCCTAGGCGGGTTTTACCTCAGTTCGTGTGAAACATGACCCCAAGCGATTTTTGTTTCTTGGGATGCGTGAAATGCACTCCCAAGTGGTTTTGTTTCTATCTTAGGACGCGTGAAACGTAGTCCTGGGCGGGTTTATGAAACACGACCCCGAGCGATTTTTGTTTCTTGGGATGCGTGAAATGCAATCCTAAGCGATTTTGTTTCTATCTCAAGACGCGTGAAACACGGCCCTGGGCGGGTTTTACATCGGGTCGTGTTTCACACGACCCTAAGCATTTTTTTTGTTTCTTGGGATGTATGAAATGCAATCCCATGTGGTTTTGTTTCTATCTTAGGACGCGCGAGGTGCGACCTTAAGCTATTTTACTCTCATCTCGGGACGTATGCAACATGACCCCAAGCGGTTTTCGTCTTCTTGTTTCTTAGGATGCGTGAAACGCAGCCCTGAGCGGTGTTTTCTTTCCTCGTCTCTTGCTTTGGCGTGGTTAAAGTGTGTGTTTTCTCTTCTTTTGCATGGAACCTGTGTTGGTTTTAAGCTTGAAGCAGCTCATTCATGTGTTGTTATTTCGTTATCTTGCGTACTGTACTTATTATTGTACATTGCATCATCTTGCATGGTTATAAGTTTTCAAAATAGCCAGCTTCGCGAAGCGTGTCAGTCTGTCTTTCAAAATTGCATCGTGCGGGTCATTTGCATTTTGCCCCTGAACTACGCTGGTTTGATTCCTTGCAAAGGGGATACGTAGGCAGCTTGCAACCGCAACCAATCTAATTTATGTCTTGCTTTCTTGTCCAAGTCTTACGGCCTTGTCAAAATAGGTCGTCTCTGGGCTTTAACATTCACTCACATCATTTCATGACTTCGAGCCCTGTCGAAGTGGGGCAACTATAGACATCCTATTTTTGACCTCCCGCAAGACTTAGGCGCTTGGTTCGATACACCCGATGATGAAATTTGAATTGTGTGCCTTGAATTCACAGCGATTCGGATTCAATCAGGCTCTCAAAATAACCTCAAATCTTCAATATTTACCTTGTTTGAACTTGTGAATTTCATTTTTCAACCTTTTTCCACTCCGAGTTGAGTTTGAACCAAAAAAGCAGGGGAGGACATCAAAGCCCGGTCGTGCATCAGTGATAGCCGGCCGAGGCTATGAATGGCCGAAATACATTGTTCTAGGAGGGAGCCCGCCAGCTGTCTATTTTTGAAGATATTTATCACCTTTTGAGCTCGAATTCTATAAAAACGAAGCTGTGTGATTGTTTTGAGGGTTGAACAAAATTTAGAGAGCCTATATACACCTTGAGAGCTCCTCCCTCCTCCTTCTTCCATTGTAAGCAACCTTTGAGCTAACCTAACTTCCTTGTATCATCTCTATACTCCATACACAACCTTGTCTCACCACCTTAGAGCCTTGGTTGATCTTGGAGAAGCATAATTCAAGCTTGAGAGTGTGTTGAAACCAAGTTTAAATCACAAACAACAAGCTTACCTCTTCAAAGGTATAAACTTGTTTTCTTTTCTCTTGCTTTTCATATCTTTCATTTGCTCCATGATTCTTACTTTTTTGCTTTGCTTTGAGTCTATTTAAAGTGTTTAAGGTTGGGTTTGAAGAGCTACCAAAAGGGTAAAGAGAGCTTGCTCTTTCTACACCTTTACCTATAGCTCAAACCCTTCCTTTTCCACTCTTTTTCTTTGATATCTACACTGATTTTCAGAGTTTTCAAAGGGCCAAAAATCATGTTTTGAAGCTTCAAAAGTGAAGGGGTGAGCCACCCCTCCTTGTTCTTGCTTACTAGCCTTCATTCTTCTCTTTATTGTTTAGCTTTTTAGGCTCTTTTCATTAACTTTTAACCTCTATTTTTCATGTGTTAAGGGCTGTCTTAGGGCTGTCCAAGCCTTTTAAATTGATTCATGCTTTATTTAGTTCATTTGTTGTCTCATAAGTTGGCATATATAACTTGTTGCATGTTGTTTCAAGCATTCCTTTACTCATTTCTATTTTTAAGAGTCTAATTTTAACAATCAATCCACCATCCATCTCTTTCATTCTTGAGAATGATTTCAACCGATTGAGGTTGTTCAAGACATGTAAGAAAGACTCCTACTTAATGGCTTAATCTTTTCGAAGATTCATGGCCAACGGTATAGACTTTCTCTCATGCTTTAAAAGAACCTCTCGTTTGACATTACTTCTTGTTTAGAGGACTTTAACATCACCATGGACAAATGGACTAAAGAATGGCAAGGCTTAATAAATTGGATTAAAACTTGGATTAACACACATAAAAGAAAGCGGCTTAAATTGCTCCAACTTGGCCGGCCGTTATGCCAAGTTCCTTGTGTCAAGAGTCGTCACATGCTAATCCATAGCATTTTGATAATTCTTGAAGCGTTGCAACCTCCCTCTTTGAGTTCATTCCATGACAAGAGGGAGGGGTGGTTTTATTCTTTGCAATTTCATTGATTTTTTTCCAAAATTGCATCCGAGACCATCAAGCAATCATGTTGCTCATTGATGGTTTTGGAATCAATTTTAACATTCTCTCGAGGCTTTCCCATGACAGAGAAGGAAGATAGGGACAACAAAGCTTGAGGACACTCTATCTGCACTGGTTCTTGAAGCGTTGCAACCTCCCTCTTTGAGTTCATTCCATGACAAGAGGGAGGGGTGGTTTTATTCTTTGCAATTTCATTGATTTTTTTCCAAAATTGCATCCGAGACCATCAAGCAATCATGTTGCTCATTGATGGTTTTGGAATCAATTTTAACATTCTCTCGAGGCTTTCCCATGACAGAGAAGGAAGATAGGGACAACAAAGCTTGAGGACACTCTATCTGCACTGGTTCACCTCAGAACACAAAAACAGAGCTTTGCACTAAATTAATGCACGGCAGGTCCTCTATAGGCCTAGTCGGCCACCAGCAAGGCACGGCCGGCCCTCAGTGTGTGGCCAGCAGTGTAGTTTTGCAAGAAACTAAGACAGTGGCTAAAGGTGAAACAGAGGCAGCTTAGGCAGATAGAGTAGCTCTTGGGCGCTGTGCATGCAACCTTCATCAATTTTCACTTACGCATTTTGTTGAATGAACTTGATCTTGTTGTAATTACTTAGTTGTAGCTAATTATGTTGTAAAGTGTTGTAATTAGTTAGTTAATTATTTATTCAAATTTCGTTTTGTAATTAGTTAGTTAACTAGAATAGTTAGTTAATTTATATTCATTTGTAATAATTAGTTAAGTAATTTGGCTAATTTCATTTTCTTACTAATAACTAGCTTATTTAGTTGAGCTTTAATTAGTTAGTTAATTAGCTTAGTTTATTCGGGCTCTCCTTCATGAGAGTGCAAATTTGTAATAATGTGTATGTCTTCCAACCCCACGTCTTTCTCCCTTTTATTTACTTGCTTAAGATGGTTAGTTTGGGGCATCATGTTTTATTAGCATATTTTATGCTTACATCCATTCATTTGTATTGCATACACCGAGGCTCGGCGCATCATTCAAACTGCATTATTTTTTCAATACTTCGATGAATACATGCCTAGATTGCATGTTTTAAAGTAAATCAAATGCCATATTAGTAGTCGAGCCTAGTAGTTGCATTATCGCATGTGTTGCATTAGGCATCTTGTATAGTTAGGAATCACACAAATTTCTCGAACTCTCTTATCTTATCTTAGCTTGGAGTACTATGTGAGTTTTTAGTGCTTTAGCATACTTGCTTGAGTGTGAGTGACTGCCATAACTAGCATGCTTGCCATGAGGCTATGTGCTTAAGTAATAAATTGTTTGAGTGCATGTGGATGAAGGCTTGTTGCTTGAATTGGAATGATTCAATGAATATACATTTAAGCCCACTTTGTTAAGTGGCAAATTCACAAGCTTTAAGCCTACTTTTGTCAAGTGGCAAATTCAAACCCTTTTCGAAAAACAAACATGAAATTGAATTGTTCCAATTTGAGCAAACTAGTCTATACCTTGTGTGTGCGCATCACATAGTAAATGCTAGCCTAATAAACCGAAACAAGAGCATATAATGTTGATAAAATCCATATCATGATTAGTAGAGGCCAATGTTTGATCGGGCGAGTGGGGGTGCTCAATTCATGACCTTCCCTTTTCGTACCTAAGTTTCCAAACCGAGACAATCTTGGTGATGATAGACACGTGGCCTTCAGCACGAGTCATGGGTTTCCTAAATTTCTCAAAAGTGTATAGGTGGTGACTCTATATCTGGCAAAACCGTCCAATTTTGGCATTTTTGATTCAAAATTGATTTTCTAAAAGATTTGCCAGATTTGGACTCTTTGGTGTTTATCAATTTCACATTGCACTTGTGAGATTAAATTCAGAACCGCGGGAGTTCGAACTGTGGGAGTTCGAACTGTAGGACTTCTTTTGAACTTCCGAAAGGAGGCGCGAAAAAGTGGGGCTACAAGGTGTGGTCATCAATAGCATAAAAAAAATAAAAAATAAAAAGATAGGAAAAGAGATGAGAGGTCGTTAATCAGTCGATGTTGAAGTATATGAAAATTGAGATGATTGGTTCTAATTGATTAGAGATCCACAATGGGATGGTTGAAATTGTTTGTTAAAGTTTGTTATATGGCAAAAAGTGATGAAAGTGTGACTCATTTTTATGTGTTAAAGGATTTAAAGTTTAGAGAGTAAGTGATAATGGTGCAATGGATATGTTAAGATATGTGTTAAATGATGTATATATATTATATAAAAATAATAATAGAAGTGCAACTTTTTTTTTTTTTTTTCCTGTCTCTTTTCCTCTCTCTCTTCTTTATGCCAACTATGCTATCAACTCTATTACAGCAGCATTGGGCTGCAAACCCCAACACACTCTCTCTCTCTCTCTCTCTCTCTCTCTCTCTCTCTCTCTCTCTCTCTCTCTCTCTCTCTCTCTCTCTCTCTCTCTCTAGGGCTAGTTAGAATTAGCCAACAAATTAACGGCTGACAAAGTTAGCAAACACTTAACAGCTCTATTGGAGTATCATTTAAGCCTTTTACTAGCCCAAATTTTAATGATCGACACTAACACACCCCTTAACGGCTCCACTATGGATGTTATTAGAAGAGAGATTATCTGAATTTCTAAATTTATCCTTAAAAAATAATCACCTGAATTGCATGTGATCATTTTGATCCAAATATTTAATTCTCATTATCGATTATCCTCAACTGGCCCATATTGTAAAGTTTAGAGTCAAAGGTTTACTAAAAAGACAGGTCAAATCGATATAAAGGCCCAAAACTTGAGGTGTCACTAATATAGTTTGGCCTAATTTAAGTTTTTACTTTTATTTATTTATTATTTACTTTTATGATGGGCCTAATTTGAGCTTTCACATTGTGAAAAGCGAAAAAAAAAAAAAGAAAAAAAAAAAAAAAAGAAAGAAAGAAAAGAATAATTCTATACATATTACTAATCTTATTAAAAATCATACAAAAATACAAGAAATAAATTGTAATTGATTGTGGAAAAGTACAATAATATTTAAACATCCAATGATGTTTGGATATATATGTTTTTAATAAAAATGTTAATAACAGTTTAAATAAATGTAGCATTTTTCAAAAGAAAAACGAACTTGTGATCTTCTATGTTATTTGGTTTTAGAAAATTGAGCTAACTTTTCAAAACATTAGTTTGTTTTTTGTTTTTCATATATATATATATATATATATATATATTGTTTTTAGTCAAAATTTTTAATATTTTAAGATTTTTTATTTAAATTTTAGATGCACCTAATTTAGATATACTTAAAAAATATAATATTTATGAAAAAAATCTTTAAAAAAATTCATCTAATACAAAAAAATATAAAAATTTAGTACATTTTTGTATTCTTGTATATTTATTGAATTTTTTAAATATTTTTTACAAATATTTTACTTTTAAGGTGCATATAAGTTATGTACATTTAGAAAGTAAAAACTTATTTAAAATATTAAAAAAACTCACTAAAAAAAAAAAGAGAGAGTTAAGGATAAATCCTACATGTTGGAATTATGTTCCAGTTAGTCCCATAAATTTTTTTATTATCCATTTAGGCTTCATTTAGAAAGTGGGTTAGCTTATTGAGTATTTTTGGCTATTTGAACCTGGGCAAAAAAGTTTGTTTAGGTTATAATTTTTTACTTTTTTGACTTTCGTGAAAGAAAAAATGAAATAATTATAATTTGAATATGACATTTTTTCTTATTGATTTTTTATTCTTTTTTATCTTTTTGTAGCTAAATTAGCCCCTGACCTCAAAAAAGCCTCATGCCAAATGATGACTTAATCCTTTTAGATATGTAATGCCTCATTTGTCATTATAATCTAAGTGCAGGTTTAATATTCAAGGACCAAGCAATGTGGGGTATTAACCATTCTACGATATTTCTTCACTAGATATACAACATGAACCCCGAAAAGCCAGCAAGGTAAATATGAAAAATCACCCTCTAGATATTTCAGCAAAACAATGAACCATCACACCGCTATGCATTCTTTTAGCTCCATCGATGAAATTGAAACACTCGTCAAAATACTGTGCTATATTTATGTATGCTTTGTCTGGGACTACATCAATCCACAAACAATGACATAGATTATTAAGAACTTTGGTCATAAAAGCTCAAGGTGTCTTCAACCATTAAACAACATCATAAATTTCTATACGACTAGAAAATGAGAAAATCTGCATAAACAGTAACAATATAACCATAAATTGCAATAAATTGAAGAAGAAAAGAAAACTAGCAGAACAGAATTTATGAAAGTGAAACTTTAACAACTTTAAGGAAACATATGGTTGAACCCCAGCTTCCTAGTGAGATTGAATATGAGATGAAGGACTTCCTCAAAAGTAATTTAAACATGAAATGTGGATATAACTTAACAACTAATTTCAGTAAAACAAAATAATTCATTATATTCAAGGATCATATATCTTAAGAAGATGTCAGTTCAAAAGAAGAACACTAATCCATAGATCGATCTCAAAACTTCCCTACTATTTATCCTTGGAAAAGAAAACCAAAAAACCAAAATGCTTACTACTAGTTATTTTGTATACGAAGTCATGAGGATGAGCAGGTCATAATGAATTGGCCACAATTAAAATGTGAGTAACATTCAAGCTTTTCAATGCAAAAAATTAATTGTAGCTCCAATTCATTTCATTGCTACTAAGGAAACTTTACAAGTACATCTTCTTTTGAAGCTTGTTGGATCAATTTCATCAATTCAAGTTCTACAATAGTAAAATACCTGTTCATCCATAAAGAACATCATTCTAAAGTTATAACAAGCATAAAAGCATTTGAGCCTAGAATAATTGCCAACAAGATACTAATGCATAATAAAAATAAATTCTAAAACAGCTTTGTCACACTTAGTTGATCATTTACTGAATACCAAAATTATAATTTTGCAGTTTGATAGAAGTATATTAACCTTGATCAAATTGAAATGAAAGAATTGAATCAGCAAAGGAACAAAAACATAAAAAATAAAAATCATAGAATTCAATATCTTAAAAAGTTCTTTCCTTCAATCAATACATCTTTCAAAAGAGAGTCAAACAGACTACTAAACTTATGTGGGCCATCAAAACCACAATATAGCTGCAAATGACTATTGCCACACCTATAGCTAGATTTTAACAACTCTCTTCTAATAATGTACCAGTGTTATTCTTACTGATTTGCCAGATAGATTAAGGCTGCTGAGGAAGAACGTTGGAACTAATCTGTGCGGAAATGTTTGTAGTTCTACAGCAGTGAGTCAACTCATTTGGAGAGAGAAGCCTGTTGTAGAATTGATTTGACCATTACCTGATTATGGTACAAAGATCTTATATCTTCTCTTCCACATAACAAAGGTTTTAAAAATTGGTTGTTTCTATAACAAAGTAGGTATAATGGGTGTTACAACTCCCTTGAGTGCCTTACAACTGTTGTGGCTATTGTAATCAATTTTCCTAAAAACCAATACCAGCTCTTGGTTGTTGGATTTTGCACCAGGACCTTCCACACGGTGTGTCTTGACCTACGAATTTAGTCTCATGCTCCATATACATTGTCATCAAATTACCTAGTATTTGTTTTATGCTGTTGGGCCAAGTAGTGATCTTTTATGAGTTGTTTTCGTGCTCATTTAAAGTTTCTGAATTTTAGAATTTATTTTATTTATTTTTAATTTTTAAAATTTTTTTATATTGACTCTTATTGTGTTTTTCTCTTATTTTGGATAAAAAAGTGTTGGGGTTGGATGTAATTTATAGTGAGGATGCAGTGATGGATTTATTGGCCACATTACTAGAACTTTATGGCACCCAAACAACAATTATTTTGGCTGGAGAACTTCGAAATGGTACAAAATCTTAAGTATGCTTTGTTCTACCAAAACCACGAGTGTTTTGCATTTATTTAAATTTCATGGCACAAAGTGCTCAAGGCGAAAATTACAAGGGAATTAAAGAGAATTTTGCCAAAAAGAGTAGGATGGGAGTGGAATCTCAGCTCAACCTAACTTTGACTCTTGAATATGATGCAGCCAAATGTTAATATATTATACACTCATTATTTGGTGATGGGACCAAAAAGTCACACCCATAACCAAAAACATAGCAGAAAAAAAAATCCAAATATCTATGTATACATGTACATCACATTCTGATATGGTATAGGTAGTAATATGAATCAATTGTTGTCCGAAGAGTTGTCATAAAACAGTAACAAGAATTTGTTGACAAAGAATTCATCGTTTAGCTTGATGAATTCAGAACACACAAGTTAAATCTCAACCACACAAAACAAAAATGATGTCATGTACACCTACCTATAAGCTCCACCTAATAGAAGAACCTTCAATTATTCAAGATACTACTCACATTCCCTTTCTAGGCCTTCAATTATTAAGTAACTACTCATTTTCAATTATTGTTTTTGCTTGTTATGTTTGCAACACAATTAAGCATTGTCATTTTACTTGATCAAAACTACAGGCAAACAAACAGCTAATCAACTCTCCATGATCACAAGAGAGAAGACAAGAGACTAAGAAAAATCAATTGACAACCTTGGTTAGAAGAAGATGATCTTGAAAGGCATTTTTAGTAAAATTGCATAGAAGGCCTTTGAAGGTAGACAAGTCAAAACACCATGTAAATTACCATGGACATCAAGTCCAGTTGTTAAACAATGGATTTCATGTTAAGCAAATCAGACATTTAAATTAAGGTTGGGCCATCATCCACGTACAATAGAAATAGAAAAATCAGAAACTAGTAAAAGTAAGATATTGAATAAAATAATAGCACCTTTGATGATGAGAGATAATTTCCAGCAATTGATGGTGTTTCTTCCTTCAAAATCTCTCTTCCCATTGCTAATGGAGTTCTGAATTCAACATAATCTTTAGATGGAGATGTCCAAAGGAGGACGTGCCTGCATATACTATTTGGTCATATCCACTGGTGAGCCCAATCCACCTTCACTAGCCTACATTGACAAATATTCAGTATTGCAACACAAGCAACTTGGTAGGGCTGCTGGGTCGGGTTTTAGGGTTGGACCTAAGTTAGAAAAACAAAGAAATACTATGCCCAAGCCTAGACTAGCCCAACATCAAGCCAAATTTTACATCAATAATTTTGTATTTTCCTCTTAAGTGTATTTTCTTTATTTTAAACCAAAACAAAACTAAATAAATTATATGCATACAATTAATATAACAAGAATCTAACATACCACTAAATCATCAAAATTTGGTACACCATATAGAGGATATATGACAAGCATATATAGTAATGAAGGTCTAGCAGAAAAGACCATACAAAAGAATACACAAACCTTGTCCATTTGCTTTGCTCGACAGGACTCCAACCTCTAGGTTTGGCAATTTTACAAGGCCCTACAGTTGCCTGCAATAAATCAGAACCCACCACATATAAAACCATCATTTTCAGTAGCTCCACATGCAAAGCAAATCCTTCAAACAATACAAACAAATAAATCATATAAATAAATTGTTCAACACCAAATCCTAAATGGCATATAAATAAACATCACCCAATGCCCACCAATTTTCAATATCAGTCTTAGCATCAGTCTTAGCTATTTAATTTATCATTTACAAACACTAGTCCTTTGTTTGGTCACTCAGATCACCCAAAAACAAAAGAAATAAAACATTTAATCATACAATTGATATTTGAGTAATTTCAATTACGAGAATAGTAAAAACAAAAAATAACTCAAAGTAATTGCACTTTCATGTATAGTGAGAGTTGTGCAAAGTGCCGAGCACAAACCCACTTGCACCTCCATGAAAATTGCAATTATTTTGGGTTGTTTCCACTGATTTGCAATTTTTCCTTCAAATTTCCCCATTCACCCTGAACAAGAATCAAAATTTCCAATTTCAACCTTTCATTTTCCCATCAACCACACATAACAAATAAATCAACATTTCCACAAACTCAAATCTCAATCCCCCCAAACAAACACATATCTATACCAATTAATGTCAAAATAACAGAAATTAAACCCATCATTTCCCATACAAACACATACAGCTCCTACAACAATTCAACCAAATTGAGACAAAAATTTGACATCATACAACACAAGATCAAATTAAAAGAAAATCAAACCTACTGGTAAAGAGCATAGAGAAGCTGTCACGACCCCAAACCGCCCCTAGTAGAATGGTGCCGTGATGGCCAGTAATCCGTGATCACCGAAGGCCAACTTACAAGGATCACACACAATCAGAGTATAAAATATATATGGGGCTCACAAATGCGGAAGCAATAAATCAAAATACAGGTGGTCCATAAGAGCTGTACATAAATCAAATGGAATGACATACAAGATATAGCTTTACAACCAGCTTGAAATAACAAAAAATACAAGTTACATCTTGATCAAAAGGCTTCTCGAGCCGGCATGTACAAAATACAATGAATACAAGTCAAGAAGCATGATTTTCAAGATTGGCCGACGTAATTACAACATTGCCGACATGAATACAAAACAAGGCCGACATAATCATGAATCCAAAACAAGCTGTGCAAAACACATCTAGGCGTCGTCGCCGTCCTGCTCATCACCTACATATATATAGAAAGGGTGAGCTTGGATACTCAGTGAATGGTACATATAATAAAGGTTTTGCATGAATATAGCCGAAGTCTTTTCAAAACAAAACGTACCAAAACCATACGAATATTAGCCGAGATTCTTTCAAAGCAAAACACATCAAAACCTTATCAAATCAAGAGATGAACCGTATTCATCTATCAAATCTTACAAGTCTCAAGGGATGCCTACTGGCATTGGCAAAACACAAATCCAGCTTTCCGAACAAACAAGTCCATGCGGTAAACCGTCAGTGGCAAGACAAGGACTGTACGATCCGTAATCGATTAGTCAAGGGTACTGCGAAAGTTTATAGTCCTCCAACACAAGGGACTTGTGTTACTTAAGCCCGTAGCTCTTTTTAACACGATGGTCTTGTGTTACTTAGGCCCGTAGCCTGCTTTAACACCCTATCTTTCCAAGAAAAGGACCGTATCCTTTTATACTTGGTACTACGAAAGTTTAGAGTCCTCCAGCACAAGGGACTTTTAAAAGATAACATCAAAACAAAACTTATACTTGATACATCAAAATAGAGCTAATCATTCATGCTTAACAAATACTTTCATCAAAACAAAGCAAAGCAAGATTTATCAAAACAGTATAACATAGCTTTATTAGAAATACCACTCACATAGTTCTTCTCGGGTGTAGGCTCAAAGCAAAGATCAAGGTCCTACAATCACATGGCAAATACATTCTCAAAACAAGCTTTACATGCATGCAAATGATCTCGGCATTCTCACCAGATCCAAGTCAATAACAAAGCAAAACATGCTGGGAGTTCAAACACTGTTTTCTCGTCTCGTGAAAACACACTGGGTACCAGCCAAGCCTTTGCCGAGGTCCCACACTTCCTACCGAGGTGTGGTCCTGATGGCCTTATTCAAAACGAAATCGGGAAAACCTGGGTTTCCCCCTTGAAGAATGCAAAGAACAAGATCATCAAGAACATGCATGCTAAAATCATAACTCGTTTATTCCAAAAACTGAGATTTCATGCTAAGAGTTCAAAAACATGGACCTGGGTACCCATACAAGAAGATCATGCAAGAACAAACACAAAAACATGGTTCTAGTTCCAAACTTTCGGATCAAAACGAGGCTTTTTCTTCAAGAACTCAAGAACACCATTTCTCTTTCTAAAACCAAACTTTAAGCCGATGCATGACATGCAAAACAGTTCGATCATGCAATGCAGCTAGATAATCAATAAGAATAACTAGAGTAGAGCAAGAATCTAACCTCAAAACTCAAATCTAACGGTTCGATCCTCGGAGATCAAGCTCGGAACTCTACTCTCTCACTCTAAAACTCCCTCCTTCTTCCTCTAGAGCTTCTCTCTCTAAAGACAAAGATTTGAGACGAAATGATTTGTTTCCAGATCTGCCGACTATCTTAACACACAGCTCGGACACGTGGTACTACCGGGTTGGTTCAACTCAAAAAGGTGACTGGTTGATAAGACAAGTCTATGACAAAGCGTATTCAACAAGCTAAATGGCAAGACACATCGGCATGTAATGATATCGGCTAAAGTCCAAGCTCGGCAACAGGGTATCAAAAACATCGGCTAGGGAGGACGACACTTGACTAAGCTGTGCTATACCTTGGCCTGGGTGTGCCACATCTCGGTCTAGGCCATACCTGCCCAAGGGCAAAGGTCACTAAGTGCAAAACATCTCGGCCTAGATGATACACTCCTCGGCCTTGGTTCCGAACACCTCGGCCTAGATAGTGATATCTCGGTAAACATGCCCGGGGTGAAGATGGAGGTCAACCAAGTGATTCCAAGATAGTTCTAAGTACAAAGGCTCAAGGGTGAACTAAGCTCAAGATGACCTCGGCTACACGCCAAGCAAGCAACAAATTCATGCAAGCAACATTTCAAACAAAGCAAGACAAAACAAGATAAACAAGATTTGCAACATCAAGACAAGGTCATACAGGTATGTATGCAAGCATGGTTAAGTCAGAATGAGGGTTGTTACATCCTACCCCCCTTAAAGAAGTTTGGTCCCCAAACTTAGATTACCTTGCTCCAAGAATAATTCTGGATGTCGAGTTCTCATTTCTTCTTCCATTTCCCATGTGGCATCCTTGCCGTAATGCTCTTTCCATTCGATCTTTACCATCGGTATCGACTTGTTTCTCAACTGCTTGACTTGTCTATCGATAATACACATCGACTTCTCATCATAGCCTAAACTCTCATTAACTTCAATCCCAGAATAGTCAATCACATGCAATGGATCCCGAACATACTTTCTTAACATCGACACATGAAACACATTATGGACTTGGCTTAATTCTGGCGGCAAAGCAAGTCTGTAGGCAACGGTGTTAACCTTGTCAAGAATTTCAAATGGCCCAATATAACGGGGCGTTAACTTACCCTTCTTCCCAAATCTGGAAACTCCTTTCATTGGTAAAACTTTCGGGAATACATGATCCCCAACTTCGAATTCTAACTCATTCCTTTTCTGGTCGGCGTAGCTCTTTTGTCGGCTCTGGGCAGTCTTAATCCTCTGTTGAATAAGTTTAATCTTCTCTGTTGTTACTTGAATCAATTCGGGACCAAGCAGAGCTCTGTCTCCAACTTCGGCCCAACATATCGGCGACCTACACTTTCTTCCGTACAAAGCTTCATACGGCGCCATGCCAATGCTAGCTTGATAACTGTTGTTGTAAGCGAATTCCACTAAGGGTAAATGCACTCCCCAACTCCCTTGGAAGTCCAAAACACATAGTCTAAGCATATCTTCAAGTGTCTGAATAGTCCTCTCTGTTTGCCCATCCGTCTGTGGATGAAAAGCTGTACTAAATCTCAGTTCGGCTCCAAAAGCCCTCTGTAGACTCTGCCAAAATCTGGAAACAAACTTCGGATCTCGGTCTGACACAATTGACATCGGCACTCCATGAAGTCTAATAATCTCGTTCACATACAACGAGGCGAGTTGATCGGCGTTGAAGGTAGTCTTAACAGGTAAAAAGTGTGCTGACTTAGTTAATCTGTCAACAACAACCCAAATCGAATCCATACCTTTCTGCGTCTTCGGCAAACCAATCACAAAATCCATGGAGATGTGTTCCCATTTCCACTCCGGAATCGGCAAAGGTTGAAGAAGTCCTGCTGGCCTTTGATGTTCTGCTTTCACTTGTTGACAATGCAAACACTGAGACACGAACTCTGCTATTTCTCCTTTCATATTCGGCCACCAAAATGTCTGCTTCACGTCTTGATACATCTTAGTGTTCCCTGGATGAATGGCAAACTTAGAACTATGAGCTTCCTGCAAAATTCTCTTCTTCAACTCTGGGATGTCGGCCACACATAACCTTCCTTCGAACTTGAGCACTTGGTTTTCAATGGTGTACCCTGGTCTCGGCTTCGTAATAATCTCGTCGGCTACCTTCTTGAAGAATTCATCCTCCATCTGTCTTGCCTTTACTTCCTCAACAATAGTCGGTTCTGCTGAAATCACGGTTAGACATGCCAAACTTCCAGTTACCTTTCTGCTCAAAGCGTCGGCCACGGTGTTAGCTTTACCGGGGTGATATTGGATTTGCATGTCGTAGTCCTTCAACAACTCGAGCCATCTTCTCTGCCTCATATTCAATTCCTTCTGAGTGAACAGGTACTTTAAGCTCTTATGATCTGTAAAAACCTGACAAGAAGCTCCATACAAGTAGTGACGCCAAATCTTCAAAGCAAATACTACGGCTGCTAGTTCTAAATCATGGGTAGGATAGTTCTTTTCATGTGGCTTCAACTGACGAGATGCATACGCTATGACTTTGCCCTCTTGCATTAATACACAACCCAAACCCTTATGCGATGCATCACTATAGATGTGGAACTCTTCATTACCTGATGGAAGTACAAGAACTGGTGCTGTGACTAACCTCGTCTTCAACTCCTGGAAGGCTGATTCCCGATCTTCGGTCCATTCAAACGCTGCTCCCTTCTTGGTCAATTGCGTCAACGGAATTGCAGTCCTGGAGAAATCCTTCACAAACTTCCTGTAATAACCTGCCAAACCCAGAAAACTCCGGACCTCGGACACATTAGTCGGCCTCGGCCAATTCACAACAGCTTCAATTTTACTAGGATCAACTGAAATACCCTCTTCATTAATCACATGACCCAAGAATGAAATAGTAGAAAGCCAAAACTCACACTTGTTAAACTTAGCATACAATTTCCGGTCTCTCAAAATCTGTAAGGCAAGTCTCAAATGATTCTCATGCTCAGCTTTACTCTTAGAATAGATCAATATATCATCAATGAAGACAACTACAAACTCATCCAAATATGGTTTGAAGACTCTGTTCATTAAATCCATGAATGCAGCAGGGGCATTGGTCACTCCAAAAGGCATCACCAAAAATTCATAGTGGCCATATCTTGTCCGGAAAGCGGTCTTCTCAACATCCTCGGCTTTAACCTTAAGCTGATGGTAACCCGACCTGAGATCAATTTTGGAAAAGACTCGTGCTCCTTGCAACTGATCAAACAAATCATCTATCCTAGGTAATGGGTACTTGTTTTTAATGGTGACCTTATTAAGTTCTCTGTAATCAATGCAAAGACGGAGTGTGCCATCCTTTTTCTTAACAAATAAAACGGGTGCTCCCCATGGTGAAGTGCTCGGCCTAATAAATCCCTTATCCAACAATTCTTGTAATTGCAGTTTCAATTCCCTAAGTTCAGCTGGGGCCATTCTATAGGGTGTTTTGGAGATCGGTTGTGTTCCCGACATGATATCAACAGTAAACTCTATTCCTCTATCAACTAAGTGACCAGGCAAATCATTTGGAAAGACGTCGGCGAATTCATTGACAACTGGAATGTCGGCTAAATTAGTATTTCCATTCTGATCATTCAGTATGCTACACAAGAAACCTTGACACCCTTTCCGAATTAACTTATAGGCCCTAATGGACGAAATCAAATAAGGTGGGGGCACTACCCCTTTACCCTGAAATGTAACCTCGGCTAGGTTTGGGGGTTTCAGTGTGACTTTCTTCGAAACACAATTAATAGATGCATGATTTGCGACTAACCAATCCATTCCCAATATAACATCAAAATGGCCTATGTCCAAAGGCATTAAATCTACTAACAATTCAACATTCTCAATCACGACAATGCATGCTCTATAAATGGATGCAATAATCATAGATCTCCCAGATGGAGTAGACACAGATAACATATAATCAAGGGGTTCTAGTCTCCTATTAATCTTCTCGGCAAACTTAACAGATACGAATGAATGCGTAGAGCCCGAATCAATCAATACATATGCATCTTGAGAGCAAATTGGAAGTATACCTGACACCACTGTCTCAGCATTCTGAGTGTCTCCTGGTACCAGTGCAAAAACTCTGCCCTGCCTCATCTGCCCTTTTCCAACGTTGCCCTTCTGAACGGAACCCGAGGCATCCTCATCCTTCTTGTCATCAACAGTCTTTGCCTTAGGACAATCTCTCACATAGTGTCCCATTTCACCACATTCATAACAAGCTCCAGACGCCCGACGACAGACCCCGAAATGTGACTTCCCACAACTCGAACATGTCGGCTTCGCACCACTTTCCTGTCTTGGGTAGGCTGGGCTGCTAACATTCGCTTTCTTCTTGGTAGTAAACTGTGTTCGGCGACTGTCAAAATTCTGCCTTTTCTCTGGTTCTCTCCTGAACTCTGGTATCTGTTCAAGTTAGCTTCAGCCAGGATGGCTTTATCCAATACTCCGGCGTAAGTTGGCATATTGTGCAAGTTAACCCGGTCTTGTATCGGTCCACTGAGCCCACTCTCAAACTTCCTAGCCTTCATATACTCATCATTGACCATGTGAGGTGCATACCTCGCCAACTCCGTAAAAGCGCGGTCGTATTCCGCCACTGTCCTGCTGCCTTGCGTCAAGGTCTGAAATTCAGTAGCCTTGCGGTTTCGTACACTAAGGGGAAAATGTTTGTTGTAGAACAACTCCAAGAATCGGGTCCAGGTCAAGTCTGGATTGCTTTCTCGAACCATCATCCACCATCTGCGAGCGTCGTCATCCAGCGTGAATGTTGCCAGTGCTACTTTCTGAGCGTCGGTGCTGGGAAGATCTCGAACAATTTTTCCATTTCTAGAACCCACGCTTCGGCTTTCATCGGCTCTATGCCCCCTTGGAATCTCGGTGGCTTCATTTTCTTGAACTCCCTGATCAAAGCTATCGTGCCATCCCCATATAAGGCTGGCTGCGGAGGAACTTGCGGCACTGGAGGAGGTGGAGGCGGAACTACATTTCGGCCGTTGGTCTGCTCGGCCTGAGTCGACGTAGCACTAGCATACTGCTGTCTTGTTTGCCTCAACTCGCGGGCCAAACCTTCAACTACCCTTTCCAGTCTGTCCATCCTGTCTTCGGGCTGATCTCTGCCAATTGGAGGTCTACCTCTCCTCATGATGCTATGAGTATGCAAAGCGTGACTTTTAAACAAAATAAGCAAATATTCACGTAGGCAAGTAACAAATAGGCATGTTAAGACAATGCACACCTTGTTCCAGTAGTAAGTACTATGATGCAATCCCTACATTTTTCTAAGGGAAATCATATGCTCTTTAGGACTCAAAGTGTGTGAATAACGTATACTGAGGAACTTGTGCTCTGATACCATTCTGTCATGACCCCAAACCGCCCCTAGTAGAATGGTGCCGTGATGGCCAGTAATCCGTGATCACCGAAGGCCAACTTACAAGGATCACACACAATCAGAGTATAAAATATATATGGGGCTCACAAATGCGGAAGCAATAAATCAAAATACAAGTGGTCCATAAGAGCCGTGCATAAATCAAATGGAATGACATACAAGATATAGCTTTACAACCAGTTGAAATAACAAAAATACAAGTTACATCTTGATCAAAGGCTTCTCGAGCCGACATGTACAAAATACAATGAATACAAGTCAAGAAGCATGATTTTCAAGATTGGCCGACGTAATTACAACATTGCCGACATGAATACAAAACAAGGCCGACATAATCATGAACCCAAAACAAGCTGTGCAAAACATATCTAGGCGTCGCCGCTGTCCTGCTCATCACCTACATATATATAGAGAGGGTGAGCTTGGATACTCAGTGAATGGTACAAATAATAAAGGTTTTGCATGAATATAGCCGAAGTCTTTTCAAAACAAAACGTACCAAAACCATATGAATATTAGCCGAGATACTTTCAAAGCAAAACACATCAAAACCTTATCAAATCAAGAGATGAACCGTATTCATCTATCAAATCTTACAAGTCTCAAGGGATGCTTACTGACATCGGCAAAACACAAATCAAACTTTCCGAACAAACAAGTCCACGCGGTAAACCGTCAGTGGCAAGACAAGGACTGTACGATCCGTAATCGATTAGTCAAGGGTACTGCGAAAGTTTATAGTCCTCCAGCACAAGGGACTTGTGTTACTTAAGCCCGTAGCTCTTTTTAACACGATGGTCTTGTGTTACTTAGGCCCGTAGCCTGCTTTAACACCCTATTTTTCCAAGAAAAGGACCGTATCCTCTTATACTTGGTACTGCGAAAGTTTAGAGTCCTCCAGCACAAGGGACTTTTAAAAGATAACATCAAAACAAAACTTATACTTGATACATCAAAATAGAGCTAATCATTCATGCTTAACAAATACTTTCATCAAAACAAAGCAAAGCAAGATTTATCAAAACAGTATAACATAGCTTTATTAGAAATACCACTCACATAGTTCTTCTCGGGTGTAGGCTCAAAGCAAAGATCAAGGTCCTACAATCACATGGCAAATACATTCTCAAAACAAGCTTTACATGCATGCAAATGATCTCGGCATTCTCACCAGATCCAAGTCAATAACAAAGCAAAACATGCTGGGAGTTCAAACACTGTTTTCTCGTCTCGTGAAAACACACTGGGTACCAGCCAAGCCTTTGCCGAGGTCCCACACTTCCTACCGAGGTGTGGTCCTGATGGCCTTATTCAAAACGAAATCGGGAAAACCTGGGCTTCCCCCTTGAAGAATGCAAAGAACAAGATCATCAAGAACATGCATGCTAAAATCATAACTCGTTTATTCCAAAAACTGAGATTTCATGCTAACAGTTCAAAAACATGGACCTGGATACCCATACAAGAAGATCATGCAAGAACAAACACAAAAGCATGGTTCTAGTTCCAAACTTTCGAATCAAAACGAGGCTTTTTCTTCAAGAACTCAAGAACACCATTTCTCTTTCTAAAACCAAACTTTAAGCCGATGCATGACATGCAAAACAGATTCGATCATGCAATGCAGCTAGATAATCAATAAGAATAACTAAAGTAGAGCAAGAATCTAACCTCAAAACTCAAATCTAACGGTTCGATCCTCGGAGATCAAGCTCGGAACTCTACTCTCTCACTCTAAAACTCCCTCCTTCTTCCTCTAGAGCTTCTCTCTCTAAAGACAAAGATTTGAGACAAAATGATTTGTTTCCAGATCTGCCGGCTGTCTTAACACACAGCTCGGACACGTGGTACTACCGGGTTGGTTCAACTCAAAAAGGTGACTGGTTGATAAGACAAGTCTATGACAAAGCGTATTCAACAAGCTAAATGGCAAGACACATCGGCATGTAATGATATCGGCTAAAGTCCAAGCTCGGCAACAGGGTATCAAAAACATCGGCTAGGGAGGACGACACTTGACTAAGCTGTGCTACACCTTGGCCTGGGTGTGCCACATCTCGGTCTAGGCCATACCTGCCCAAGGACAAAGGTCACTAAGTGCAAAACATCTCGGCCTAGATGATACACTCCTCGGCCTTGGTTCCGAACACCTCGGCCCAGATAGTGACATCTCGGCAAACATGCCTGGGGTAAAGATGGAGGTCAACCAAGTGATTCCAAGATAGTTCTAAGTACAAAGGCTCAAGGGTGAACTAAGCTCAAGATGACCTTGGCTACACGCCAAGCAAGCAACAAATTCATGCAAGCAACATTTCAAACAAAGCAAGACAAAACAAGATAAACAAGATTTGCAACATCAAGACAAGGTCATACAGGTATGTATGCAAGCATGGTTAAGTCAGAATGAGGGTTGTTACAGAAGCAAAGCGACTTCGTTGGAGAACTTGGAGCTAATGCCTCTGGAGGAGGAGGAGGAGGAGATCAGTCGAAGCCCACGTACGATGTAGTCACATAGAACCTCTCTGGTTATGCGAGGCCAGCCCTTGTCATTTTTTGGGTTTTGCAAATCGGATCGATGTGAATCAGGCTATTTAGAGAGAAAGAAAACTAAAACAGAGATTTTGAATTGAAATTTCGGCTAATCGGGCTATTTATATATGAACGTGAGTTTGTAGTGGTGAGAGAGTGGTGCATAGACTCTGTTAATATATACATGCAAGGAAAATAATACGATGAGTGAACGAGAGAGAAAGAGAGGTAAAGATCAACAAAATGCAGATAAACAAACATTTAAATGAACACATCGAACACTTGGCATTTTTAACGTATGAAACACTTCTAAATAAGCGGAATGAAATCAAAATGACTTTGTGATACAGAACAGAGCAAGAAACAAGAAGTTGATTGAACAGATACAATCAAAATCAAAGACTAAAATCACATTACCCATAGTTTCCTGACGAGAGTCATAGTTCCAGTATGAATAGCAAGGAACAATGTTGTGACATCAGTCTTGAACTTTTCATACTCAACACGAATCTCATTCGCCAATTCATCGCGACATGATAGCTCTGCCTTTCAAACGTTAAAGCACACAATGCCGACGAAGTTGACATCGACGAACCGATCGGAGATGCAATCAAGCTTAGATTTCAAATCGTTATAGTGAGAATCTTCGAGGAGGCGCTGCGAGACCTCCGCTTTGCACCAAAAACTTAGATCGTTGAATTGAGCGCAGATTTTAGATCGTTTCAATTTTAATTTACGATTGAAATTGAGAATTGCAGAGAGAGCTTGAAATCAAAATTGAATAGAGCAATATAGAAATCAACTGCGACTAATGAAGCAGATAACAAACAGCAATACAAAAACAAACACAACGCATCAGAAATTCAAATCAGACTATCAATCACGAAGCCTCTTTAACAGAAAATATAGCAAATTAGAATGTTTGAATCAATTTGGAAAACAAAGTTACGTAAGTCACATTGAACTTCATGCGACTCAAAATGAAATTCAAAATGCAATGCATGAGAGCTTCATTAGAAGCGAACTAATTGGTACGTATATATATATATATATATATAGAGAGAGAGAGAGAGAGTGAGTGAGTGAGTGAGCTTCATTAGCATTTGTGTCTGCTATTACTAATAATACTACGTGATTCGCCCTTTTCTCACGAGCAATCCAAAATCGTCAATTGAAAACCCTAGAATTTGATCAATGGTTAAACCCAAGAGACAGAGAGAGATGAGAATGATAGAAATCTCAAGAATTTGAAAATAAATACTCTATTAAACCCTAGAATTGAAAATTTGGAGGTCTCTATAGTCGGCTCTGGCGAGAAAGAGAAAGAGAAGCATCCGTGACGGAGATGAGGCATAGCAGAGGGAGGGGGAGAGAGAGAGTTGGATTCATTCATAGAACTTAGGCTTACCGATTATGAATCGATCGAAATCTTCATCAAAAATCAATCAAAATCTTTAAATCTTCATCAACAATTGATCAAAATCTTCAAATAAACAATATTGAGAGTAGAGAATCGAAAAAGAGAGCCAAGCAAGAGAGGGTGGAGAGTGAGATTTTGAGAGAGAGAGAGAGAGATACCGTTGGAGGTCTCTTCTTCAGTCGAATAGAGCGCGAAATGGAGACAGAATTGGGAAATAACAGTGAAACTTGATTTTTTTTTTTTTTTTAAAGTTAAGAACACGTTTGGAGTTTAAGTAAAATTAGATTTTGATGTAAAAAAAATGATTTTTTGTGATGATTAAACAATCGGTCGCAAAAAAAAAAAAAAAAAACATAAAAAATCATATTTCTAGTAGTGTTGTAAGTTTTTGTATAAAAAATTATGTCACATAATTCAATTCAAACTCAATTCAAAAACTCTTTTCAAAACTATTTTTAAAATTCATTCATCAAACAAATTTTCTACACTTAAATTATGATTCCAAAACTCACAAACTCAAAATACAACTCATATTCTCAAATCATATTTAGAAAACCCTACGAAACGCTACCTACATTTCTCAAGCACATTCCCTCTCTCTCCATCTCGTCTCTCTCTCTCTCTCTCTCTCTCTCTCTATCGCTGGTTTCCGATCTCAGTGGTTCTGCGGCTATCGCGACAGGAACAAGGGGTCACTGCCGGTGAAGATGAGGCAGTGAACCGTTGAAGGCAGAGAGTGGACCCGTCATTAGGGTTTCGTTACTGATCTTTAACGTCATTAGGGTTTCATCACTGACCTCTCGATCGCCTCAGATTGCCATAGATCGTCTCCATCATCGTCCCTCGCCACCGTGTCCATCACTGCAACCATCTCCCTCAGATCGTCTTCGTCCTTAGTGGTTATGGTTCCAAGATCCAGCTTCTTATCCTCCTCACCCCTCTCTCTCTCTCTCTCTCTCTCTCTCTCTCTCTCTCTCTCTCTCTCCCTCTCCACCATACTTCGCAGCAACAATGGTCACTTTCTGTATCTAAGCTTCAAAATGTGAAACCACTTTCCATCTCCACCATACCTCGCAGCAACAATGGTCACTTTCTGTATCTAAGCTTCAAAATGTGAAACCACTCTGTTTGCTTCATCTATAAAAACCCCCCACTTGATATTTGCCATTGCAGCACCCCAATCTCTCTATACAAAAAATAGACATTGAAAGCTCAGAATACTCTCAGAGCTCATCCATTTCTCTCAATCCTTTCGCTAATTCAAGTATGTAGTCATATTCCTTGATTTTTCAATCTATATAAGTGCTTTTATATGAATAGATGAAGTACTTTTTTGTGATTTTCTTGCAAGTTATCGCATAGATCTTCTTCGCAATTGTGATTGTAGATTCGATAGAATGAAATCATTTTATTTTGGAAAATTTTGAATAACAGATGATTCCCCTCTTAATATGTTAATTTTTATTAGTAGTTGATTTAATGTTGGATGTTTGATTCAACTCACATTATTTTTTATTTTTTATTTTTTGGATATGTGGATTTGTTGTTGTTGTTGGATCTGTTGTCTCTCTATATATTGAATTTGAATTAGTAATTAATTTTTTTTAAAATTTTTTATTCTTGTGTTGAACAGATGCAGATCTTTGTGAAAACCCTAATTGGAAGCAACTTAGCACTGCGATAGAGAAAAAGAGAAAGGACAAATAGAGAAAGAGAAGAGATGAGGAGGAGCGAGAAGAGATGAGGTGTTTGTAGGGGTGTTCGCGGATCGATTTTGTGCGGTTTGCGGTTCGATTTTGACCCGCCCGCATTTATGCGGTTTTGGAAAAAGTCAAACCGCAACCGCCTGCAGTGCGGTTTGTGGTTTGTGCGAATAGGGTTTGCGAATGTGCGGGCAGTTGCAAGCGGTTTACAATTTAGATTTTTTTCTTTAAAAATTAACTTTTGAATTTTTTTTTTCCCATTTTGTAAATATTTATTTCGAGTCATTTTCTTTCAATTTTCTGAAATGTTCCAACATTAATAATTAATGAATTAAAACTTATAAAATTAAAAACAACAAAATCCCATTTTTGAACCTTATTTATTCCCTTTCTTTTAATTTTCTATGCAATCAAACTGGGCTATCACAATAGTGGAAACATTCAATTATCAATTGGTGAACATAGCAAGAGAAAGGAACAAGGTTACATTGAGACAATGGGGAGTAATCTGAACAATGTGAAATAGATAGGATAGAATAGATAGATCTAGATAATGAATGAACGGTCCATTTTTTTTTTTCAAAAAAAAAAAATTATATTTGGCTAAGTACGGGTGGGTTGTGACGGGTGCGGTTCAAAACTACAACCCGCCCGCAACCCGAAAATCTTATATATTTCAAACTGCATCCTACCCTATTCAATTTGTGAAACCGCCCATACATGTGCGGTTCGGTTCGGGTATGGCAGGTTGTGCGGGTTGCCGTAGGTGTTTGTATGGTTTGTTGGTATGTTTTTGTTACAATGAATAATTCCAACAGATAGAAAAACAAGTTTGTGAAATTTTAGATAGAGAAAGAAACCTAGAGATTTTAAACAAATAGACAGAAACCCATAGACAGATTTTAAACAGATAAAGAGAGAAACTCACATATTTTAAACAGATAAAGAGAGAAACCCACCGATTTTGAACAAATATGGAAAAAAAAAATTGAATAGATAGAAAAAAATTCAACAGATAGATATAAATTTGAATAGGTAGTCAAAAACAAATTGAACAAATAGAAAATAATTTGAACAGATAGTCAAAAAAGAGTCCACAGATAAATTAAGGGATAAAATTGAAAAAAAAAATGTCTTTCAAAACTAACAAAATGATTTCTTACCAAACTATTTTACAAATGGTGGACATTTAACTAACAAAATAATCACTGGACCTAATGCCTTGTACCCTCCTTCGATTGGATTTTTTAACAATGAACTCTTTTTGTATTGCTTTAAACTATAATTATGATAAAATATGTATTTTGTGTCATTTTAATTAAATTAGTTCAATTATAGATGACTCTAAAAACTCACTGAGTGAACAATTATAAAATTACTTGTAAAGTATAAATTCACTTCAGTTCTAATATTTTAGAGAGTTAACTGTTAGGTTTTAAAAGTTAGGGTGTAAAATGTAAATAGGTCATATTTAAAGAGGTTTACTATAATTTATCCTAAAATTAAAATTGGAGGACCAAAGTAACATCAGATGCATAATTTAAGAATTACAAATATATTTTATCATTTAAAAAAACAATATTTGTGGATAACTCTGAAATTTTTGAATAAATTCTTTTTGAACAAAAGAATTGGCCAAACAGTCCGTAAATTTTTTTGACTCCAATCCAGTTATAAATACATAATTTTTTATCATCATTTACACTGAGAGTGAAGTCCAAAGAAGAGCAGTAAGACCGAAGAAATTGGAGACATACATTAAATTGTTGGAAAGGGGTTAGATGATCAAATAAAGAAACATTATTGACGTGGAGTAAGACAGAAGAAATTGACATACATTAAATTGTTGATACTGAAATAAGAAAATATCAGCCACTAAGCTTCTGCTTCTTCTTCTTCTATCATCACCTTGGTTGCATTTTAAGGCTCATTCAAACATCTGATTATATAATAATATCAACAAAACTTTGAGCCAATAATGGGTATAAAAAACAACTCATCCTTCATGTTTTCGATTTTCTTTCTCCTCTTCTTCTCTTTCATCAACCATCTCTCCCATGGAGCTGACACCATCTCTGCAAATCAATCTCTTTCTGGGAACCAGACCATAACCTCTGCTGGTGGGAATTTTGAACTGGGTTTCTACAAACCAGGTAATTCCTCATTCTACTACGTATCCATGTGGTATGCCAAAGTATCTACTCTAACAATAGTTTGGGTAGCCAATAGAGACAATCCCATCTCTGATAAGTATTCCTCTGTACTCAAAATCTTAGATGGTAATTTGGTGATTTTAAATGAATCCCAAACCCTGATTTGGTCCACAAATCAGAACTCTACCACTTCCAATTCTGTGGTGGCTGTTCTTGGGGATGATGGGAATTTGATTTTGAGAGATGGGTCTAATTCAAATCAACCAATTTGGCAAAGTTTTGATCACCCTGCTCACACTTGGTTGCCTGGTGGAAAGATTGCTTACAATAAGCTTACCAACACCCACCAGCGTTTAACTTCATGGAAGAACTCAGAAGACCCTTCAACAGGACTGTATTCTCTTAATCTTGATGCAAATAATAGTCAGTATGTTATATTTTGGAATGGGTCTAAACAGTATTGGACTAGTGGTCCTTGGAATGGGCAGATTTTCAGTTTAATACCTGAAATGAGAGCTAATTATATCTTTAATTATAGCTATCACGACAATGAGAATGAGAGTTACTTCACATATTCCATGTATAATCCGTCAATTATTTCTAGATCAATTATGGATATTTCGGGGCAAGTCCAACAACTCACTTGGTTGGAAAGCACAAAGCAGTGGATTTTGTTTTGCACTCTGCCGAGACAGCAATGTGAGGTTTATGATTTCTGCGGGCAATATGGAATATGCAATAATATTATACAACCCTTCTGTAATTGTTTGGCGGGTTTCAATCCTAAGTCGCTCAATGATTGGAATTTGAGTGATTATTCTGGGGGGTGTGTGAGGAGAACTGAGTTGCTGTGTGGGAATATTACTGCTGCTAATCAAGAGAAAGACAGGTTTTGGGAAATTTCCAACACAAGATTGCCCGAATTTCCTCAATCTGTGGCTGTTGGCAGTGCCGCTGAATGTGAATCTTCTTGCTTGAATAATTGCTCTTGCACTGCTTATGCTTATGATAGTAATGGGTGTTCAATTTGGATTGGGGAGCTCATGAATCTGCAAGATGGTAGTGGAAACACTCTTTATCTCAGACTTGCTGCTACCGAGTTTCCAAAGCCTAAAAGTAAAAAGGGGATTATTATTGGTGTTGTAGTGGGTTCAGTTGCAGCAGTAGTATTGCTAGGCCTTGTATTTGTTGTTATTTGGAAGCGGCAAAGGAGGTTGGTTGGAACAAATGCGCTAGATGGTTCATTGGTTGCATTTAGATACAAAGATCTGCAAAAAGCAACCAAAAATTTCTCGGAGAAAATTGGGGGAGGAGGTTTTGGTTCTGTTTTCAAAGGGGCATTGCCTGATTCCACTGTCATAGCTGTGAAGAAGCTGGAAAGCATCAACCAAGGAGAGAAGCAATTTCGAGTAGAAGTCAGCACCCTTGGGACTATCCACCATGTTAATCTTGTTCGGCTTTGTGGGTTCTGCTCTGAAGGTAAAAGGAAGTTGTTGGTATACGATTACATGCAGAATGGATCCTTGGATTCCCATCTTTTTCATGAAAAGAAGTCAAAGGTCTTGGACTGGAAAAAAAGGTACCAAATTGCTCTAGGGACAGCTAGGGGGTTGGCTTATCTCCATGAAAACTGCAGAGACTGCATCATACATTGTGACATAAAGCCAGCGAACATTCTATTAGATGTCGACTTCCGCCCAAAAGTATCAGATTTTGGTTTAGCAAAGCTTCTTGGGCGAGAATTCAGCAGGGTTCTGACAACCATGGGAGGAACAGTCGGCTATCTTGCGCCAGAGTGGATATCAGGGTTGGCCATTACCACCAAAGCTGATGTGTACAGCTACGGTATGATGCTATTTGAATTGATATCGGGAAAAAGAAACACTGATCAATCTGAAGAAAGGATAGTTAAATTCTTTCCAATTTGGGCTGCAAGTGTAGTCGTAGAAGGTGGCGATGTCCTTAATTTGTTAGACCATAGGTTGGAGAAACATGTTGACATTGAAGAGGTATGGAGAATTTGTAAAGTTGCTTCTTGGTGCATCCAAGATGATGAGAATGATAGGCCATCAATGGGTCAGGTAGTTCAGATCCTCGAAGGGATTGTGGATGTGAACCTGTCTCCAATTCCTCGCTTGCTCCAAGCCCTTGTTGCCGACTAGCAGCATATCTATAATTTTTCTCATTTCTTCACTGATTCGTTCTTTGATCAAATGGAAGTCACAACTATGGAGCAATCCTTCAACTGTTTCCTCAGGCCAAGAGCACTGTATTGTCCAGTTTCAAGTCTAAGACAATAAATCATGGGTGTGCTTAAGCACTACATATTATTGGGTTTTGTAATTGGTATGTATTGTTTTGTTGCCTTGTAATCAATGTAACTGGTTTATGGTTTTGTTGTAGGATTGTGCATTGTTCAACTTTTGATGTACGTCTCTTAGAAGTGCAAGTGTGTTAAAGCAAAATAAGTCCCCAACGTTTAGTGAATTCTACTGTTTTCAATGAATTTGTTAGAAATTCTACTGTTTTGAATTATTATTATTATTATTATTATTTTTTTTTTTTTTATTTTTATTTTTTTTTTAAAATTTGTGTTTGGATCTTGAAATTGTAGAGGATAAAAAAGAGAACTTAGAAGTGAAAAGTTTAGCTTCTACTTCATGGACTTTGAAGATTCAAACACAATCTTGGAGTGCATTTGGATGAAAAATGAGGTTCTTCAATCTTCCAGTGAACTTAGAGGGACGTGCAGGAATAAATTACACATGAAACCCTTTTTTTGAAGGATGCTATATCAAAAGATATTTTCTTTTGTTATGGTCCAAGAAAGTTTGAACACAAATTTTGAATCTTCTCAGAGTTGTGTGTGGATGTCACTACTGACACTCGTTTTTTTTATCGGCAAATGATAGTTATTAGTTGTTAGATTAGTACATAAAATCTTCTTATCCTTAAGAAAGTACCTAAGTACTTTCATTCCATTAATTTAATTCCCTTGAGAAGAGGAATTGAATCTATGACATTCTTAGGATAAAGTCTTTAAGAAAGGCATGGTGGTCAACTAGGTTAGGCCTAGTTGGTTGTTACTGTTCACTTTTGGTTGACTGAAATGAAATAAAATGTAATAATTATTTTACTAAATTATTTATTTTTATGTTTGGTTGGTTAAAAAAATAATAATACATATATTATAAATGAAATTATCATTTACTATTATAAAATAATTATTACTTTATAAAAGAATTTAAAGAATGAACCATTTTATTTTATTTTATTTCATTTTAATAACTAAATAGAACGTTAGAATTAAGAATAGCTTAACATTCAATACAATGAAGAAAGAGGATTTGGGAGAGACATTAGGTTATATATATATATTTAGAAATGAACATTTGAAAAATTTTGACATTACATTTGCGCATATATAATATCTTATCTTACTATAATATAAGAGGCAGTTGACATAGCATGGCTCTCTTTTTCTTTCCCTTTTGTTTTGTGTTTGTATCCTTTTTTTTTTTTTTTTTTGGCCTGGACAATTTCATAATTTTCATATTTTGTTTATAATTTTTGTCCCTTTCGATAACACTTATAAATCAATTATTTAACCAAAAAAAAAAATCACTAATTGTGTTTGATTGCAATTTTAGATTATAATTTATTGCATTTTTTCAACTAATTTGAAAAATTAAAAAAAAAATGAGAAATATTTTTAAGTTGTAAAATATAATTTTTAGAACTTATTTAAAACTCTTAATACATATGGATAAAATAACTCTATTAGATTTAAATTTTCTTAGTACATATCTATTAAAAGTCCAACATTAAATCCTTATTTTATTCTCTATTGTTTCTCATTCACATCTTTCAAAGTCTTTATCTTTTAAATTTATTGTTACTAACCTCACATTAGTTGATTATTTGAATCATTCGTCATCGTTATAGAAGATTTGAAAGATAAAAGCTCATATTTTGAGAAGGATATTGTTCACAACAAAACTAATAACAAAGACGTGAGTTTTTATGATAAAATTGTCTTTTTAGCACTCATTTATTTAGTACAAATTTGAAATTTCATTTTTGGTTCGGCAGTAGTCCTTTGAAAAAAATAAGTTTAATTTGAAAATACAAGTCCAAATTTTTATTTTTGGTTCGAAAGTTAGAAGTTCGAGTGAGGGAAAATTGTTCAATTTGCTATGTCTGAACTGTGAGTTCCATACAAAAAAATCAATGTCAATTACCAAATAACCAAAAAAGTTTCAAAAATGGTAAAAAAATATTTTTAAAAAAAGACTGAATAACTATAATCATTATCACACATGTTCCTTGATTTGCATTGAAGTAAGCATTACAAGATTATATTCACATACATATAATCATAATCTAAAAAAGTTATTCGTACACAAATATATGTAAATACGAGCATAAATCTATACAAATATATAAACTAGTAACACATTACACTGGATCTCCATGAATTTTTACCTTTAAATAAGGGAGATTTGGTGATAGACCTCTCATTGTCTAATTTGTCTTTCAAAAAGACAAGAATTATATAGATCCTTTCAAAACTCCCTAATTTTAAAACTTATTTATTTTACTATACTACCCTCATATATATATATATATATATATATATATATCAGCTCTCCTGTAAAGTCATCCTCACAGTATATTTCAGAGTAAAATTTATTATGATTCAAAATAAAATTTTCTATCGTTAAGCACATATATTGCCTTAGAGGTAAAATTTTACTCTCATTTTATCAAACAAAAACAGAGCACATACCAGAGTTAAATTTTACTCTCATTCTGTCAAACAAAAACAGTACACATACCAGAGTAAAATTTTACTCTCATTCTGTCAAACAAAAACAGTACACATACCAGAGTAAAATTTTACTCTCATTTTGTCAAACAAAAACAAAAAACATACCAGAGAAAAAAAAATAGAGAGATAGAGAGAGCACATATATTGCCTTAGATTTGGTTCAAACCAAAGTAAAATTTTACTATCTGAAAAACAGAGCATGATGAGGAGACAAAGAGAAAAAGAGAGAGAGAATATAGATCTGAGATGATAGATCTCAAATCTGAAGTCATTAATCTCAGATCTACAGTCTTGGACGCTAAGGATGACATTGATGACATCGAATGGCGCTGGTGGTTGAGATGCTAGTGGTGAAACGGTAGTGGTAGTGATAGTGGTGGTGATGAACAACATCGATGGTTGAGACAGTGTTGGTGGAAACTACAGAGATGGTGGAAACGATGGTAGTTATGGTAGTCATGGTAGCAGAAATGGTGATGGTGGTGGTTTAGACGGTGGTGGTGGTGGTGGTGAGAGCTCTTAGAAAGAGATAGAGAAAAAAAGAGCTGAGAGAGAGAGATGACAAACTAATGATTGTGAACGCGCCCCGGGGGAGGAGGCTTATGCTTACCGCAGTTCGGACTCAATTTGCCACGGTTCTTAATCTGATCTCGCAAAGTGCAATGCAAGATTGATAAATCACCAAAGAGTCCAAATCTGGCAAATCGTTTTGGAAAACTGATTTTTAAGAAAGAAGTGCCAAACATGGATTGCTTTGCCAGATACAGAGCGCCACCTAAATATTTTATTTTTGAGGGAATTTAGGAAACCCTGACTCGTGCCTATGGCCACGTGTCCGTCATCACCAAAGTTGTCTCGGCTCGAGAACTTGGGTACGATTGGGGAAGGTCAACTATGAGCACCCCCTCCCCCGATCAAAGATCGGCCACTACTAAACATGATATCTTATTTTTGAAAACACATGTGTTCTTATTCCGGTTAATTAGCTAGAATTACTATGTGATGCGCACAGCAAAACAAGTATAGACTAGATCGCCTAATTTAGAACAAACATCGCATATCCGTTTATTTGGAAATGGTTTGAAGTTTGCTACTCGCAAGTAGACTAAAACACGGATTTCAATGAATTGTCCAATTCAAGCAATCCAACCTTCACCCATAGGCATTCAGGCAGTTATATCACATAAGCAAATAGCCTCATGGCAAGCATGCTATACATGGCAAGCATAACACACATGCAGTATGCTAAAGCGAAAACACTTACAGTGTACTCCAAGCCAAAACAGAAACTAGTTAGTAATCAATGCATGATCCTAGTTCATGTTAAGATGGCTAATGCAACACATACAAAATGCACTAGAAAATAGGCTCGGCTATTCTAAGATGGCATTTGAGATGCAACAATTGATACATGTATTCAACTGGAATTGAATACAATGCAGTTAGTATGATGCACCGAGCCAATGCATGCAGATAATGAATGGATGCAACATGCAAAGCATAAGTACTAGATAGATGATGGATGCAAACATGCAAGCAATATGCTGATAGATGATGATGCAACATGCAAAGCATAAGATGCTAATTGAAAATGCCTAAAACTAACCAACAAAAAAGCAGGTAAGTAAAAGGGAGAAAGAGTAGGGGTTGGAAGACATAGCACACACGCACCCACACTTATTACAAATTGCCCTCGCTCGGAGGAGCCGAAAGAATAATACAGATATTAACTAACTACAAGCTAATTAATTAATTACAAAACCGAATGAATAACTAGCTACAACTAATTATTACAAAACTTAATTAATTAACAAATTAATTAATTACAAAACCGAATACTAACTAACAAGTCAGCAAAAGCGGGGTAAATAATGCTGTTCCAACTCTGGTTGAAAGAGGAAGGGGATGCATGCTCGATTCCCGTTCCGAAAGGCTCTCCGGTTGCTCTTTGAGGCTCTGTCTGCAGGGTGTCCTCAAGGAATTCCTGCTGAACCTTACCAAAAAACATGCTGGGGGGAGTGCATCAATGGCCTACCGGCCATGGGGAGCCACTGCCGGCCAAAGATGGGCCTCTGCCGGCCAAGGATGAAGGTCTACCGGCCATCTGCAAAGCACTGCCGGCCACTGATGTGCTGGGACACCAGCTGCTTGTAGTAGAGCACAAAACAGAGAAAATGGAGGGTCTCCCAAGGGTATGTGCGCACTATGCCACCCCATATCATCTCAAAACATCAAGGGAGAGGCATAGTCGGATCCACGACCATCAATCACGCATTCCGATGCATGATGGCCAAAGATCCACCTTGTGCAAATCAATATGAAATGAATGCACAAATAAACACATAAGTGCCTAGAACTCCATCATGGATCATCAAGAGCGTCGGCGACCGAGAATTGAGACACGTTTCATCACTTGAAGTATGAAACGCCCCTCGTTCCTCGTGCTCAGATTAACACTTAATCCAAACAATGCAAAATATAGGCATGGCAAACATGCAATATGACTAGTATGCAAAACATGGAAATATATGACATACTCAATGCAATGAGATATGACTTGGCATACACAATGCTTATAACTACATGGCATGCAAAATGTAATGTAGGATAGCATACTCAATGGACTTAAACCAAAAGCTATGCAACCTCAACATACAAGCAAGCATGCAAACAACTTAAGCATGCAACAAGTATATACACATGATGTGAAGTAACAACTTTGAACAACATGGTAAAATGCAACATGAACATGCAAACATGCAAGGCATGTGAAAGTGGACAAGTATGCAACAACATACGAAATGAGACAAGCATGCCACAACATGGTAAGATGGACTTACACTAAGGATGGATAGGCCTCAGCCAGCACATGCCCAAAATCAGTGTCCAAAAGTGATGAATTGATGACACAAAATGCAAGATAAGCATGCATGCCAATGGGCCCAAGAAATTAAGGACAAAAGAGGACAACTCTTAAGTACACTTAAGGAGTGAAAAGCATGCCAGCATGAAAATGAGGTAAGCTCTGAAATCACATGTAAATTAATGCCAAATCAACTAAACAATGCAAGCATATCATATTAGGATGCTCAAAGCACAAAATCGACAAAGGGACTTAAGCCATGGCCATACAAAGCAAGCCCCAAAGGGCTAAGGGCACTCAAAAACAGTCCCAAGGCAGGTCCAAAACAAGACCAAGAACAAGCTCAAAACTAGCCAACATAGGCTAGAA